>CM029280.1:21890905-22268904 GCA_016920895.1 Vaccinium myrtillus | reverse complement strand
ATTTTGGTCATATATTGATAATGTATTCAAGGAGGTGTTTTGATGCTTTTAAAAATTGTTTTGGAAATCAAGTCAATGTGTTTCAAGGTGTTTTCCAAAGGTCACGAAATCTTCAAAAAAAAATACCGGGAAGGCTTGATCCAGCGGTTTTTACTTAAAGCTGTATATATATATTTTTGCAGCTATTTGGATCAAGCCTTCCGGTTTTTTTCTTGATTTCCCTAATTTTTAAGTAGAATCATAGGATGATATTTTGGAATACATATATTTTTTGTGATATATATATATTTTTATTGATTGTTGCTCAGGAGAGAAGTCATAGGATGATATCAATACAATATATACTTTTTTTTCTTGATTTCCCTAATTTTTATCGTAAAGAGTGTGCACTTTATTTTGAACTAGTATATATATATATATTAAGGATTCTATTGTGAATTACCAGGATTGATGAGTGTTCATAGTATAAACATTCAAACAAAATCCAATATAAATTTATCACATGTAATATAAAATATAAAAGTCTTTAGAGTGCTGTACATTGAGCATCTATGGGAAGACTTTAGACTTTGGTTGGTTGTTTACATAAAATTGATTTGTGGGGCGATTTGTTGAGCTAGGTGTTCAAATATTTTGAGTAGGATGTTCAAATATTGTTGAGTGGGGTGTTCAATAATGGCTATACTAAATTAAAACTAAAATTTTTACATGTATTTCTAAACAATTTTTTTTTCTTGAGGGTGTTCAAGCGACCACCCTTGTCAAAGGGTGGAGCGGCCTATGTCTGTTGCAATTTAGAGCACTATTTTGTTTTTGGCGTACTATTATATACTACTAGTAAACAAACGACACTTCTTTGTTGCTTCAGCCCCCTACTCATGAAGAAAAGAAATAACATTTTACCATAATTGATGTGCTCTACCTAATTTTTACCATATTTACAATGACGTAGTTAGGATTTACCATGATTAATTAATAGAAAAAACCAATTGAACATATTTTTGGAAATGCATTACTACAATCTATTTCATGTTATGTGAGTTTTTAATGAAATTTCACTGCTAGTGATAAATAATTCTATATATTGCAGCTGGTTTTAGATAAAGAAGCAGAGGAATGATACCAATGATTTATTTTGACCTTTTACTTGAGTGGCAAATAGGCCATAAAGCCTACGAAATATTCTTGGCTAGTGAATCACTTGGGACTCATAAGAATAATGGTTGTATCCGACTCTTAAGTGAAAAGATGTTGAACCAATAACAATGAGTTGTTGTTGGAGTTTTATTTTATTTTATTTTAATATTATAACTTGATTTTTTGGATAATTTAATTATGGGTTTTTGGTGGTATTTGAAATGAAAATTTGATGCAAATGAAATTATCCCTGATAAATTGGAAAATCGAAAATTATAAATACAACAAGATATTCATACAAAACTATTTGATCAAGTCGTATTATTGTTCAAATCTAAGAACTACCATTAGCTTATTATTACAAAGAAACAGAAACAAAAGAATGACAATGACATATATATATAGACAAGAAAAAGAGCGATAGATTTTCCAAATGACACACTGATGCCGTCCTCTGAATCTTTTAAGTCCTCTCCTCAATCCTCACTGGAAACCCACCTTCCATCTTCGCCGTTAGGTACGTTACAAAAACTGGCTCCTTACCTTCCTCAAAAGCAGGCACCACCCGAAACCGTCGGAAAACGCCGGCAACCACCCTCTTCATTTGCAGAAACGCCATCTCCTTCCCCAAACAAATCCTCGGCCCCGCTTGGAACACCGGGTACGTGTAGGGGTCCCGTCCCACAAAATTCCACTTCCCTTCCGCCGCTGGCACTTCAATTCTCTCCAACCACCTTTCAGGTTTAAAATCCGCCCAATCCTTCCCCCAAATCTTCTCCGACCTGCCCATTGCATACGGATGGTACACCACTAGTGTGCCTTTCTCCACGAAAGTCCCATCCGGCAACACATCGTTTGCGACGGCTAATTTTCCATCAACTGGAACAGGTGGGTATAGCCTCAAGCTCTCACTTAGCGATGCATGGGTGTAAACCATGTCCTTCACTTCTTCGAAAATCGGAGATTCGGATTTCTCATAAATCTCTCTCAGAATTTCTCCTTCTACTTTCGGGTTTTTGGAGACTAACCAGAAGTACCAAATCAATGCGGCTGAGGTGGTGTCACGACCAGCTAATATAAAGCTGATGACTATATCTGTAACGAAGGTTTCATCGTTATGACCAGAGCTTACAAATCGAGATAAAAGATCAAATGACTCGAGTTCTGATTTTTCATTTAGTACTTGTTTCTTCTCCTTGACCAGTCCCTTGGCAAATTCCCTAACATCTTCCACGGCGATTCGGAGATCCTATTGAAAAACAGAACAAACAAAAAAAAAAACTTTAGAAATAAAACAATAAAATAATTGGGGCCATTTTAAAACCTCACAGAGTACCGAGTGGATCTCAATTGCCGGCTGTTGTTTCCTGCACCTTTTAATGTTTTTTTTTTTCCTGTTCCAAACACTTTCCGCCTCACTTTTTAGTATTTTTGTCGATCATTATTTTTTCAGTATTACTATTTCTACTGTTTTGTTTTTATATTCTTGCTGATCATCAAGAGGAATGGTTATATTTGAAAAAATTTAAAATTAACTTCAATGTTACGTAGCTTTTTTCCAACTCCTTCGGTCCATATTTTACACTTGTCTGATTTCGATTCGTGGAGGAATTATTAATCAAAACATACTCTTAACAAAAATTAAATTTCACCAAACCCCATTATTATTACTAATCTTCTTTTTTTGAAAGCAGTACCGATTAGTTGCCATAGTTTCACTGAAATTCGTATTTATGGCAATCGAATAATCTCTCTTTCCATTTTATTTTAATCACTTTGATTGCTTTATTTAATTTTGTCGGTTTTATAATCACAAATTTGTTTACGTTACCTTTTCAGATCCAAAATCGAGGCGGCGTTTAGCTTTCCACAACAACGGATTAACATGCTGTGACCTCTGACTACTAATCCGAACTGCATCTTCAAACGACTTCATGAACTTCACCTGCGGCAGAGACGTCACCAACGACGCCGGATCGTACCCGAACGCAATCGCACACACATTATCAAACGCAAACCGCTGTAAAATGTCCTGCATATCGAGCACAGTGTTATCAGCAGCAGCAGCTGACAGGATGGGAATTAAACGGTCGTTAAGCTCCGTGTCCACCACGTGTTCGACGAATTTCCTCAACGACTTGGTGTTGAACTCGTGGCTGGCGACTTGTCTCTGAAACTTCCAGCTGTCGCCGTTGGTGTTGAATATGCCGTCGCCGAGTAAGTCGGTGAGGGGCGACTTAGAGATGGCGGTCTTTTGGTAATTGTGGAATTGGGTTTTCAGGATGTGCTGGACGTTGAGAGGGTTGGCAGTGTAGATTTGGCTGCGGCCGAGGGGGCGGCGGAGGACGAAGGTGGAAGTGGGTGAGTTTGTTACTAGCTCGGACGTCCATTCGACGTTGCGTTTTCGGTTTGCGTAGATAGAGAAGAATGAGCCGATTATCGGGTATGATTTTGGGGTATTAGTGGTAGAAGCAGTTTTAGGGGAAGTGGATGGGAAAAGGGTGGTGAAAATGGACCTCCATTTGAAGATAAACAAAAAGAGGAAAGGAAGGAGGAAAGAGAGGAGACCAGTAGTAGAGAGCTCAAAGTCTAACATGGCTGGTATGAAAAGATGGAGAGTTGATGTTGTGTTTGAAAAGTGGGAATAGATGCATGGCGTATTTATAGGGACCCGGGGTCATGTTGTCCTGCATGCAGTCCTCATCCGAGCCGTCCGCGCTCGGCGATCAACGACCCAGATTTATTTGGACTCAGGGGGTGTTCCATTAAGGTGATTTTTTGAAAAAACTGATTTTCACGGTTATTTATGTGATGTATTGTGAGAGAATGACCTGTCTCGGTTTTTGGAAAAAACTGTTTTTTGTTAGTGGAACACCCCCTCAAACAAATCCGGACCGTTAATTGCCAAGTTGATCTGGGCCGTTGATCGCCGAGGACGGATTGATAAGCACGGGGACTCGGATGACTCAGATGCATGCATGCTGTCCCAGGATGATCTCTGATGCAGGGATCGAGGCGTGTTGAAATAAGAACACGCAACAAGAACAATCACAAATTTTGTTTGAACTAGAGGTACTCTCTCCTTGAACAAACAATATATATTGAGAAAACTCTCAAATTTTCATTAATGATTATAAACAACTTCAAAAAACTATTTTAAATAATATTAATTTTCCATGCTACATCAATCCCCCAATTCTATTTATAGATGTCCTTGATTCAAGGACAGGAACCTTCCTCACAGAGAATCCGAATCCAATGAGTTGATAGAATGTGTTTCATATTGTGCACCTGTAATGGGTACACCAATATCCAAATTGCATATGGTGTTGTGTGCGACTCACCTTTGGGTTCTACACAAATTATTAGAAGTTGGGATCTCGTGTGAACGCACATGGGTCAACGTTAAATCCCGTGCACGAGTCTGGGGTCAACGTTGCTTACTAGTATTCATTAGAATTTAGAAAGGTCATATTGCAAGGGACCAGCACGTTTGCTTGTCCGATCGGCCACCGTTAAAGACCATTCATGTGGAACTCTTTTTATCGTCCCCATTGACGTCATCAGAACTTTTTTTTATTTTATTTTGGTGCAAGTCATCAGAACTTTCGGTTGACTGGAATGTTTTCGAGGTTTTTTGTGGGGCCTAGCAAATGGGCATATATAGCCACCATCTATATGTAAACTAATAATGCTACTATGTACCAAAAAGAACTAATAATGCTACTAACTTGACACCAGTGGCGGAGGCGTATTGGGCCGGCGAGGCCCCGTCCACAAAAGTTTAAAGAACTTATCAATGTAATTTCTAAAATTGAATATTATTATTTTTATAATTGGTTCTTGTAATCTTTATAATTTTTGTTTGATTAAAAAAAATTAGATATTTTACGTTTTCATTTCTCAATTTTCTATAAATAAAAAAATAAGTATGTGAGTGTTGTCGTAACCTGAAGAAATAGAACAAAATTATTCTTATATTTTTCATGCTAATGTTACAATAATTTCAATTTACAAATGTATTAATTATACCGAAAAGCAAAAGCTCTATGCAATAATAAGTATGCGTTTAGATAAAAATATATCGGGCCCAAATTCTAACTCTGCCACTGTGTGCACGTGACACCCCTTTTATTTATAATTTTTTATTTACAGCATTTCATGCCTATACAGAGGCAGTTCCACCCTTTGCAAAGGGTAGTCGCTTGAACACCTTTAGAATCATTTACCTTGATTTGAACACTCAATTTTCATACTTATGAACACCAAATTCAAAGAAAATTGAACACCCAGCCCAAACCAACCCATTAATTATAAAACTCATCGAGTGTGATTGTAATATCTTGTGAATTGTGCCACTTCTCTTCCAAAAAAAAATAATCCATTTTTGCATTATAAGAACAGTATTATTCTTCAAAATGAATGTATTATTTTTGGTATTATGCATATTGCTATTGAAAATATATAATATTTGGGTATTAAGTATATTAATACATAAATCACATATATAAATGTGTATCTTTTCGGGTACTAAAAATAATTATTCTTAGAATATTTGTACTTTTTATATTAATTACTCTCTTCGTCCGTAAAGATAATCCACTATAAAAAAAACCTCCAATTTTCGGATAAAAAAGTAGAGCACTTCCGTGCATTATTCCGTAGTACATTATTTTAGACAAACTAAAGAATAAATTGAAAATTTTGGTCCAAAAAGAGCACGTCGTTTTATAATAGACTATCTTTGTAGGACAGAGAGAGAGAATATTAATTTTGGGTGTTACTTCTGAGTCAGAATCTTGGATCCGTCTCTAATTGTGCATTATTTTTTTTTCCAAGCTTTGCTGATACTAATATTAAGTAAAGTTTTTTTTTCCCCATATAGTTTCTAAAGATTGTACTCCCTCCGTCCCTATTTAAGTGATGATGTTACTATTCCAGCTGGATTCGAAAGTTGTTTATAATTTTCAATCTATATTACATAAAATATGCAATATGGATCTTGTTTTATAGAAATCAATGAGTTCTAAAATACAATTTTTTCAAAAGTACATAATATATTATAGATTGAAAGTTATAGACAATTTAAAAATAAAGTCAAAAAGTGAAAGTGGTCACTTAAAAAGGGACGGAGGGAGTATATCGTAAATATGTTTGAACACCTTTTTTATGATTTACTGGAGCCGCAACTGTTCCTATATGGCATAACACCTTGGAAGAGTGGAGCCTATAACTTTTTTTTTGGCAATGAGTGGCCTCTCATGATGCAGGAAAAAAAAAAAAAAAACACAAACACAACCAGTGGACAGTGTTAGCTAGGGCTTGTTCAAGTAATTTTCTGTGACCACAAATAATAAATAAGAAGGAATTACCTCACTAAATCATTTTATACTCCTCCCAAGTCCCATCCTTAACCTTTTAAATGTGTGAGATTTGCTTGAATAAACCAATTTTAAATCAAGAACTGCACCGATTTGAGAAATAAAGAACGAACTGATCCTATCTTTTTTCCATGGACAGTGTTAGGGCTTGTTAGTTTTGAGGTTTCAAGACCTGATTTTCTCAATTATTATCCAATCATTATCCATATTTTTAAATATTATTCTCATTTTTCTCTCTATCTCTATCTAATCATTAATCCATATTTTTAATTATTATCTTTATTTCTTCCTCCAATCATTATCAAAAACCAAAATTCAAAACCCAAACAAAAAACAATCGAAGTAAATCGGCTAGCAGGACCCACTTTTAGGCCCCACAAGAATGATCTAAACCATTAAACAATCTTAAAATAATTTTTCGAATGTCCCTACAAAAAATCTGCTCAATTGAATTTGTGGCCCGCAAGCCAATTTGTACCTTTTCTGTATCATATGAGTAAGTACCCATATCATTATTGTTTTTGGGTCTGGTAAAGTATGGTTTTTCTTTCTTTCTTTTTTTTTTTCAATTTGGTAAAGGTTGATTGCTGTTTGGTATAGGAGGGGAAGCCAAAAAGGTTGATTGCTGTTTGGTGCAAGACTTGTGTATGAAAGCCAGAAAGCTTTCTCCGTATCATTCCAATTTTATTGAATGTTCCTGAAAGGAATCGGGAAGCTTTCTCACAGCTTTTAAAGTACTCCTATAACTTTTCCGGAAATCCTAAGGTTACAGAAGATCAGTTCGGGGACCCACTTTTGGGTCCCATACAAAATATCCGAACCGTTAATTCATCTTAAAATAAATTTTCGAGGGGTCCTTAAAGAAATCACCTCAATCGGACGTCTGGAAGTGCTCGATCTAAAGCCCACCCTGTTTCATTCAAATGTTTTTTGAATTAAACGGGGTGGGCTTTAGATCGAGTACTTACGCACGTCCGATTGAGGTGACTTCTGGCGGGACCCCTCGAAAATTTATTTTAAGATGAATGAACGGTTCAGATATTTTGTGTGAGACCCAAAAGTGGGTCCCCGAACTGATCTGTACGTTTTCTCTACGTGTACTTCTGTACGCGTAGCAGCCTCCTAACTTTTCAAGCAACTTCTATCTTTGGAAGAATACATTATGGGTTCAACATTTTTTGTGTAGTGGTGAGAGGTCTTAAAATAAAAATATATATATATTTAGTAATTTTTGCAAAATTTTGATTGTGTGGATTCACTGGACACGACACGGTCCACGCCCCGACATTGCAGTCTCCTGGACACAAACAGGAACTTTGCTATTCGTACAGATGAGAAAGAACCGATTATGTACCGATCGGCTTCGAGGACCCACTTTTGGGTCCCACACGGAAAATCCGAGCCGTTCATTCATCTCAGAATTAAATTTTGAGAGGCCCACGCGGAGATCAAGTCAATCGGATGTCCCCAAGTGCTCGATCCAAAATCATCCCAACGAAATGGGATGATTTTTGATCGAGCACTTATGGACGTCCGATCGACTTGATCTCCGCGTGGGCCCCTCAAAATTTGATTCTGAGATGAATGAACGGCTCGGATCTTCCGTGTGGGACCCAAAAGTGGGTCCCCGAAGCCGATCGGTACATAATCGGTTCTTTCTCATCGGTTCCCCTGGGATTACTGCAAACAGCGAAGGAAAAAAATGAAAAGTAGAACAGTCGACCGCAAGAAAGAAGAACTTTGAGGGTATCCACAGTGAGCTCTCAAAATGGCCCCAAAGTGAGGCTTAACATTTACCTAGCCCTATGCTCAATTATTGTCTTTAATGGGCTCCTCATACGAACTCCTAATGCTGGATCCTAAGTTTGGCTCCTACCAAATTAGTTAAATTTAGGTAGCCTTGTAACTAACTTCAAGTGGGAACCAAAGTCTTTAAATCATTTTTTAATATGAAATTTTCTAGAAGGAAGAAGAATATTTTTTAATATGAATTATCAATGTATGGGTCCCACACTTTTTGAATTTTTTCACAAAATAGTGAATGCTCTTACTAGCCCATTGAGTGTACACATCCTTTCTAAATTTAGCAAGTTTTAGAAGTGAAAAGTGGATCATAATTATGCTTATGTGAACGCCCTAAAATATAAGTTGGGAGTAATATTTAGGAAATTACTGTGGATGACTTGACTCATGCTGTACTTGCCAAAGTCGCATATCTTGCCGAAAATGCCGCAGTACGGCCAGGTTTTCTTATTGGCGTTACATTCTGATATGGGCCAGTCTTCAATTTTTTTGTGCAATTATCACGAATTGGCCCCCGCAGACTTATACTTTTCCGGCTCGGGATGTTGCAGTGCACAAACCCAGAACCTCGGGGGTGCTGTGCATCCCAATGCACAGCATCGTGCTGTGACGCCGCGGCGCCAGCATTTTTTGACGATCGGAGACATTCACCGCGTAGATCTCGTTGAATACTACAAGTCTGCCAAAGATCAACTTGATCGGATATCTTTAAGTGCCTCATCGGCACACAAATAACATGAAAAAGTGATTTTGATCCAGTGTTTGTGTCCATTTGTGTTCCATTTGTTTTCAAAGTATTTGTGTTCCGATGACGTACGTAAAGATATCCGATCGAATTGATTTTTTTTACACTTGTAGTATTCGACGAGGTCTACGTGGTGAATGTCTCCGATCATCAAAAAAATGCCGGCGCGGCCCGCCGTGGGGCTGCACAGCACCCCCCCTAAGTTCCACAAACCCATCGGCCTACTTTTCTACCAATTAGACTGGCACATATAAAAGTATAAGGTAATAATTACTCTCTCTGTCCCTCTGGTATTCCGTTTCGGGTTATCAAAAAAGATTATCCATTTTGAAGTTTTAAAGAAAGTAATGCAACATATTTGCTCCAATTTTTCTCTTACTTATTAGGATTTGATCAAATCATCCCATCGAGAGGGAAAATTGAAAAGACATAAAAAAATACAAGGTAATAATTACTCTTTCCGTCTTTTATTAACTATGTTGGTTTGTAAATTCAAATTATTAAAGAGATACCTTTCGCATCAACTTTTACCTACAGTTTTTAAAATTATAGTCCACTTTCATCTAAATAGTTAATAGGAGCGGAACTGTATAATTTGATGACATATATATATTTTCAATATAATAGTAAAGTTTTTTCAAAGTGTAGCAGTGACGACAATCCCTACGAGCCTCTCTCACTCCATCCTTAATTACTTCCACGGATACTAAACCCCTCTCGACCACTTTACACTAGAGTCGTAAGCCAACGTTGTTCACCATTCACAAGCACAAGGACGATATCTTCATAATTAAGAAACTATGTTGTGCATTTAGTTGTCCGTTCGGCCAAAGACATTTCATTTTGACCTCTATCGTCCCCCTTGACGCCATCGGAACTTTCGTACGATAGGAATGTTTACGAGGTTTTTACCCTATTTTTCATTATCGGTGTAGTCGTTGATCTCAGAAATAGACTTCACACCCCATATATAGCATGTGCATATGTTTGAGGCGTTAATTTTGTTTTTCTTAATTTAGGGGTTCTCTTGTTTAGGTGTCTTTTTGATATAATTAACGTCAAATCTTTTAAAATTGGCGCGCATTATGATTTGGCATTTCGAGATATATACTCGAGATTAGGGCTGCAAATAAACCGAGCTGTTCCGTTTTGCTCTGATGATGGCCAAAGAATGGAATTATCCTCGAATCATAGTGGAAGGTGATGCGTTGCAAGTTATTCTTGCTCTCAAACAGGAAAGATTTATGCGGACTGTGACTCTATTATTCAAGATTGTCTAGATTTAGCATCTTGTTTTTCGCATTGCATTTTTTTCTATGTTAAACGTGGATGTAACAGAATAGCCCATGCTGTGGCTAAACATGCTCTGTTAGACGTTAGGAAGGCAAGTCTAAGGGATAGTTTTCCCCCATGGCTATCCGATGTAGCTCTAGATGATGTTCGGGCTTCTGGCTCCTCCATTTTGCAATAATACACCTATCTTTTCTTGTTAAAAAATAAATAAATAAACCGAGCTGTTTGTGAGCTGTTCGAGGCTCGGCTCGGTAAAAACTCTCGTTCGAGTTCAGTTTGGGGGCTAAACGAGCCGAACCTGAATAGGCTCGATTATTAAATGAGCCGAACGTAAACCTGACAATATTCGGCTCGACTAGGCTCGTGAACCCCGGAGTGTATGTGTATATCTCATAAATTCACATATAACATTCACTATGTATAAAGTTTTCCATGTGCATGATGAAATTCTATAACTTCTACAGGTATAAACCTTTAAAAGTACTATATATTTACATTTTAATATGTTTTTATAATTTTGTATATGTATGAACTTATTTATGTAAAAAATAAAAATTTTATTAGTAGTTTTAGACCGTATAAGAGCATAAATATCTAATATTTTTGACTTTTTAAGGCTCGTGAACAAGTTTGAGTTCGACTCAAGCCTTGGGAAGCTCAGGTCGTCAAATTTTCATGGAATTCAAGCTTGGCTCGAGTTCGCTTAAAAACTTAATGAACAAATCTGATCACTCTAAAGCTCGGCTCAATTCGGCTCGTTTGCAGCCCTACTCGAGGTAAGAATTTTGTTGTCGTGACTCCCTAGTTAAAACATGTCAGTACCACATTCCTTGGGATTTATATGCTAATACCATTTTAATAATCGCGTAAATGTTTTTATAGGTGGATGATTTCTAAATTGCTTTTTTAAATTTGATCTAGGTAATTTCGACCATTTTGTGCAAGCTGTAAAGTTCACCCTTCCTCACTTTTTGGCCAGAGTGACAACATTTTAATGAAAGTGAATTAGTAATGCAATCACAAAAACAATATTTGCTTTGCTCCATCAGTTTAAAAGGAGGATATTTATCTTCATTGCTCCATTAAGAAAGGTCATGTTGCCAGGAACCACCAGTTGCCTTTGTCCGTTCGGTCACCACCAAAGACCATTCAATTCGACTATCGTACTCAATGACGCCATTGGTACTTCCTTACGAAGGGATGTTTCCGAGATTTTTCTAATTTGGAAAAATCTAACGACCCAACGGGCAGACCGAAAAGTGCATAGCATTAAAACTCTTCCATGAAAGAGTTTGACTTATCTTTAGCCCGGTAGGCTGACAATAGGAGGACTGTTCTTATTTTGTATAGTAATTTTTTGGCTGAGCAAATTTTTGGAGTGTTTTTGAGGTTAAATCCTGTTGAGCGTGGCTTCAAAATGGAGGTTCGTAGCATCTCTGGTCCGGATCAAGGTAATGGTAGTCCGGACCAGCACTCGCGATACAATTCTGGAGGTCCTAGCAGTGCTCGTCCGGAGTTGGTCCGGACTTGGTGCAATAGTGTCCAGTGACTCCAGTCCCCCCAGCCATTACAACATTTTCCACCCATACACACTGCCACGTGCCCATGAACCCCACCCATCCCTCCCCCTCTCCTGTCCCTTCCCTCTGTCTCATCTGACGCATCGGTGAAAAGAAACCGAAGAAAACAATAAAAAAATAAAAGGTGCGTGAACAGTGCCGCACCAAATTTGGTGCGTTACTGTTGCAAAAATAATTTGGTGAGGGAAAGTAGAGAGGCTGATTTTGGTGAGTTTTTGGGGGTTTGGCTTTTGGGTTAAAGTGGAGAAGCTGGCGAGGAGCATCCTCATCAGGAGAACCGAAATTTTCACTAAATTTAACTTCAAAAACACCTTTTATAAATTAGCAAGTCACTTTATAAAAAACTCACAAAATCAGACTCCTTATTCTAACTTCACTATATTAAACTATAATGTTTTTCACCGTTTTAAAAACTTTGTATAATAGAATTAATCGTGAACTATCAAACAAGATCCATATTGCATATATTTGGAGATCGATATTAAAAGATATAAGCAATCGAAAACTGACACGATTATCAAAAAATAACAAACAAAAAGGGACGGAGGGATTTTTTTCCGTGTGCATGACCCCATCTCGGCGTGTAGCCCCCTCCCCCCTTTTCGTAAGTGATTCCGTCACTTCCTACTTGCTTTCCAAGATTTTGCAGAATAAAAAACACAAGAATCGGGTCCATTTCTTGTTCCTTAAGACAATATCGAATTAGGGCATATAAAAAAAGAGAGATTTTTTCAAAGAATATATCCACTTTTCTCATCCTGTGATGATACAGTCGAGCGGTATTTTTTTTTTTTTTTATAACCTTATGTCCTAGTTGAGGCTTTAATTTTTAACGGAGATTTAATATAAGCTTAGGTATTTCAAAAGTGTCTTTGGCAATTTGTATCACTGCTGTTCCAAATAGTTAGTAGCCATTCTCATATATTGGCGTTAATTTCATTTTTTATTTTGGTTTCTATTGTTTAGGTGTCTTTTTTTTTTTTCCTGATATGATAAATGCCAATTTTTATTTATTTATTTTTATAAAATCATGACGCAAAATGATTTGGCATTTTTGAGTTATTTACGAATGAAATAATTTTGTTGCCGTGACCACCTATCTAAAAAATGTCACTGCCATATTATTGGTTACTCATGTTATAATATTGGAATATAGGTTGTAAATTCATTCCTTGTGATATATACTGGAGTAGTTAATACTTTTAATCCTCATTTACATTTTTCTTGAAAGGATTTTCCATTAAGCTTTCGACCTTTTTCTCTGCAAGTTACATTGTTTACATATATTATTTGGCCATCTGATACGGTTAATTAGCATGTATTTCTTCTGTTCCTAAATAATAGTTCCTTACTACTCTCTCTCTCTCTCTTGCCATTTCGACTATTTTAATTCTGTGCGAAAAAATTCAAAAAATTATATACGGAAGTATTTAATTTTTTTAAAAAAATGACACAATTTTTCGTAAGTTACTATTATTTAGAAACGGAGGGACTAATAAGTGTCACGTTTAGTAAATCACATGTTATATTTCGACGTTGCCCCATGTTTTGGAATACGACATTCTCCCAAGGACACTAAAACCCCATCCACAATCACATAGCCTGGAGCCTTGGGTAAGGGGGCGGCCCAACCTCTTCGGAGGCCCAAGGCAGAAATTTAGGTACGAAGCCTTAGGATTTTTCAATCCAAAATTAATTACAAAAAAAAAAAAAAAAAGTTGTCGAACAAAAATGACGAAATCCTATGTTTTTATACCTTTTTGGTGAATTTTTTTATATCAACCCATAATTATGTAACAATGTTTAATAGGATTTGTAGAACTTAAGTTATTTGATGAAGACTCTCTTGAATTTTTTTATATCAACCCATAGTTTTTTACGCACCCTCTTGAAAAGGGGGGTTACGGAGGTTGTGTTTGGCTTGGGTTTTGAGTTTCGGTTTTTGTAATGATTAGAGAGAGAAATAATGATAATAATTAAAAAATAAGTATTAATGATTGGAGAGAGATAGAGAGAAAAATAAAAATAATATTTAAAAATAGGGGTAATAATTGAATAATAATTGAGAAAACCGGTTCTTGAAAACCAAAACAAACAAGACCGGAAGCTCCTTTTGGGGTCCCACCGAAACCTCATTTTAATGATCATTGGTCATCTTGAGGTGTCGGAATGTGCGTTTATTTGGGAAATCCGTAAACCCCTTTGTCAAAAATTAAATTTTGGTGCAAAAAAACATTCTCATTTTTCCCATAATCTTACCTATTAGTTGGATTGGGGAAGATGGAAAGGGGATCTTTGCTTTGAAGATCCAATGCCAATAGCAGCTTTGTCCAAGAAAAATTTTTTCTTTTTTCATGGAAAGCACTCAAGATGTTTCAATCTTGGTTTAGTTCTCACTTTTAACCCCAGTCCCACACAAAAGATACGAACCGCTAAATAATTTTAAAATAATTATTAAAGTGGCGTGAAAAAAATCGAGTCCATTTGATATTTTTATGTAGTTTATCTAATTTGTTTGATTTTCAATCGAATTTAGGAATGACCTTTGAATAGTTTGAAAGAATCTTGAAAAGTTATACAATTATTCGCACGGTGATACATTGATCAAACCATAGGTATTTTAGGGGTTCTTTAGAAGAGGTCCAATAAAAAAATTATCTTGTTTGGACATCGATGGTATCAAAAACTAAAAAAGTTATGAGTTTTTTTGATACAAAACCGATCTTAAAAGTAATGATTTTTTTCTAGTGAAATGGAAACCCTAAATACCTATGTTTTAGATCAATGGGTTATGCACAAAATTGTATAACTTTTCTTGAAGATTCTTTCAAACTTGTATTATCCAATAAAATCAAACAAAAAAATTACATTCAAAATATCAAAAAACCTATATTTTTTTAAAAAAATTAATTTTTTTCAAATTTTCACTAATAATTATTTTAAAACTATTTAACATAATAATGATACGGTTAATTAGCATGTATTTCTTCTGTTCCTAAATAATAGTTCCTTACTACTCTCTCTCTCTCTTGCCATTTCGACTATTTTAATTCTCTCTCTCTCTCTCTTGCCATTTCGACTAACAAATAACTGTTTTGGAATATGACATTCTCCCAAGGACACTAAAACCCCATCCACAATCACATAGCCTGGAGCCTTGGTTAAGGGGGCGGCCCAACCTCTTCGGAGGCCCAATACAGAAATTTAGGTACGAGGCCTTAGGATTTTTCAATCCAAAATTAATTTAAAAAAAAAAAAAAAAAACACTTGTCGAACAAAAATGACGAAATCCTATGTTTTTATACCTTTTTGGTGAATTTTTTTTATATCAACCCATAATTATGTAACAATGTTTAATAGGATTTGTAGAACTTAAATTATTTAATGACGACTCTCTTGAATTTTTTTATATCAATCCATAGTTTTTTACGCACCCTCTCGAAAAGGGGGTTACGAAAGCTCCTTTGGCAAAAAGGTCCCAAAGCCAGACACCTCATCGCAATGAAACAGTGATCATCTATTGATAAGTCCGCAGGGTCTGTGCGTTTATGCAAAAATCAAAAATTTGCAAGATAGGTGTGTCAAAAATGAAATTTTTTGCAAAAAAACAAAAAAATGGATCATTTCGAATATAAAAATATCCGATTTTCTAAAATGACCGGGAATCAATTAATGCGATGAGGTCAATGCAGTTGAGTCCCTTTTGAAATTCCGTAAACCCCCTTTTCAGGAGGGTCCGTAAAAAAGATTCTCCCTTTTTTCCCATAATCTTACCTATTAGTTGGATTGGGGGAGAAGATAAATAGTAGCCATGTCCAAGAAGATTATGATTTTTTCTATGGAAAGCATCAAGATGTTTCAAGCCTTGGTTTAGTTCTCTGCGTTTTAACCCCAATCAATTACCTACTTACTTAATTATATATATATTGTTGCTAACACTATATATATTTGATTTAGCACTTTGAGCGGATGTAAATTTCTTGTTTTTGTGTTTAATCGTCTGTAATTGCAGTTTAGCTTGCCTTCCTTCAAGAATAAGGAATGACGAATGAATCGTTAAGTAAATTTTCGAATCTCTTGTTTATTTTTTTAAAAACAAACTTCGGTCTGCTTGGAACACTTCATAAATGGGTCCCTCCCCTTATGACAAAACTCCAATTTTTAATGTCAATCATCTCTCTCAAATCTCCATACATTCCAAAAATGTCCCCGCTAAGCCAAAAGTGCCTAAATTCTCAAACCCTATGAAAGTGCATACACTCCCAAATCCTATGAACGCGTTCCTTTTTCAAACCTAAAAGTCCCTATGGCAACACATCGTCTATGAAAGTGCCTAAATGTTAGGGTATCCTGAACCGAAATCTAAAAAATCCTAGAGATGCATGGAAAGTGTAAAACTACTAAAATCCTATAATTGGAAAGTGAACCCTAAACCTAAACCCAGTTTCCTTTGAAAGTGCCTTTAAAAAAGAATCATCCTTGATCTCACCCTTGAAAGTTTTAAACTAACTAAAACCCTATAATTGAAAAGTTGTATTGTCCCTAAACTCAAAATCTCTAAGTCCCTAAAAAAGATTTGGATGGAATCGAGAGAGAGGATCATAACGCGAACCAGTTCGAGAAAAATTTGGTGATGCGCTTGGAAAAAACTTTCTAAGAATAATGACATTGATCACATTTTGTGGGGATGGGAACAATAAGACAAATTGGTGCGACCAGTAAGATTCCCAACAAACTTCATTTCCTTCTTTGACTGAAAAAATTCCAAAAGATTCTTCTTTTCAAAATTTATCTACATTACCTTATTATTTTTTTCTTTTTTTTTCTAATCTAATTATTATCATTATTTTTATTTTCAAAAATTCAACCAAACACTATCTCAAAAGTTATTCTCAAAACCCACCCAAACACAAAGCTCAAATAAGTTGTCGTGGGGAGAGTTTTCCACATAAGTTTGGGGAGGACTGTTCCAATTCGAGTGCATCAAATCTAGTCAGTGGTGGCAATGCTTTGACAAAGCTTCAGCTTCAGAGGAGGTCAGATAGGTCCATTTTATGTGTGGGGTTTGAAAGGACAAGTTGACGCACAAGTTGTATTCCAAGGACAATCATTTAGTTCAAAAATAAAAAGAAACTTCAAAAAAAAAATTCATAATTTGATTGCATTAGAATTTCAGATTAAAACAAGATTCTTATAGAATGATTTTCATTTTTGGGGAATGAAATCGTTATCCAAATAATTTTTTTTAGTGGGAAAATTAGAGTAAAATTTTATGTGTAAAATAAAACACAAAAAAAAAAAAAAAAATCGTTCTTGGATAATTTAGGGGGTGTGAATATCAATTACCAACACCATTGGCATCTGTATATAGTAGTTGCTATAGAAGTGCATCCTCAGGGTGAAAACGACTAAACGAGCCATGTATTGCTGCCATGGCCAAGTTTAATTTGGTTTGGGTTTAGAGCCTTTATGTTTCTTTTTTGGATGAATTTTATGTCTTTTTTCATAATGGTAGTGGACCTCTATTGCCAACGGCCAAAATCAATTTTTGAAGAAAATTTTAGGCGGGGTGTTCAACATTTAACTTGTTTTTGAATAAGAATATACTATCTAGTATATATGTACAAAATTTTCATATATTAGTGTGAATAATGAGGACCAAACAATATGAAAATACATAAAATGTCACAATTTTTCTTGGCGAATTCTATATTATTGGGTCAAGTAAAATTAACTCGGGGGATAAATACACTTGTATATATTTGTGTGCAGAGTAAAAATTGCATATATATATATATATTCTTTTCAAAAAGATTTTTTAAGGGTCCCACTCATTGTTCCTCAAATTTTCATGATCAAAAATTATGTGTTCAAAAGGTGTTTTTAAGGTCAAAAATCTTCAAAAAAAATCTCAAAGGGCTTGATCCAAAACAATTTTGTAAATATGAGCTTTTTTTCAGAATTGTCGTGGATCAAGCTTTTTCCCGGTATTTTTTTTTGAAGATTTCCCGCGTGACCTTGGAAAACACCTTTTGAACACAGTGCATCAAATTGTCGGCTCGGATCATGAAAATTTGATCCGGAACTTGAGTTCAGAGGACCCAAGGGTCCCGGGTTTGAGACAAGTTGACCTCTATATATATTGTATTCCATGGACAATCCATTGAGGACTTTCAAACAAAATTCCGTGCGGACCTCACCTTTCCCGATCAAATTTTGACGATCCGAACCGCTCAATGTTTTTGCATTTTCCAAATTCCAATGTGAAAATCTTCAAAAAAAAAAAAGGGCTTGATCCACATTTTTGTTAAAAACGCTTAAAAATGCATTTAAAAAACATTGAGCGGTTCGGATCGTCAAAATTTGATCCGGAAAGTCGAAAAAAGGTGAGGTCCGCACGGAATTTTGTTTGAGGACTCCCTCAATAGATCGGTTTCCATATATATATATATATATATATATATATTTATATTTTTTTGATTGTTGCTCAGAGAGAAGTCATAGGATGATATCAATACAATATATACTTTTTTTTCTTGATTTCCCTAATTTTTATCGTAAAGAGTGTGCACTTTATTTTGAACTGGTATATATATTAAGGATTCTATTGTGAATTACCACGATTGATGAGTGATCATAGTATAAACATTCAAACAAAATCCAATATAAATTTATCACATGTAATATAAAATATAAAAGTCTTTAGAGTGCTGTACATTGAGCATCTACGGGAAGACTTTAGACTTTGGTTGGTTGTTTACATAAAATTGATTTGTGGGGCGATTTGTTGAGCTAGGTGTTCAAATATTTTGAGTAGGATGTTCAAATATTTGTGAGTAGGGTGTTCAATAATGGCTATACTAAATTAAAACTAAAATTTTTACATGTATTTCTAAACAAATTTTTTTCTTGAGGGTGTTCAAGCGACCACCCTTGTCAAAGGGTGGAGCGGCCTATGTCTGTTGCAATTTAGAGCACTATTTTGTTTTTGGCGTACTATTATATACTACTAGTAAACAAACGACACTTCTTTGTTGCTTCAGCCCCCTACTCATGAAGAAAAGAAATAACATTTTACCATAATTGATGTGCTCTACCTAATTTTTACCATATTTACAATGACGTAGTTAGGTTTGTTTTACCATGATTAATTTTAATAGAAAAAACCAATTGAACATATTTTTTGAAATGCATTACTACAATCTATTTCATGTTATGTGAGTTTTTAATGAAATTTCACTGCTAGTGATAAATAATTCTATATATTGCAGCTGGTTTTAGATAAAGAAGCAGAGGAATGATACCAATGATTTATTTTGACCTTTTACTTGAGTGGCAAATAGGCCATAAAGCCTACGAAATATTCTTGGCTAGTGAATCACTTGGGACTCATAAGAATAATGGTTGTATCCGACTCTTAAGTGAAAAGATGTTGAACCAATAACAATGAGTTGTTGTTGGAGGTTTTTTATTTTATTTTAATATTATAACTTGATTTTTTGGATAATTTAATTATGGGTTTTAATTTGGTGGTATTTGAAATGAAAATTTGATGCAAATGAAATTATCCCTGATAAATTGGAAAATCGAAAATTATAAATACAACAAGATATTCATACAAAACTATTTGATCTAGTCGTATTATTGTTCAAATCTAAGAACTACCATTAGCTTATTATTACAAAGAAACAGAAACAAAAGAATGACAATGACATATATATATAGACAAGAAAAAGAGCGATAGATTTTCCAAATGACACACTGATGCCGTCCTCTGAATCTTTTAAGTCCTCTCCTCAATCCTCACTGGAAACCCACCTTCCATCTTCGCCGTTAGGTACGTTACAAAAACTGGCTCCTTACCTTCCTCAAAAGCAGGCACCACCCGAAACCGTCGGAAAACGCCGGCAACCACCCTCTTC
This sequence comes from Vaccinium myrtillus, assembly GCA_016920895.1. NCBI lineage: Eukaryota > Viridiplantae > Streptophyta > Magnoliopsida > Ericales > Ericaceae > Vaccinium > Vaccinium myrtillus. The sequence continues at coordinate 22,249,043 of CM029280.1, read as the reverse complement.
ATTTGCAGAAACGCCATCTCCTTCCCCAAACAAATCCTCGGCCCCGCTTGGAACACCGGGTACGTGTAGGGGTCCCGTCCCACAAAATTCCACTTCCCTTCCGCCGCTGGCACTTCAATTCTCTCCAACCACCTTTCAGGTTTAAAATCCGCCCAATCCTTCCCCCAAATCTTCTCCGACCTGCCCATTGCATACGGATGGTACACCACTAGTGTGCCTTTCTCCACGAAAGTCCCATCCGGCAACACATCGTTTGCGACGGCTAATTTTCCATCAACTGGAACTGGTGGGTATAGCCTCATGCTCTCACTTAGCGATGCATGGGTGTAAACCATGTCCTTCACTTCTTCGAAAATCGGAGATTCGGATTTCTCATAAATCTCTCTCAGAATTTCTCCTTCTACTTTCGGGTTTTTGGAGACTAACCAGAAGTACCAAATCAATGCGGCTGAGGTGGTGTCACGACCAGCTAATATAAAGCTGATGACTATATCTGTAACGAAGGTTTCATCGTTATGACCAGAGCTTACAAATCGAGATAAAAGATCAAATGACTCGAGTTCTGATTTTTCATTTAGTACTTGTTTCTTCTCCTTGACCAGTCCCTTGGCAAATTCCCTAACATCTTCCACGGCGATTCGGAGATCCTATTGAAAAACAGAACAAACAAAAAAAAACGTTAGGAATAAAAGAATAAAATAATTGGGGCCATTTTAAAACCTCACAGAGTACCGAGTGGATCTCAATTGCCGGCTGTTGTTTCCTGCACATTTTAATGTTTTTTTTTTTCCTGTTCCAAACACTTTCCGCCTCACTTTTTAGTATTTTTGTCGATCATTATTTTTTCAGTATTACTATTTCTACTGTTTTTTTTTTTTATATTCTTGCTGATCATCAAGAGGAATGGTTATATTTGAAAAAAATTAAAATTAACTTCAATGTTACGTAGCTTTTTTCCAACTTTTTCGGTCCATATTTTACACTTGTCTGATTTCGATTCGTGGAGGAATTATTAATCAAAACATACTCTTAACAAAAATTAAATCACTAAACCCCATTATTATTACCAATCTTCTTTTTTTGAAAGCTGTACTGATTAGTTGCCATAGTTTCACTGAAATTCGTATTTATGGCAATCGAATAATCTCTCTTTCCATTTTATTTTAATCACTTTGATTGCTTTATTTTGTCGGTTTTATAATCACAAATTTGTTTACGTTACCTTTTCGGATCCAAAATCGAGGCGGCGTTTAGCTTTCCACAACAACGGATTAACATGCTGTGACCTCTGACTACTAATCCGAACTGCATCTTCAAACGACTTCATGAACTTCACCTGCGGCAGAGACGTCACCAACGACGCCGGATCGTACCCGAACGCAATCGCACACACATTATCAAACGCAAACCGCTGTAAAATGTCCTGCATATCGAGCACAGTGTTATCAGCAGCAGCAGCTGACAGGATGGGAATTAAACGGTCGTTAAGCTCCGTGTCCACCACGTGTTCGACGAATTTCCTCAACGACTTGGTGTTGAACTCGTGGCTGGCGACTTGTCTCTGAAACTTCCAGCTGTCGCCGTTGGTGTTGAATATGCCGTCGCCGAGTAAGTCGGTGAGGGGCGACTTAGAGATGGCGGTCTTTTGGTAATTGTGGAATTGGGTTTTCAGGATGTGCTGGACGTTGAGAGGGTTGGCAGTGTAGATTTGGCTGCGGCCGAGGGGGCGGCGGAGGACGAAGGTGGAAGTGGGTGAGTTTGTTACTAGCTCGGACGTCCATTCGACGTTGCGTTTTCGGTTTGCGTAGATAGAGAAGAATGAGCCGATTATCGGGTATGATTTTGGGGTATTAGTGGTAGAAGCAGTTTTAGGGGAAGTGGATGGGAAAAGGGTGGTGAAAATGGACCTCCATTTGAAGATAAACAAAAAGAGGAAAGGAAGGAGGAAAGAGAGGAGACCAGTAGTAGAGAGCTCAAAGTCTAACATGGCTGGTATGAAAAGATGGAGAGTTGATGTTGTGTTTGAAAAGTGGGAATAGATGCATGGCGTATTTATAGGGACCCGGGGTCATGTTGTCCTGCATGCAGTCCTCATCCGTCCCATCCGAATTATTTCCGTCTTTCGCGATCAACGGGCTCGGGGGTTTATTTGAATTTTTGAAAAAACCGATTTTCCGGATTTATGTGATGTATTGTGAGAGAATAGCGATCTGATCCGGTTTTGGAAAAAGCCGTTAGTGGAACACCCCCTCAAACAAATCCGACCGTTAATTGCCAAGTTGATCTCGGGCGTTGATCGCCGAGCACGGACGGCTCAGATGCTATCCCATCAAAGATAATCTCTGATGCGAGAGGATCGAGGCGTGTTGAAATAAGAACACGCAACAAGAACAATCACAAATTTTGTTTGAACTAGAGAGTCTTCCTCGAACAAACAATATATATTGAGAAAACTCTCAAATTTTCATTAATGATTATAAACAACTTCAAAAACTATTTTAAATAATATTAATTTTCCATGCTGCATCAATCCCCCAAACTAAAAATAGAAATAAAATACTAATTCAGCAACCCTAATTCTTATAAAACAAGAAAACATAAAATAAAAAACTGTTTCAACCTAAAATTAAGAAACTAAATAACTTCATACTAATAATCTCTCCTAATAAAATACTAAAATTGAAATAAAGAAAACTTCAAAAAAACTATTTAAATAATAAATTTTCCATGCACGAGTCTGGGGTCAACGTTGCTTACTATTCATTAGAAAGGTCATATTGCAAGGGACCAGCACGTTTGCTTGTCCGATCGGCCACCGTCAAAGACCATTCATGTGGAACTCTTTTTATCGTCCCCATTGACGTCATCAGAACTTCTTTTTTTTTTTTGGTGCAAGTCATCAGAACTTTCGGTTGACTGGAATGTTTTCGAGGTTTTTTTGTGGGGCCTAGCAAATGGGCATATATAGCCACCATCTATATGTAAACTAATAATGCTACTAACTTGACACCAGTGGCGGAGGTGGCGGAGGTGTATTGGGGCCGGCGAGGCCCCGTCCACAAAAGTTTAAAGAACTTATCAATGTAATTTCTAAAATTGAATATTATTAATATATTATTTTTATTAATATATTATATTATTAATATAATTTTTGTTTGATTAAAAAAATTTAGATATTTTACGTTTTCATTTCTCAATTTTCTATAAATAAAAAAATAAGTATGTGAGTGTTGTCGTAACCTGAAGAAATAGAACGAAATTATTCTTATATTTTTCATGCTAATGTTACAATAATTTCAATTTATAAATGTATTAATTATACCGAAAAGCAAAAGCTCTATGCAATAATAAGTATGCGTTTAGATAAAAATATATCGGGCCCAAATTCTAACTCTGCCACTGTGTGCACGTGACACCCCTTTTATTTATAATTTTTTATTTACAGCATTTCATGTCTATACAGAGGCAGTTCCACCCTTTGCAAAGGGTAGTCGCTTGAACACCTTTAGAATCATTTACCTTGATTTGAACACTCAATTTTCATACTTATGAACACCAAATTCAAAGAAAATTGAACACCCAACCCAAACCAACCCATTAATTATAAAACTCATCGAGTGTGATTGTAATATCTTGTGAATTGTGCCACTTCTCTTCCAAAAAAAAAAAAATCCATTTTTGCATTATAAGAACAGTATTATTCTTCAAAATGAATGTATTATTTTTGGTATTATGCATATTGCTATTGAAAATATATAATATTTGGGTATTAAGTATATTAATACATAAATCACATATATAAATGTGTATCTTTTCGGGTACTAAAAATAATTATTCTTAGAATATTTGTACTTTTTATATTAATTACTCTCTTCGTCCGTAAAGATAATCCACTATAAAAAAAAACCTCCAATTTTCGGATAAAAAAGTGGAGCACTTCCGTGCATTATTCCGTAGTACATTATTTTAGACAAACTAAAGAATAAATTGAAAATTTTGGTCCAAAAAGAGTACGTCGTTTTATAATAGACTATCTTTGTAGGACAGAGAGAGAGAATATTAATTTTGGGTGTTACTTCTGAGTCAGAATCTTGGATCCGTCTCTAATTGTGCATTATTTTTTTTCCAAGCTTTGCTGATACTAATATTAAGTAAAGTTTTGTTTTTTCCATATAGTTTCCAAAGGTTGTATATCGTAAATATGTTTGAACACCTTTTTTATGATTTACTGGAGCCGCAACTGTTCCTATATGGCATAACACCTTGGAAGAGTAGAGCCTATAACTTTTTTTTTGGCAATGAGTGGTCTCTCATGATGCAGGAAAAAAAAAAAAAAAAAAACACAAACACAACCAGTGGACAGTGTTAGCTAGGGCTTGTTCAAGTAATTTTCTGTGACCACAAATAATAAATAAGAAGGAATTACCTCACTAAATCATTTTATACTCCTCCCAAGTCCCATCCTTAACCTTTTAAATGTGTGAGATTTGCTTGAATAAACCAATTTTAAATCAAGAACTGCACCGATTTGAGAAATAAAGAACGAACTGATCCTATCTTTTTTCCATGGACAGTGTTAGGGCTTGTTCGTTTTGAGTTTCAAGACCTGATTTTCTCAATTATTATCCAATCATTATCCATATTTTTAAATATTATTCTCATTTTTCTCTCTAATCTCTATCTAATCATTAATCCATATTTTTAATTATTATCTTTATTTCTCCCTCCAATCATTATCAAAAATCAAAACTCAAAACCCAAACAAACACAATCGAAGTAAATCGGCTCGCAGGACCCACTTTTAGGCCCCACAAAAATGATCTAAACCATTAAACAATCTTAAAATAATTTTTTGAATGTCTGTACAAAAAATCTGCTCAATTGAATTTGTGGCCCGCAAGCCAATTTCTACATTTTCTGTATCATATGAGTAAGTACCCATATCATTATTGTTTTTGGGTCTGGTAAAGTATGGTTTTTCTTTCTTTCTTTCTTTCTTTTTTTTTTTTTTTTCCAATTTGGTAAAGGTTGATTGCTGTTTGGTATTCGTAAGGAAGTACCAATGTCGTCATTGAGTACGATAGTCGAATTTGAATGGTCTTTGGTGGTGACCGAACGGACAAGGCAACTGGTGGTCCCTAGCAATGAAGATATATATATATCCTCCTTTTAAACTGATGGAGCAAAGCAAATATTATTGTTTTTGTGATTGCATTACTAATTCACTTTCATTAAAATGTTGTCACTCTGGCCAAAACTGAGGAAGGGTGAACTTTACAGCTTGCACAAAATGGTCGAAATTACCTAGATCAAATTTAAAAAAACAATTTAGAAATCATCCACCTATAAAAACATTTACGCGATTATTAAAATGGTATGAGCTGAGCTTTAGAGTGTTCAGATTTGTTCATTAAGTTTTTAAGCGAACTCGAGCCAAGCTTGAATTCCATGAAAATTTGACGACCTGAGCTTCCCAAGGTTTGAGTCGAACTCAAACTTGTTCACGAGCCTTAAAAAGTCAAAAATATTACTTATGCTCTTATACGGTCTAAAACTACTAATAAAATTTTTATTTTTTACATAAATAAGTTCATACATATACAAAATTATAAAAACATATTAAAATGTAAATATATAGTACTTTTAAAGGTTTATACCTGTAGAAGTTATAGAATTTTCATCATGCACATGGAAAACTTTATACATAGTGAATGTTATATGTGAATTTATGAGATATACACATACACTCCGGGGTTCACGAGCCTAACCGAGCTGAATACTGTCAGGTTTACGTTCGGCTCATTTAATAATCGAGCCTATTCATGTTCGGCTCGTTTAGCCCCCAAACTGAACTCGAACGAGCTTTTACCGAGTCGAGCCTCGAACAGCTCACGAACAGCTCGGTTTATTTATTTATTTTTTAACAAGAAAAGATAGGTGTATTATTGCAAAATGGAGGAGCCAGAAGCCCGAACATCATCTAGAGCTAGGTCGGATAGCCATGGGGGAAAACTATCCCTTAGACTTGCCTTCCTAACGTCTAACAGAGCATGCTTAGCCACATCATGAGCTATTCTGTTACATCCACGTTTAACATAGAAAAAAATGCAATACGAAAAACAAGATGCTAAATCTAGACAATCTTGAATAATAGAGTCACAGTCCGCATAAATCTTTCCTGTTTGAGAGCAAGAATAACTTGCAACGCATCACCTTCCACTATGATTCGAGGATAATTCCATTCCTTGGTCATCATCAGAGCAAAACGGAACAGCTCGGTTTATTTGCAGCCCTAATCTCGAATATATATCTCGAAATGCCAAATCATAATGCGCGCCAATTTTAAAAGATTTGACGTTAATTATATAAAAAAGACACCTAAACAAGAGAACCCCTAAATTAAGAAAAACAAAATTAACGCCTCAAACATATGCACATGCTATATATGGGGTGTGAAGTCTATTTCTGAGATCAACGACTACACCGATAATGAAAAATAAGGTAAAAACCTCGTAAACATTCCTATCGTACGAAAGTTCCGATGGCGTCGTCAATGGGGACGATAGAGGTCAAAATGAAATGTCTTTGGCCGAACGGACAACTAAATGCACAACATAGTTTCTTAATTATGAAGATATCGTCCTTGTGCTTGTGAATGGTGAACAACGTTGGCTTACGACTCTAGTGTAAAGTGGTCGAGAGGGGTTTAGTATCCGTGGAAGTAATTAAGGATGGAGTGAGAGAGGCTAGTAGGGATTGTCGTCACTGCTACACTTTGAAAAAACTTTACTATTATATTGGAAATATATATATGTCATCAAATTATATAGTTCTGCTCCTATTAACTATTTAGATGAAAGTGGACTATAATTTTAAAAACTGTAGGTAAAAGTTGATGGGAAAGGTATCTCTTTAATAATTTGAATTTACAAAGCAACATAGTTAATAAAAGACAGAAAGAGTAATTATTACTTTGTATTTTTTTATGTCTATTCAATTTCCCCTCTTGATGGGATGATTTGATCAAATCCTAAGTAAGAGAAAAATTGGAGCAAAAATGTTGCATTACTTTTTTTAAAACTTCAAAGTGGATAATCTTTTTTGACAACCCGAAACGGAATACTAGAGGGACAGAGAGAGTCATTATTACCTTGTATTTTATATGTCCCAGTCTAATTGGTGGAAAAGTAGACCGAGGGTTCTGTATCATTTTTGTTTGTGCACTGCACCATCCCGAGTCGGAAAAGTATAAGTCTGCGGGGGCCAATTCGTGATAATTGCACACACAAAAATTGAAGACTGGCCCATATCAGAATGTAACATCAATAAGAAAACCTGGCCATACATCGACATTTTCGTCAAGATATGCGACTTTGGCAAAGATAGCATGAGTCAGGACATTCACAGTGGCTTTCTAAAAATTGCTCCTTAATTATATCTTAGGGTGTTCATGTAAGCACAATTAGGGACCACTTCACTTCTAAAGTTTGCTAAATTTAGAGAGGATGTGTACACTCAATGAGCTAGTAAGAGCATTCACTATTTTGTGAAAAAATTCAAAAAGTGTGGTAGCTACAAGGCTACCCGAATTTAACTAATGTGGTAGGAGTCAAGCTATAAGGCTACTTGGAGTTAGCTATAAGGCTACCTGAATTTAACTAATGTAGTAGGAGTCAAGCTTAGAAGCCTCCGTTAGGAATTTGTATGGGGAGCCCATTGAAGATAATAATTGAGCATAGGGCTAGGTAAATGTTAAGCCTCACTTTGGAGCCATTTTGAGAGCCCACTGTGGATACCGTCAGAGTTCTTCTTTCCTGTGGTCGACTCTTCTACTTTTGTTTTTTTCCTTGGTTGTTTGTGTCCAGGAGATTGCAATGTCGGGGCGTGGACCCTGTCGTGTCCAGTGAATCCACACAATCAAAATTTTGCAAAAATTATTAAATATAATTTTTTTTTTATTTTAAGACCAATCACTGCATGACGCCACTATACAAAACTGTTGAGCCCATAAATACACAAATCACATGTATTCTTGCATGTGATCCCTGATCCAAAGATAGAAGTAGCTTGAAAAGTTATAGGATTACTTTAAAAGTCGTGAGAAAGCTTCCCGGTTCTTTTCGGGAACATTCGATAAAATTGGAACGATACAGAGAAAGTTTTCAGACTTTCTTACACAAGTCTTGCACCAAACAGCAATCAACCTTTTTGGCTTCCCCTCCAATACTTTACCAAATTGGAAAGAAAAAAAAAAAAAAAAACCATACTTTGCCAGACCCAAAAACAATAATGATATGGGTAATTGGGTACTGACTCATATGATACAGAAAATGTACAAAATGACTTGCGGGACGCAAATTCAATTGAGCAGATTTTTTGTAGGGATATTCGAAAAATTATTTTAAGATTGTTGAATGATTCAGATCATTTTTGTAGGGCCCAAATTAAAGTGGGTCCCGCAGGCCGATTTACGTCATTTTATGTACTTGTCCGTCAGTACCCCTAAGGCCCTAACACTGTCCATGGAAAAAAGATAGGATCAGTTCGTTCTTTATTTCTCAAATCGGTGCAGTTCTTGATTTAAAATTGGTTTATTCAAGCAAATCTCACACATTTACAAGGTTAAGGATGGGACTTGGGAGGAGTAAAAAATGATTTAGTGAGGTAATTCCTTCTTATTTATTATTTGTGGTCACAGAAGTGACTCCACTAATTAAATTTTCTAGAGCCGTCACTGGTTGTGTTTGTGTTTGTGTTTTTTTTTTTTCCCTGCATCATGAGAGGCCACTCATTGCCAAAAAAAAGTTATAGGCTCCAGTCTTCCGAGGTGTTATGCCAGAGAGGAACAGTTGCGGCTCCAGTAAATCATAAAAAAGGTGTTCAAAAATATTTACGATATACTACCTTTAGAAACTATATGGAAAAAAAAAACTTTACATAATATTAGTATCAAAAAAGCTTGGAAAAAAAAAATGCACAATCAGAGACGGATCCAAGATTCTGACTCAGAAGTAACTTCCAAAATCAATATTCTCTCTCTTCATCTTACAAAGATAGTCTATTATAAAACGACTTTGGATCAAAATTTTCAATTTATTCTTTAGTTTGTGTCAAAAAAATGTACTACGGAATATTAATGCACGGAAGTGCTTTACTTTTTTTAGGGCTGCTCAAAAAAATCGGTGAACCGTGAATCCGGTCCGGACCGAACCGATCCGTACCTTTTGGATTTTAACCGTGGATTAATGGTCCGGACACAGATTCAAAAAATAAAAAAACTGTGACTTTTGGATCAGACACGGATTTTGATTTTGAAACCGTGGATTACCCGATCCAGATCGTGAGATTTTTATTATATATAATTTTATCACTTTTATAGTTATATAGATATTGTTAATTTAGCAGACTTACGGTTTGGTTGTACTGTTGTAGGAGTTATGGTGAACTGGAAGTGTTAATCTGCTAATTATTGCTATTGTCTCTGTGAGTGAACTGGAAGTAACTATTTGTTACTCCCTCCGTTCCTTTTTAAATGTGTTGTTTCGTAAATCCAACTTATTAAAAAAACATCATCATTACACCTTTCACATCAACTTTTTCACTTTCCACATCAACTTTTACCCCCACTTTCCAAAATTATCCTTCACCCTTACTCATTAACTTTTTACCCACTAACTTTTCAAAAGGGCAAAATGATAATTCTACAAACTTTTACACATTAACTTTTCAAAACACACACTTATTAAGGGACAACCCAAAATGGAAATGTCAACACTTAAAAAGGGACGGAGGGAGTATCCTTTATGGTAATATAAGTTTGTGTCTTTGTTTGTTCAGTTATATAACTATCTGCTTTACTGCATTTGTTGTTTTTTATTGGGGTTTCCAACTTTGAACTTTTTATTTAGTGCATTTGCTACTTGCTAGTGTCTTACTGTCTTTGTTTGTTGTTTTTTTCCGAATAAGTTGAAAATCCGCGGATTAATCCGAAACTGATCTGTGACTCGCGGTTCGGATTGAAACCGAACCGTGAGACTTTTGGATCGGACACGGATTGTATTTTCAAAAAACCATGACTCGCGGATTAGGATTGGATTCATGCCAATCCGGACCGATCCGGACCGTGAGCACCCCTAACTTTTTTGTCCGAAAATTGGAGCTTTTTTTATAGTGGACTATCTTTACAGACGAAGAGAGTTTATTATTAATATAAAAAAGTACAAATATTCTAAGAATAATTATTTTTAGTACCCGAAAGGATACACATTTATATATGTGAATTATGTATTAATATACTTAATACCCAAATATTATATATTTTCAATATCAATATGCTTAATACCAAAAATAATACATTTATTTTGAAGAATAACACTGTTCATATAATACAAAAATAGATTTTTTTTTTTTTTTGGAAGAGAAGTGGCACATGCAACCTCTCCTCTCTTAGCCTCCGTCCATGAGCACAATTCACAAGATATTACAATCACACTCGATGAGTTTTTATAATTAATGGGTTAGTTTGGGCTGGGTGTTCAATTTTCTTTGAATTTGGTGTTCATAAGTGTGAAAATTGAGTGTTCAAATCAAGGTAAATTAAAATTACTATATTTTTTTCTCAAAAACAAATTATTCTAAGGGTGTTCAAGCGACTACCCTTTGCAAAGGGTGGAACTGCCTCTGTATAGGCATGAAATGCTGTAAATAAAAAATAATAAATAAAAGGGGTGTCACGTGCACACAGTGGCAGAGTTAGAATTTGGGCCCGATATATTTTTATCTAAACGCATACTTATTATTGCATAGAGCTTTTTCTTTTCGGTATAATTAATACATTTGTAAATTTAAATTATTGTAACATTAGCATGAAAAATATAAGAATCATTTCGTTCTATTTCTTCAGATTACGACAACACTCACATACTTATTTTTTTATTTATAGAAAATTGAAAACGTAAAATATCTAAATTTTTTAGTCAAACAAAAATTATAAAGATTACAAGAACCAATTATAAGAATAATATATTAATAATATTCAATTTTAGAAATTATATTGATAAGTTCTTTAAATTTTTGTGGACGGGGCCTTGCCAGCCCCAGTACACCTCTGCCAATGGTGTCACGTTAGTAGCATTATTTAGTTTACATATAGATGGTGGCTATATATGCCCATTTACAAACAAAAAAAAAAGTTCTGATGACGTCAATGGGGACGATAAAAAGAGTTCAACATGAATGGTAGGGTTGGCCATTTCATCTGCCCCGTCCGAATCCGATCCGATCCCCGATCCGAACGGATCGGCAATATGGAGATCTGTTTGGAGATTGGATAGGATATGGGGATTTTTTTTGAAAATGTTTGGGGATTGGATAGGGGGTGGAGATAGGCATGTCCCCGCCCCGAATCCGTTCCCCGCTCCGTCCCCGCCCCGCTCCGCCCCGTCCCCGAATCCCCGAAATATAGGGGTCTATTAATGAATTATGAAACTTTGGGGTCTCACTAAATTTTCTTCAAATATATGGGGTTACACCAAAATTTCTCCAAACACATGGGTCTCACTGTAATTATTGTTCTAGGGCTCTAATCTACGTATTGTTTCTTCTTCTCACTTTTCATTTGCAGCCGACAGTCTCAAGAGTCTCAACAAACTGCAGAAAACCCTTCCACAGTTCCACTCTCGATCTCACGCACAGGTCATGCTCGATCTGTGACTCTCTCAGTTCGCGACAAAGCCAAGGCCCACGGTAATCCCTCTTCTATGTTCTCGGTGATTTTCAGTTGATTTTCGAATACACTTGTATTTTCAGTTGATTCTCGGTAATCCCTCTTCTATGGGAAGAATACACTTGTATTACTCTTCATGTTTTCGTTAATTCCATCGACAATACACTTGTATTACTGATAGGCACGCAATGTCACAAATATAAGCGCCTAAGTAGGGCGAATTAGCGCATTAGAGGCGCGTTTTATTTAATTTTCCACTTGATGCGGTGTATCTTTTGGTTGGTCTTTGTATGTCTTGATTTGTAGGAAACAGGCCAAAAGAGCACGTAAAGCGGCAACAAGGCAACCGAGCATGTTGGGAACCGGTGGGACCCAAGCAAGGACGAGCAAACAAGCCAAAATCATTTTAGGGGCATCGGTATCGATACAGGAGAAGTCCTGTATTGATACCCAAGCACCATTGAGAAAACAGAACCTACGGGTATCGATACAGGACTTCTCCTGTATCGATACCGAGGGCCTTAAATCTGCCGTTTGACCTTGCCACGTGTGTTGACTTCGAGGGATATAAATACCTCGTTTTGAGGCCGAATTAGGGTTCGAAAATTGTTTTAGTTTCTCTTTCGTTTAAGCAGCCGTTTTTCTTTTGGAGATTCTAATTTCCGGAGACTTTTCCATTGAAGTTTTGAAGTTTTGTTCGTAGATTCTCGCATTGCTTCGGTAACTCTCTGTTTTCCTTACATTAATCTCAGTTCGCGGGAGTTTGTCCGTGTTCTGAGATCCGAATCTTTGTTTTATTCTTATTCAATATAATCGCATGTGTTATTTAAGAATTATGTTATCTGTTCTGTTCAATATGAGTGAGTAGTTTCATAAGTATGGTCGCGGGGTGATTAACACGCCGTTGCCAGGAATGGATTTGTTCTTGCTCCGATTTTTACAATCAATAATGAAGAAGCAACTTTAGGTTATTAAAGAGCTTCCGTTGGACGAATCCGAGCTTCGTCGGAGCCCATGTAATTCGAGGAACGGGGGACCAAAACTTGTTCTTCGCCGTACATGAGTAACGGCGACTGCGAGGATTCGCAACCTTCGGGGTAACCTTTTCTCTCTAAAATCAAACGTTTTCTTGGAAACAACGAATGAAGCAGGAAATATCCGGACCTGGTCACCGTGTTATGAACCCTACGACCGTACTTTCTTTTAAATACTTTAATCAAAATCAGTTTTCTCTTAGTTTAGTTAACTCACCACTCAAATCACAAGGGTGGCTACCTGAGAGCCGTGTTAAACTTAGCAACCCGAGTTTTTAGTAAGCACTCTCCACCTTCTCTGTGGATTCGATTCCGGTCTTACCGGGTATTGTGCTACACCGGTCTCCGCCCTACGCTTGGGGCAACCCATTAATTTAGGTATAGGATTTCGGTCAAGCAATTACCGAACATGTTTTTTTGTCTTTTGTTTTTATTAAAATAAAACACACAAAACATGGTTAAACGAAATCATCTCATAATATGCTATTTCATAGGGCTAGCTTCTAGTCACTTGTGATTTTTTTCTTGACACATCTGTACATGAAGCACTAGAATATGGGCAATCTTAAAAGAGGTGATTCTGAATTTCTGAGACTCCACAGCGCCACTGTTACACAAAACACATGAGGCATCAGATACAAAAGTTGATATTGATGAAAAGATCTTATATCTCAAACTTACCTTAGGAAAGGATAAAAGAACGGATTTTGCAAGTTGTATGGCCTTCTAATGATGTTTTCCAACTGGTGGGAGTTCGGAATTCACAATGTTATATGTTGGATTGCCTGTTATTTTGTTCGAAATTCACACTTGATTTTAGGGAAAATGATTTGTAATTGGGCTTCTATAACTATTTACTTGTTACTCTAGGGAAAATGATTGGATCCCCGAAATCCCCGTGGGGATCCCCGTTCCCCATTTGGAGCGGGGATGGAGGATAAAAATAAATCCCCGTTAGAGATTGGATAGGGGATGGATATGAGTAAAGAGTTTGGGGATTGGGGGTGGAGATAGTAGTCTCCGGCCCCGATCCGTCCCCATGCCCATCCCTAATGAATGGTCTTTGACAGTGGCCGATCGGACAAGCAAACGTGCTGGTCCCTTGCAATATGACCTTTCTAATGAATACTAGTAAGCAACGTTGACCCCAAACTCGTGCACGGAATTTAACGTTGACCCCTATGCGATCACATGAGGTCCCAACTCTAATAATTTGTGTAGAACCCAAAGGTGAGTCGCACACAACACCATATGCAATTTGGGTATTGGTGTACCAATTACAGGTGCACAATATGAAACACATTCTATCAACACATTGGATTCGGATCCTCTGTGACGAAGGTTCCTGTCCTTGAATCAAGGACATCTATAAATAGAATTGGGGGATTGATGCAGCATGGAAAATTAATAGTATTTAAAATAATTTTTTGAAGTTTTCCTTATTTCAATTTTAGTATTTTGTTAGGAGATTATTAGTATGAAGTTATTTAGTTTCTTAATTTTAGGTTGATTCAGTTTCCTATTTTATGTTTTCTAGTTTTGCAAGAATTAGGGTTGCTAGTTAGTATTTTATTTCCTTTTTAGTTTTAGGCTTGCTGCTAGTATAAATAATTAATGTAAGCCTTAGGGCAAGGGAGTTATTTATTGATTTAAGAAAATTGAGAGTTTTATCTTTTATTGTTTGTTCAAGGAGGGAGTACCTCTAGTTCAGAAAAAATTCGTGATTATCCTTGTTGCGCGTTCTTATTTCAACACGCCTCCCTGCATTAGTTCAATGATGCAACATGAAAAATTAATATTATTTAAAATAGTTTTTTGAAGTTTTCCTTATTTCAATTTTAGTAATTTGTTAGGAGATTACTAGTATGGAGTTATTTAGTTTCTTAATTTTAGATTGATTTGGTTAAATTGAAAAAATTGGTATTTTGGTTTTTTTCGGTTTGTCCTTATTCAATTTTTTTTTTGCATTTGTTAGTTTTCGGTCGATTTTTTGTGGTTTCTTGGCTTGTAACGAGAGGAATCTAAAAAGTATAAAATTGTTAGCCAAATTTAAAGTTTTGTAAATAAAGACAAAAAATAATCCAAAAAACTGGTTTATTTTCGGCTTAATTCAAAAAACTATTACTTTTGATCATAATTTTATACTCTTTGGATTTGTCTCGACGAGATAAATTCAGAAACTACAAAATCTTGACGCAAAAGTAACAAATGCAATTTTTTTTTGAATAAAGACAAAACAAAAAAATCTAAAAAACCAATTTTTTCAATTTAACCAAATCTTTCGTTCTCAATGTCCAATGTTGTATCAAACCCATCTGTAAAGAGAAAACATTCTTTACACCGGCGGTGTAAAACCCCATTTTTCCTCCAAACCAATCATCAAGTGCCACATCATCTAAATAGTGCCTAATAATGGTACAATCAATTACTAGTGGTGTAAATGCTAACTAGAGTTAACCCAACCACTTTTCCAAGCCCAACTTACCCTTTAAAGTTTCAAAGAATTATTTACAGCCCCATTTACTTACTGCTACAACAGCAGGGACAAATTCTTCTGCTCTTTTTTTTTTAACGCAGAAATTAAAGAGAATTCTTCTGCTCTTGAATCCAAAAATACAACTCAATCTACAATCTTTCGGACCAATATGCCCCCAGGACCATTCATTGCCCACAAGCCAAAAGTCATTGCCGTATTTGATGCCGTCAGTTTTCCGTCCTCTTTGACACCATGAAAGTTGGTAACTAATGCCAAAAAAATACACACACCATAAAAACATAATATTCCGCATGTTTTCATTATTGAAATATGTTGCCAAGCTAGGCCGCAAAGGGTCTAAAAATACTGTGATTGCAGTAGATTCACATAATTCCACTTCCGAACATAACAAAAATTTACAGCTTTAATCATACTCAAAATTCCAAAATGAAAAGGGTACGTAATAGGAGGCTAGGAGCCCCATTTCATAATCCATACTCAAAATTCCAAAATGAAAAAGGGTAAGTAGCAGGAGGCTAGGAGCCCCATTACATAATCCAACAAAGAGAACTTCATTTACGAACAAGACTTGTTATCATCTACAGAAATCAGTCAACGGAAATCAAAATGAAGAGTTGTATGTGGCCTCCATCATTAGACCCTGCATAAAAAACGAGCAATATGATGAAAACAAAGTTACATGACGTTGGAAAATTAAAAAAACAAATGCTGTCATTTATTTATTTTTATTTTTATTTTTTTTGCATATGTAATCAAATTAGTACCATGTGAATGTAGAACACTTAGGGTCTTGGGACACCATAATGGGGGTTTGGAGATTCCATATTTGCCTGTAAAATACTGGGATCAAAATAAATGTTCATGTTTCTTCTTTGATTTTTGTCCTTCTCCAACAACTTTCAAGGCCTCTATAATTAGGTTGTGCTCAGTAAATGCAGAGGAGCTTTTTGTGCCTTGTTGTAGCATAACTTGACCCATCAAATCAGAAGAAATCTCATTGTTAACATAGCTCTTTGCATTTATGGAAAATTCTACAATACACACCCCTTAAAGGTGTGTACAATATGCACCTATTGTGTGGTCCATATTGTGCCACCTCATTGGCAATCGTAACATTTTTTAGTGTTTCGTAACTTTTTCAGAAGTATGATTCGTAACATTCTCTATGATTCATAACATTTGGTGCGTCTCGTAACTTTTGTACAAAGAATTCGTAACTTTTATTGAAATTCGTAACTTTTGTTAATCGATTCGTAACTTTTATAGGGGTGCATATGATACACACCCAAATAGGGGGTGTATTGTAGCCATTTCCTGCATTTATAGTCCATCTTGGAAGAATATAATGTTGGGGGAGATGACTAATAAGAGACTTTTTAACAAACAACGCGAGTATATGCCTACAAAGAGACTTTTTGCATATGCTTTGTAACAACTCATAGCATCTTCCAATTCCTCAAAAACCAAGCCAATACATGGCTCTCGAGAACCCATATTCAAAGAGGATTTAATAGGTTCATATTTTTCCTTTTCCGAAAATTCTAGATCACTTAAACTTTCCATTGAATTTGTGTCTACAAAGTTCTCTCCCAAATCTGAATCTTTGAAATCATCCATAGAATTTTTCTCTACAAAGTACTCTGCTTCCAAATTTCCTCCAATTGATGTGTTTTCCATGACAATTCTACAACAACAATAAAATGCTGACATCAATTATAAGCAATCAATTGGAAATAAGAAAAAAAATAACATAAGGATTAAAAAACCTAATTTTTTTGGGTTTTTTGAAGTTTTTGTTTTCCTGGTTACTCCATATATTTTGGGTTTTTTGGATTTGAGGGTTAGAGTTTGAGTTGGAATATGGAAAATACATACAAAATAGTTGTATATATATAGGTCATCAGATCGAAGAACAATAAAAAAGAATAAAGGGTAAGAGCAACTCTAACAAGGCTCTCTACTCTATTTTTTCGAGTAGAAGTGACATATTGAGGGGAAATTTTGTAATTTTTGTTCTCTTTTCCTCATAAAATAGTAATATTTCGTGGGACCCATCCACCTTTTTGTCACATTCACATCCACATCCACTGTCACTTCTACCCGAAAAAATAGAGTAGAGAGCCTTGTTGGAGTTGCTCTAAGAGATGCTAACCTCGTGGAGAAGCTATGGAGATGACGATCACGAGTCTCTGCTGCGGCACAACATCTGCTCCTCCTTTTCTCTTTTTTGTATTTTAATCTATCTGCCTTTTTCTCTTCTCCGTATTCTCTATTACCATTAATGGGTTGTAGCCTTTTAAGTAATTCTTGGAACCTTTAAGGGGTAAGTTCGGCTTGAAAAAATGGTTGGGTTAGCATTTACACCACTAGTAATTGACTGTACCATTATTAGGCACTATTTAGATGATGTGACACTTGGTGATTGGTTTGGAGGAAAAGTGGGGTTTTACACCGCCGGTGTAAAAAATGTTTATTCATCTGTAAATACCCCATACCTCTCTATCCCCACTTTCCAAAAGTCACTCTATTCAGAGCAGCCATGTTAGAGCTCTCCACCACTCTCCTCTCCTTTCTTGTCCCTTTCCTCTTCTTGTATGATTGCAACTGAAACACGTGATTGGTACGTACACTGCAACAATAGAAAATTACGTGCACTGAAACCATTCAGTTCATTTTCATTTCTTTTGAGCCAATGATGTACTATCAAACACATCTGTAAATACCTCTCCATCCATCCCCACTTTCTAAAACTCACCCAATTGAGACCAATCATGTTAGACCTTGAGCTCTCTGCTACTCTCCTCTTCTTTCTTCTCCCTTTCCTCTTCTTGTTCATCATCAAGTGGAGGTCCATTTTCACCACCCTTTTCCTATCCAAATCACCGGAAAATGCTACTAACAAAACCCCAAAATCGTACCCGCTAATCGGCTCATTCTTCTCAATCTACGCAAACCGGAAACGAAACGTCGAATGGACGTCCGAACTAATAACAAACTCAACAACCTCCACCCTCGTCCTCCATCGCCCCCTCGGCCGCCGCCACATATTCACCGCCAACCCTTCCAACGTCCAGCACATTCTCAAGTCCCACTTCCACACTTACCAAAAGAACGCTTTCACTCGCATGATCCTCGGCGACTTCCTAGGCGACGGCATATTCAACACCAACGGCGACAGCTGGAAGTTTCAGAGACAAGTCGCCATCCACGAGTTCAACACCAAGTCGTTAAGGAAGTTCGTCGAACACGTGGTGGACACGGAGCTCAACGGCCGTTTGATACCGATCCTCTCGGCTGCTGCCGCCGACGAGACCGTGCTTGATTTACAGGACATTTTACAGCGATTCGCGTTTGATAATGTTTGTGCGATCGCGTTCGGGTACGATCCGGCGTCGTTGGTGCCGTCTCTGCCGCAGGTGAAATTCATGAAGTGTTTTGAAGATGCGGTTCGGATCAGTAGTCAGAGGTTTCAGCATGTTCATCCCCTGTTGTGGAAAGCTAAACGCCGCCTTAATTTTGGATCTGAAAAGGTGAGATAAAAAGATTGGTTTACTGTTTTTTTTATTTTTATTGTTTTTGGTCTTTCTTCATCTTTTTACTGAAATTGGTGTTCCACTAACTTGGTTTTTTTGATTTTTTGGTTTTTTAGTTTTTTTGGATGTTTTTAGTTTTGCAAAAAAATTAACTTGTTCCACTAACTAGTTTTTTGGTTTTTAGTTTTGCAAAAAATACTAACTTGTTCCATTAAACTAGTTTTTGTATGTTTAGTTTTGCAAAAAAACTAACTGGTTCCACTAACTAGATTTTTGGCTTTTTTGGTTTTTAGCTTTGCAAATGGTTTTTAGCTTTGCAAAAAAACTAAGTGATTTTTTGTTAGTGGAATGAGATAGTTTTTGAGTTAAAACAAACTATTTTTTTTTTAGCGGAACGGGGCCTTTCATGTTATATAATATAGGTGTTTTTTTTTTTTTGTCATACGATATACATGAGCGGGGATTAGTAGGTAAATTAGCTAGAGGGCTAAACAATCAAAGGGTGTTCGATGTCTTTTCATAGACTCGAACTCCAAACCTCTCCATGACAGGCAAGTTGTACAACCAGGTGGGCTATAAGCCACATGAAAAATAAAATAATTGTGGCCGAAAGCCAAAAAAAAATTTACTAAAGACAAAAAAAAGTATCAAATAGTTGTCTTCTTTGTTTAAAGTGTCGTCTTATATGATCTTTTTCCAACTTCAGTCCATATTTTTATACTTTTCTAATTCCTCTCACCGATACGTATGATTAATCCCATAAATTACAACGAAAAGCTAAGCATAAATGTAAAAATTACCGAAAAAAAGTCTGTCTTTAACACAAAGTATGGAGCCAACAACAAAGAATCAAATAGATGAAAAAAAAAACAAAAGTGTTATTCAGATTGTCAGTAAAATCTGAATTTCCGTAGTATTAGGGAGTTTAAACTAATCTATTCCATTGATAAAAAATATTATAGGGTGTTCACTTGACCACCCACCCCAAAGGGTGGAGCCGCTTATGACGTGATGAACGATTTTGAACCATTTTGTTATAGGTTCATGGTCTCATGCAAAATTTAAGTTTAGAGGGGTTTGGTGGATAAGGTCTTCGAGGTGCCTGCTTGAAATAAATGAAAAACCTAAACCTAAGGGAGCTGACGGGTTGGGTACCAATGGGGTGCAGACAGTGTACGGGGCCCTCTTAAGGGTCCCGTACAAAAGATCTGAACCGTTCAAAGATTTTAAAATATCTTTTCGAGTGGCTCCGCGAGAAATAAGCTCAAACGGATGTATGTAACTAGTTGATCATGTACATATTTTTCATTAAGATTACAGGGCTGAATTTCTAACGTTTTTTGTTTCTATTTTCTAATAGAATCTCCGGTTTGCCGTGGAAGGAGTAAGGGAATTCGCCAAGGAAGTAATCAATGAGAAGAAACAACTACTAGACAAAAAATTAGAACTCGAGTCATTTGATCTTTTATCTCGATTTCTGAGCTCTGGCCATAATGATGAAACCTTCATAACAGATATAGTCATCAGCTTTATATTAGCTGGTCGCGACACAACCTCAGCTGCATTGACTTGGTTCTTTTGGTTAGTATCCAAAAACCCTCATGTAGAGGGAGAAATTCTCAGAGAGATTTATGAGAAATCTGAATCTCCGATTTTCGAAGAAGTCAAGGACATGGTTTACACCCATGCATCTCTAAGCGAGAGCATGAGGCTATATCCGCCAGTTCCAGTAGACGGAAAACAAGCTGTCATAGACGACGTGTTGCCAGATGGGACTTTTGTGAAAAAAGGAACATCGGTGGCGTACCATCCGTACGCAATGGGGAGGTCGGAGAACATTTGGGGGAAGGACTGGGCGGAGTTTAAGCCAGAGAGATGGTTAGAGAGAGATGATGTGTCGGGGGCGAAAGGGAAGTGGAACTTCGTGGGGAGGGACCCGTATGCATACCCGGTGTTCCAAGCAGGACCGAGGGTTTGTTTGGGAAAAGAGATGGCGTTTCTACAAATGAAAAGGGTTGTCGCGGGAGTTTTCCGACGGTTTCAGGTGTTGCCTTCTTTTGAAGAAGGTAAGGGGCCGATTTTTGTGACGTACCTGACTACGAAGATGGAAGGTGGTTTTCCAGTGAGAATCATGGAAAGGGCTTAGAGAGTCTGATGATGGCGTCGTTCAGTGTCTTTTGGAGATCCTGCAGATTATTTTTCCTAGCGTAATATGCCATTATCATTATTATTATTTTTTATTTAAAAAAAAATACTTTAATTTGTATGGATATATTTGTTGTATGAATGAATAGGGATTTTTATGTTGTTATGGATAATACTGTTTGAATCAAATTTCCATTTCAAATATGCAAGCAGACCCTCCTGTTTACCATTAATTGGTTTCCATTTCACTAGAAAATCGGATAATTATTACTTTTAAGATTGGTTTTGTGATTTCTAAAACCAAAACTTATTGTGTACATCTTGCAAACCTTTCCACTGGAATACCAGACCCTGTACTTATCAATAAATCACTGTTTGTCGACAGTGCTAATATATTAGCAATACTAATACATATTTCTGGCTTTGGATCCAAATGCCAAAGAAAAGGATGAAAATTTGATGGTGTTCCAAAGATTTTGCGTAACCAAATTAAAAAAAAACAGACAATTGGCCAAAAGGACAAGTTTTGGAGCTTTAATGGGTTTTTGTCCAATCTAACTTATTTTAAGGCCTCTAATACATGGATGAGAAGTTTTTGAGGACTTAAGGACAATATTAGATAAAAATACCCTTAATGAAAATACTGTACGCATGTGAGGAGAAATGTTGCTCTTTGACCGAAACTTCAAAGCGACCCTCTGACCGAACTTCAAAGGGACCGATTGGTTCCCCTTCGCTAGAAAAATCTGCCCATACCCATCCCATTCTCCTGACACGTTTCTTGCAAATACAATCCATTCTTGACCAAATAAAAGTGGGAAATGGGACCCACCACAAATCAATTAATTTTTCTGTATTCAATTTTGGGGATAGGTTTGGGATAGTGTATAGTGGGTTTAGGGATTTTGAGTTTAGGGACTTAAGGTGCACTTTTCAATTATAGGGTTTTAGTGGGTTAGGCACTTTCATAGGGTACCCTAGGGTTTAGGTTTAGGGTTCACTTTCCAATTATAGGGTTTTAGTAGCTTAGACACTTTTATAGGGTATCCTAGGATTTTAGGCACTTTCATAGGATAACCTAGCATTTTAGGCACTTTCATAGGGTACCATAGGGTTTAGGTTTAGACACGTTCATAGGGTTTGGGGGTGTATGCACTTTCATAGGGTTTGAGAATTTAGGCACTTTCATGGCTTAGCGGGGGTATTTTTGGAATGTATAGGTTATTTGTCCTCTTGACATTAAGGAATTAGTTTGTGTCATATTTCCATAATTGACCCATTTACCATGTCCTTGTCGAAGAAAGACTCTTAAAAAAATAAACAAGAGATTCGAAAATTTACTTAACGATTCATTCGTCATTCCTTATTCTTGAAGGAAGGCAAGCTAAACTGCAATTACAGACGATTAAACACAAAAACAAGAAATTTACATCCGCTCAAAGTGCTAAATCAAATATATATATATATGTGTGTGTGTGTGTGTTAGCAACAATATATATATAATTAACTAAGTAGGTAAATGATTGGGGTTAAAACGCAGAGAACTAAACCAAGGCGTGAAACATCTTGATGCTTTCCATAGAAAAAAAGAAAAAATCTATATTTGCTTTGCTCCATCAGTTTAAAAGGAGGATATATATCTTCATTGCTCCATTAAAGGTCATGTTGCCAGGGACCACCAGTTGCCTTGTCCGTTCGGTCACCACCAAAGACCATTCAATTTGACTATCGTACTCAATGACGCCATTGGTACTTCCTTACGAAGGGATGTTTCCGAGATTTTTCTAATTTGGAAAAATCTACCGACCCAATGGGCCGACCGAAAAGTGCATAGCATTAAAACTCTTCCATGAGAGAGCTTGCCTTATTTTTAACCCGGTAGGTTGACAATAGGAGGACTGTTCTTATTTTGTATAGTAATTTTTTGGCTGAGCAAATTTTTGGAGTGTTTTTTAGGTTAAACCCTGTTGAGCGTGGCTTCAAAATGGCGGTTCGTAGCATCTCTGGTCCGGATCAAGGTAATGGTGGTCCGGACCAGCACTCGCGATACAATTCTGGAGGTCCCAGCAGTGCTCGTCCGGAGTTGGTCCGGACTTGGTTCGGACGAGAGTGTGCTTGGTCCGGACGAGACCGGACGAAGGGTCCTAATACATTCCTATAGGTCTCAGCAACCTTGGTCCCGACAAGCCAGGTCTTGGTCCGGACCAAGGCGACATACAACAACTTATTTAAGTGTGTTTTAATCAGTTTTAGGGTAAATCTAAACTTGTTTTGGAAAGAGAAACCCAGAGAGACTGAAAGAAACATTGAGAGGAGATTGGAGATTGTAATCCATATTGATTATAGTGGATTGATTCGTCCCTTCCCTCTGTGGATTAGCTACGCAGCCTGTGTAGTGAACCATGTAAATTGTACTTGGATTCAATAGTAGGGGTGTGTGTCTATGTTTAGTCATGGGAGATTATCTCTCCATTTTACCTCCCTACCCCCCATGCAATTTCCTTCGGATAAAAAAATAAAGTACTTCCGCGCACAATTGTTAATTTTTTTGCTCCAAATTAAGCTACTAATAAAGATCTTTAATTCGATACAAAGAAAAATGAAAAATTTTATACTTCAGAATTTTACGTTGTTGGTTTGTTGAGTTTGTTTTGCAATATCCTTCGAATCAAAAAATAAAGTACTTCCGCATATAACTTTTTATTTTTTTTCACCAAATTAAACTACTAATAGAGATCTTTAATTTAATACAAAAAATTAAAAAAATTATACTTTAGAATTTTACATGTTGGCTTGTTGAGTTAATTTTAATATTTAATACTACACTATAAAGGAATATTAAAATGAATTACTCCATTATAACATAATTTTTGACAAATCTAACAAAACAATTAATTTTGGTTTTTATATATTTACGTAGATACATAATCTAATATATGTATTACCAAGGGCAAGGAAGTCTTTTGACATGATTTTACATTATCCACCATCCTTATCCCCCTTTTTATACCTCATCCAAACCATATACTATTTAATCTTCTTTCTTAACAGTAACATCAATGTCACGCCCTCATTTTTGATAATCAAAATACAAATATAATCCATGTAAGATAAGTCAAAAGTCAAACAATTTCCCTTTGAAAAGTCAAAGTCAAAGTACAATGAGTTTCTAGCCAAGGGCACCCGTACCCGTGCGTAAGTAACAAATTCATTAATGTTATTACATATATCGAATTTTGTCAAAAGATTGAAGAAATAGAAGTTACATGATCATCTCCCAAAAATATACTAAATATGGAGAGGATAAAATAACTTTATGTATAAATGAGCTTCATGTCATGCATCCACACTCCAAGCATCCAATTCATGTGCCTTGCCGAGTACCTGAAAATGATAGGGTGAGCTCACTAGCTCAGTAGAAAACTTTTCTACTAACGCTAATGGTATAGAGAATGAATGATGCACATGAAGATGTAATAAACATGGATGAATTGACTAATAGAGGTTACGATTGTTCGACTCAGTGTTAGATGTCCACAAGATACCCAAGTGTCCAAGGAAATATAAAAAATATTCGAAAACAACTAAGTGTCCATCGATTTCCTCTTAACCGTACAAATCGTGCCGTGTGTTCGATTTCATCAAAAATACCATATCTTTCGTAAAACATCTCATTTTCAAACACTTCACAAAAATAACCACTTGTTTTAATAGGGAATAAATCCCTCTGCCGGATTTCGTGGGCTCCGTGCACCCATGGTCAGGGACGCACCAAACGGTGGCCCTAGTATTTGTGATCACCATTTTCAAAAGTCCATTTAACCCTCATGTGTCCAAAACATTCATGTAATTCATTTCGTTCAAAATCTCGTAGTGGATCGATTGTGGCGAAGTTAACACGTGTCCAAGAACGTGAGAAATCAAGACAAATCATAAACCGTACCACGATAGGTTAGAGAAGTGTTTTCCAATAAGTTTCGAGGTGTAGGGAGTGGATATGCCAAATACAAGTACAAACAAGCGACCAAAATAGAAGAAAACAAGTTTTGGGAAGTTGGATCGATCCAACTCTAGGAGTGGATCGATCCACTGTGAAAAATTCATGATCAGATCGATCCGACTTTAGGGTGGATCGATCCACTATGGTTCAAAGTGCATCCGAGAGTTTTGGATCGATCCAGACCAACAAGTGGATCGATCCACTATGATTTAAAATACCATCAAAAGGTTTTGGATCGATCCAATTGCAGGGTGCATCGATCCAACTGGGTTACGAGTAGCATTTTGACAACTTTTTTCAAAATGAAGGGGGCTTCAATCCAAGTCAAGTTTGAGGTTCCAAATCACAATTAAACACCAAAGAAGGACGAGTAAACACTATTTCAAAGATTAACCCAACAAATGTATGGAAAATCATGCTCACTCAAGTTCAAAATCAATTCCCATGGTAGTGTCAAAGCTAGGCAAGAAATCAAGAGGAAGGATAAACAATATGCAATATTTCAAATCATATACACTTAAAGGAAGTAGATGTAGGTTCCCTACCTCAAGGATTGAGCTTCAAACCAAGAAGAAAATGAAACCCTAATGTAGACACCCCAATTTTTACCCCCGTGCATCCCCAGTGATGAAAGAAACACGCGGCGGTACCTTGGAACAACAAATCTGGACTTCAAGATTTCTGGACAAGCTTAACCCTAGCCGTACGGTTTATTATTCAAGTCGTACGGTTCATCTATCCATAAGCCAGCCGTACGGTTCACTCACTTGAACCGCACGGTCAACCCAATTAACCGTGCGGCTATGTGTCAGATAATATTCGAAAATTTATTGCAGAAGCATCTCATCATTTTTGGAAAGATTTTGGCGAGATTTTATTCCTTTTTTTTGGCTATAAATACTGCTCCTCTTCTCCCATTTTACAACCCAGAAAAAATCCGTACCACTCCGATACGCCGCCAAAATTCTCCGGTTACTTTCCGTTCAAAGAAAAAACCGTCTGAAATCTTCGTCAAAACTACAATACGTCCTCTACTCTCCTACTTACAAGTCCAGTAACCCATAACCCATCCGAAAATCCCTCGTCCAAACTTCACATTCAAAAAAGTTCGAAGTCCTCTGTTGTTCAAAGGTTTCTGCAAAGGTACGAACCATATTTCTCGAGCCGGGTTCGAAACCTTGGTTCATTGAAGAGACCCCCGGGTCTAGGATGACTCTAATAGTCATTTCTAGGCTCGGATGGTTGAATTTTTCATAAAAATCAAGTTTTAATAACAAAAACAAGCTTCTGCCCGAAAATCAAAATTTTGGAAAATTTGTCAAGAGGTAAGCCGTGCGGCTCACTTGTATGAACCGTACGGTCAAATCAGGTAAGCCGTACGGCTCACCTGTGCGACACAAAATTTTCCTCTGTTTTCCCTCTGCCCGTACTCTGTTTTTCTGATTCTCTCTGTATTTCTTTCTCATTTATTACACCTTTCACCCTCTATTTTCTTGTTATTACTATTTAGTCCTTTTGTTTAAATTTTATTCCCGTCATGGTTTCAATTTATTTCTTTATTTGCTTATTTATTCGTCAAAGTTTTCAATAAAACGTTTTCCGAAATCCCACAAACATTTAGTAAAGACCGGGAATTTCCCGGGCGAGCGGGGTGCTTTTCAACAAAACCTTCCCCATTCGTAACCTGGCTTCCGAATCTAAGAATCTTTCCGCAGATCAAACCTTTTCCAAAATGGCACAAGAGTCATCAATTATTTTCAACGGTTTCTCGGGTACCAAAATCGCTTTCTAAAGTAAACCCCGGGTGGCGACTCACAAGTTTCTATTTTTCCTCGAAACAAGCCCGTGCGTGGATTTCACCGTCCACAAAATGGCGACTCTGCTGGGGAAGTTTTTAAATTAATTTTATTTTGGTATTTTACACTTGTAAAACGACTCCCGAAAGCTTGGCAAAAACGAACACGCCCCGCGTGATCGAGAAAGGAATGGTGCGATAACAGGGCTACGCCCGACCAATCCGGACTGGAGCTTTCCCGGTTGTTTGCTTGAGTAAAATTTCAAAATAAAAATTAATTTATTGGTGAGCCAAACTTGAAAAATATTTGTGGGATTTTGAAAACAGTTTTATTGTAAACTTTTGCATTGCACGTGCATGGTTACTAGCCTCGCCGCTGCGTCTTGGTTACCCTACCCGGCTTGCCGGTGTTAGGACATCCCAAGGTTCTCGGCAACCCCGGACGATGATGAGCCAGCCTGCCGTTCGACCTTTGCCATGCAGTACACTTGGCACTGGGAGGCAAATATTGGCTCTAGTCTGGGTAACCCCCTTTAACCAAAACCCAGCCTTTGCATATAGTAAACTATAGCACTTTCCAACCTAAGACAGGGGCCCGCAGGGTAGGACTATCTGTTATATCCTGTTTTCCTGTTTATCTGTTATCTGTTTATCTGTACGTTCTGTTTGCCCGTCAATCGTTTATCCATCTCTGTATATGTCATTCCACGTGCATACTGTCTCCATCTTGCATGCATACTTAGGACAGCTTAACCTAGGCCATCACTTCATATTCACATCCATAAGGATTGCCCCGACAATCGCACATTGCGTTGGATAGACAAAAATTCCTCTCTAAAAAAAAAAAATCAAAAAAAAAAAAAAAAATCAAATCAAAAAAAAAAAAATTGCTACAACTGGCTCTCTTTCCCAAAATAAAGTGCGCATTTCATGTGTGGTAGAGTCGTCATGTCGGGAGCACCATACAAGCGATTCAAGTCTACCCTCACCACCCACCAAGGGGCGCCCGTGTGGATAATCGAAGAAGTTCAGCCCGAGCTACCTCTGTGCAAGCCAGAGGAGCCTCAGCCAGGAAAGCTCAACATAGAAGACCACATGGGGGAGGACCTTGATGAAAAACTCAGTCTGCTGGCCGAAGCTAACTTGCCGGGCGTGTCTCTCCAATGGGATGCAAATGAAGGATGGAAATTCTGCTTTCCAGAAGAGCCGGAACCAATGCCAGAAAAGATCACCTTGATGATGGAGCAAGACGACGGGGAATTCGCAACCATGCCACCCGTGAAATACTTTGATGCCAACGGCCAGCCCGTCTACTACTTTGAAGACCCAGTCACGGGCCATAAGTATTGGGACGATTGTGAGTGCGATGTCTGTATTGCAGACTGCGTTCTCAATAATGATGGCATGACCCCACAACAGCTAAAAGATCTGTACAAGCAAGAGAAGAACGAAGACCCCAAGGGTAAAGGAGAAGCTGACGAAACAGGACCCTCCGCAGGGTCAACATCTCCTAATCAGTCCTCCTCTTAAAAATGGCTTCCAAAGCCAGAAGTAATCATGCAATGAGCAAATCAAGCCAACAAGGGTTTCTTTTTGAAGAATCAAGTCAACATGCGATTCTCGTTTGTTATCGAGTCTGTTGCTGTTTGTTATCAAGTCTGTTACTGTCTAATTATCAAGTCTGTTGCCAGATGTAAATACCCACTGACCTAATCCAGTCAGCAGGGCTTCTTTTGAAGAATCAAGCCAGTTCGTGATTCTTAGCACCTTTTGTTATCGAGTCTGTTGTTGTTTGATTATCGAGTCTGTTACTGTTTAATTATCGAGTCTGTCGTCAAAACCAATGTCAAGTTTGTCGTGTCAGTTTGAAAAAATTCCATGCTTTTAATGAAAAAGACCTTTTGAGAAAAAGAGCCAAACTTGTAGTCCTGAACTACGTCACGGCCTGATTCCTCTCCATGGGGATACGTAGGCAACCTCCGGTCCGGCCGTTGTTTTCATAAATCATAGGAATTTGAATATATCCAACACAATAAGAAGAAAATTGGGGCAATCTTTGCATGCATCATGCATCATCTCCTTGTGCATACATCCTTTTCCATTTTTGCACATACACTGCATATTGCACCCCTGAGTTCTGTTTGTGCATATCATCAGTACTAACCATTGGCAAAAAGAAGAGAAACCTCATACCGGGCTGGACTCGAATCCCCGAACAGCGATTAGTTCGAACTGAGTCAGAAACAGAACAGTCAACCGGGAGCTCAGCTATGGCAGAAGAAAAAGACGAAATTCAACTTCTTAAGGATGCTCTAGAGGAGCAGAAAACCAATAACGCCAAACAGATGGCCCAGATGATGCTCATGATCCAGAAACTGACTGCTCAACTCCCCCCACTAGCAGGAGGATCAAGTAATCAAAACATGGAGTCGGTATTAACCAAATTAGCCAAGCTTGAGGAGTCCGTTCAGAAACAAGAGAAAATAGCAGCCACAGGGATTGACATGGAGAAATTATGCCTTTTTCCAGATGCAAAGCTCCCCGATAAGTTCAAGCCAATGGATTGGGACAAATTTGATGGCAGTGGTGATCCAAAAGCTCATTTGCAAACATATGTGGGTACTTTGTCCATGTATGACGTTGGAAAAGATGCAATGGGCCAGAT
Organism: Vaccinium myrtillus; assembly: GCA_016920895.1. Lineage (NCBI taxonomy): Eukaryota > Viridiplantae > Streptophyta > Magnoliopsida > Ericales > Ericaceae > Vaccinium > Vaccinium myrtillus. The sequence goes on along the minus strand of CM029280.1, from coordinate 22,219,649 downwards.
GTTCCAGCAAACTCTGACTGGGCCTGCACTCCGCTGGTTTCTGAATCTAGACATCTCCAAGAAGAGGACATGGGAAGATATTGGGGCGGCCTTTGTCGCCCAATACAATTACAACATTCAGCTTGAAATGACCATCCGGGAACTGGAATCAACCAAGATGGGCAAGAATGAGTCTTTTGCTGACTTTGTTAAGAGGTGGAGAGGAAAAGCATCTCAGATGATGGAACGGCCTTCAGAAAAAGAACAAATGAGGATTATCACAAGGAATCTAGAACCGGATTTCGCCAAGCACCTAGTGGTCTTTCAGACCACCGCCGACTTCAAGACTTTCTATGAAGCAGGTCTGGCAGTTGAGGATGCTCTCCGAAGCGGCATATTTGAGAAAGGTGAATCTACCCCTAAACCGAGACGAGTTTACTCTGGCAACAACAACACCTTGTTTGGACCCAGCAACTACAATCAAAACCAAGCCAGCTCTTCCAATCCCAAGCCAGCCAAAACTGAACCTGTTAACCAGATTGTAACCCAGTCATAATTCCAGCAAACAGCTCCCCGGCCAAGAAGAGAATTTCACCCTCTCCCCTTTCCACTCGTCACAGTATACAAAAAACTACTTGACCGAAAAGCCATCCAGCCTCTCGAGCCTCGAGAGCTACCCAAAGAACTCTCTCCAAACCACAATCCAAATACCTACTGTGCCTATCACCAGATGCCCGGCCATCACACCAACAACTGCATGCGCCTTAAACACAAAATCCAAGATCTTGTGGACGACGGGACCATCCCACTTCCCGATCAAAAGCCCAACACCATTTCCAATCCTTTACCCAATCACAAGCAAAACACCCAAGTCAGCCAGATATCCTTCATCCCCATTACAAAAGACCTTACCTCCACTAAATTTGACCCTAGCCTATATATCATCACAGCCACCGAGCCAAAGCCCGTTGTCTCCCTGCCAGAAGATCTTGGGGTTCATTTCCTTTCACGCACCCGTACAATGCAAAATCCAAGATGGAGTGACGTTGTGGAGGGAGAAGAATGGTCCATGAGCGATCAGGATTGGGAGGAATCCCGTCAAGCATTGTTTGGTTCTTTGCTAATCTCTGGAGACCCGAGCCAATTCATCATCCCCAAATTCCTTGATAAGCCAATTGTTCACATGCTGGAGAATTCCCATGTCTGCGAGATCGATGAGATGGAAATGGAAGCGATTGCAAATCCCTAGGGAAACATTGACTCCAAACAGACATCCAACAGGCAGTATTTCACCAATTACGCGTTCCAGGGAAGAGGGCCATTCTGTCAAAGAAGCTACCTTCGGAAGTCAAGGCTGGTCCCCACAAGCATACATCAGTGACGGGTCTTTGCCTCAGCCGTCAACACCATTCCCACCGTCATCCAATGTATCGGTACTAGTCACTGACCCCATGACCACTATCTGGGATGAAGAAGCAGTAGTCGATATCCGAGTAAGCAATGATGAGGTGTGGACTGTCAACAGGGCCATGCTAGATCCATCCTTTTGGCAAGATCCCGAAATAGGCAAACTCGAGACGAAAATGGAAACAGTGAAAATCGAGGAACAAAGGACCAGAAATGACCTGACAAATTTCTGGACTGAAGACCAAGAGATCATGCAGAAAAGGGAAGCCATCAGGGCTGGCAAACGAAAGGTCGATGAAGAATATCTAAATTTCTGGGGTGAAAATCAGGAGTTATGGGAAGAAACGGTCAATAGAATAACCCGAAGTGGTCGAATCTACCAGCCAGCCCATCTTCAAGGAAGGAATCCATCCAACCATGTTGCAACAGAAGATTTCGCTTGGGATGATCCTATCCTCGAGGACACAGTTACTAACCATCCGGAAGTTATCATTCAGCAAAACTCGGCCGCTAGGTCACCTCCAAAGAATCCTCCAGTAACAAGTGATCCAATTCAGAAACAGCTTGAGAGAACTCCCGCCTCAGTATCCATTTGGGGGTTACTCTCTTCATCTCGAGAACACCGTCAAAAGCTAATCAAGGCTCTATCAAACATGGAGGTGCCCCCAGACACTCCTCCTGAAACGATGGTGGCTCTGCTAACACCAACTCGAGCAAAGCATGTGGTGGTTTTCACTGAAAAAGATCTGCCACCAGAAGGAGCCGGTCACAACAAGCCATTGCACATCACTCTGAAATGCAAGGAAAAGTGGGTCCCGATTGTGTTATTGGATAATGGGTCTGCTTTGAATGTTTGTCCCCTGCGTACGGCTTATTGTTTGGGTTTTAAGAACAAGGATTTCCAACCGTCAAATCTCGGGGTGCGTGCCTACGACAATACTCGACGAGACGTGATTGGGACCATTCAGATGGAAATAATGATTGAAGATTTCGAGACCAGTGTTGAGTTTCATGTGCTCGATATCCCCTCGTCATTCAACTTGTTGCTAGGTAGGCCATGGCTCCACCGATCGGACATCATGGCTGTGCCTTCCTCCCTGCATCAGAAAGTTCAGCTCGGATTGGCCACAGGAACCTTGACCATCTATGGAGATTCTGGAATTCGCCTGCATGTCCCTGGCAATGCTCCCTTGCTTGAAATCGCTCACGGAGAAGAAGACATCACTCTTGGAGGTTTTTCCTTTGATACTTCCGGCGGGGTATTCACCATCAAAATGGACGAGGATTTTTCGATAAGGTCAACAGCTCTGGATATGATGCTAAAAATGGAGTATTTGCCCGGACTAGGGCTTGGTCGCAACAATCAAGGGGTGGCAGAGTTCCCCAAATTTCTGGCAAACAACTACCGTTTCGGGCTCGGTTATGAATCTGGTCAGGGCAGGAAAATACAAGCTGGTGCCGGGAAAGGGCCCATCTACTTCACGAAAGCTTCAGAGGCTATCTACCAAGGGGACCCAGAGCCATTCTGGGATATGGAAACAAAAACCAAGCTGCCAGGATTTGAAATCTTTTCTGACAACACCTGGAGTAGCGAGGATGAAACAGAAGAGTGGGAGGAGCCAGCTAAAAGGCTTCATGTTGACTGGATCGAGGTTCTTGACTCAGGGAATCTTTTATCGCTGTTTGGGGAAGAAAGTCCACCAGGTATGAGAGAGGGCGAGCCTGCCGCGACGTTTGCTGATTTAAAGCCTGTTGAGGATATGGAGCTGATGATGCTGGGACAGGAAGCTCTGGAGGATGTTACCACACTCATTGTGGATGCCAATGGATCTTATAAAAATTGCACTTTTGTACCTAGAATCATTTACACTGGCACTGATTTTGAATCTGAGTCTGAGTCTAGCACTGCATCTAGCATTGAGTCTGGTTTTGAGTTGGAGTTTGAATCTGTTATCACTCCACGTCATCACTTCTCTTTTGAGTTTGAGTCCACTCTCATGTATCATGCCCCTGGGGCCCCCTCCTTTGAAATAAATGAAATCGACTTTGCTTATCTTGCTGTGTCCGAAATAAATTGTGTCGACCCCCCGATGATGAGGGGATCGAGTTTGAGGAAGAAATTCCAAAAGAACTCCGATCTCTAATCGAAAGGGAAGATGAAAGGCATGCTCAGCCTATAAAAGAAGAAGTTGTTTCTATAAATTTGAGAGATGAGAGTAATCCGCACATGGTTCAAATCGGCTCCGGACTGTCTCCAGAAGAATTCAGAGCTCACTCGGATCTCCTGAAAGAATTCGAAGATGTTTTTGCATGGTCACACGCAGATATGCCTGGTATCGACCCTGAGATAGTAGAGCACCGAATCCCTTTGTACCCCGATGCAAAGCCGGTCAAACAAAAACTGAGGAAAATGAGGCCAGATTGGGTGTTGGAAATCAAGAAGGAAGTTCAGAGGCAGATAGACGCAGGGTTTCTAATGGTCACCGAGTACCCTCAATGGGTTGCAAATATCGTGCCAGTTCCGAAGAAAAATGGGAAGATCAGGATCTGCGTAGACTTCAGGGATTTGAACAAAGCGAGCCCGAAAGATGATTTTCCTCTGCCACACATAGACGTGTTGGTGGATAACACCGCAGGGCACACATTGCTATCATTCATGGATGGATTTTCAGGTTACAATCAGATTCTCATGGCTCCCGAAGATCGTGAAAAGACTACCTTCACCACGGAATGGGGCACCTACTGCTACAGGGTTATGCCATTCGGACTAAAGAACGCAGGGTCTACTTACCAGAGAGCTGCCACAACATTGTTGCATGACATGATCCACAAGGAAGTAGAAGTGTATGTGGATGACATGATTGTCAAGGCCAAGGAAAAGGAAGGGCATCTGCCTGCCCTCAGGAAGTTCTTCGAGAGAATCCGCAAATTCAGGTTGCGCCTCAATCCGGAGAAGTGTACATTTGGAGTCACAGCGGGAAAAATGCTCGGATTCATGATCACCACGCGAGGAATCGAGGTGGACCCATCAAAAATCAAAGCCATTCTGGAAATGGAGCCACCGCGGACAGAGAAGGAAATACGGAGCTTCCTCGGGAAAATCCAATTTATCAGTAGATTCATCGCCAAGTTAACCTCTACTTGCGAGCCGATGTTTCGTTTACTCAAGAAAGGTGTGTCATTCAAGTGGGACGACAAGTGTCAACAAGCTTTCGAGACCATTAAGAATTATCTCCAGAACCCCCCGATACTGATGCCGCCCATACCAGGACAACCTCTCATTCTGTACTTGTCTGTCACATCTTCGGCTATGGGATGCATGTTGGCGCAAGAAGGAGAAAGAGGAAGTGAGAAAGTTGTTTACTACATCAGCAAGAAAATGATGGGGTGTGAGGAGCGATACACGTCATTGGAAAAAGTCTGTTGGGCGTTAATCTGGGCTTCCAAGAAATTGAGACACTACATGTTGGCTTACTCCGTAAAGCTGATCTCCCGAATGGATCCACTCAAATATCTATTCGAAAAGCCAGCGCTGACAGGCAAACTAGCACGATGGTTGCTTATGCTAGCAGAATTCGATATCAAATACGTCACCCGGAAGTCGGTGAAAGGGAAAGCGGTTGCAGAATTCCTAGCAGATCATCCTGTAGAAGGGCCAGAGGATGTAGAGTTCGAATTCCCTGACGAGAATGTAATGACAACTACCAACGACGTCTGGATGTTGTATTTTGACGGCGCCGCCAATCAGAAAGGGTTTGGAATTGGAATATTGCTGGTCTCACCGGAAGGGTCACACATCCCTCTTGCTTTCAAACTAAATTTCGAAGTCACCAACAACCAAGCAGAATATGAAGCATGCATAGTAGGAATGGAAGCGGCCTTGGAAATCGGAGTCAAAAGACTGGAGGTAGTCGGAGATTCCAATTTAGTTGTGTCACAAGCCAACAGAGATTGGAAGGTGAAAGAAGACAAGCTCAAACCTTACCACCAAGATCTCGAAAATCTAATTCCACGATTTCAGATGGTCACATTCACTCATGTTCCCAGATTAAAGAACAGATTTGCCGACGCCTTAGCAACTTTGGCCTCAATGGTGGAAGTACCAGATGGAGTTAAACTCAGGCCAATCACAATTGAACAGAGGGACAAGCCTGTTTTCGAATATGTCATGGTTGTCAATGAACCTGACGACGGTCTACCATGGTATCATGACATTTGGAACTTCATCGAGAGAGGAGAGTATCCGGCAGGAACTGAAAAGAAGGATCAGATTGCTCTTCGGAGATTGGCCTCTCAATACATCATTTGCGGAGGGAAGCTATACCGGCGGTCGCATTGCGGGATGCATAAGTTATGTGTGCACGGTACAGAAGCCACCATGATCATGGAAGAAGTTCACGAAGGAGTCTGCGGCCCTCACATGAATGGGATGATGCTTGCAAAGAAGATTCTCCGTCAAGGGTATTACTGGTCAACCATGGAAACAGAATGCGTCCAGTACGTGAGACGGTGTCACAAATGCCAGATTCACGCCAATCTCATGCATGTACCATCATCAGAATTACACTCCATGACTTCACCTTGGCCTTTCTCCACCTGGGGCATTGATGTCATTGGCAAAATCACACCAGCTGCTGCGTCTAACGGCCACAAGTTCATCTTGGTGGCAATCGATTATTTTACCAAATGGGTCGAAGCTGCTTCATATGCAACTTTGACGGCAGTTCAAGTCTCCCACTTCATCAAGCAGAACATCGTCTATCGATATGGTGTCCCTCAGGCTTTTGTATCAGATAACGGGGTTCATTTCAAGGGTAGAGCCGCAGAAACTCTCGAAGACTTCGGAATCCAAGTTCACAAGTCAACTGTTTATCGGCCACAAACCAATGGAGCTGTGGAAGCGGCAAATAAAACCCTCAAAACGATATTGGAGAGGTCCACTCAGTCTGCAAGGGACTGGCACGAACAATTGCCGTTAGCACTATGGGGGTACAGGACGTCCATTCGTACTCCAACAGGGGCAACACCTTATTCTTTGGTTTATGGCATGGAGGCTGTCCTCCCAATTGAGCTTGAGGTACCATCTCTAAGGGTCATGGTCGAATCAAAGATCAGCGAAACAGAATGGCAAGGCTCGAGATTCGAGGAGCTTATGTTATTTGACGAAAGACGGCTCAAGGCTTTGTATCATGTCCAGGGTTATCAGCGCAGAATCGCACGGGCATTTAACAGGGAAAGTAAAATCTAGGGATCTACAAGAAGGTGATATGGTTTTAAAAGAGATCCGGGCTCCAGTCTTCGACCCTCGTGGGAAGTTTCGACCAAAGTGGGCAGGCCCGTACATCATCAGGAAGATCTTGTCTGGAGGCGCGACGCAGCTCATTGATCTCGACGGCAACGAATTCTCCACTTTGGTTAACATGGATCAACTCAAGAGATATTACCCCTGAGAGAAGCTCGCTGGACTGAAAACCGCAAGGGCGGGCAGTGCCAGGCAAAATTAAGAGCAAGCCTGCTAAGTCGAAAACCCACATCGGGCGATTTAGGCAAAAGTTAAGGCAAATCGATCAAATGAGCTCGCTAGACCGAAAACCTGAAAAGGCGGTACTAGGCAAAATTCAGAGTGCAAAAGGAGAGTGTCAATACTCGAGTGAACCCTAGCCAAATTTGTACTTTCGAACTACGTCATGACCTGATTCCTGTAAAAAGGATACGTAGGCATCCTCACCTCGAGGACCGGTCGCCACCTTTTAAAAAAATCTCTTTGAGTTGATATTTAGCCGTCACATGTAAAGCAAAATGCAAATCTCATAATTCATCTTTATTGAAATAAACTTCTTGGATTACATGGCTGAGCATGAACTTTCAAAACACAAAAACAAACAGCAAAGCATGACCTCACGTAAAACATCTCGTGAGTCTAGACAACTTATTTCGGGCACATTAAGATTAAGTTCAAAAGTCAACCTTGGCTTCCATATTCCCTTGTTTCCATATCTATTATTAACCATCTCACATAGCGCTCTGAAAGATTGACACTCGGATACGGATCTCTTGGAATGGTCACACGCTCCCTCCAAGTGTTTTGATAAGCTCTGAATGTCGCAAAGTTGTGATTCGGCATGACATAGTTCTCTGATGGCGGTATTATCTGACGGACGCCAAGCTGACGGAGGATACGATTCGGAATATAGAAAGTCCAGCAAGATAAACCAGCCAGAATCACCCGCTGACGCCCCATGTTGCTCACAGTCATAGCAGGACTATCAAGCCAAGCCAAACGCCAAGCAATCACCTCTTCTGTAAGCCGGGAAAACACCCTGAACCAGCCATGCTCATCATCAAAAGCTTCCCGGAAATCCCTTTGAATGAATCCCTGTGTCTCATGAACCCGTCGCCGCGGTACAGGTTCCAACAAATTGGCCTTGTCACATAGCCATATCTGTGTCAGAGAGAAAACAAGTAAGAAACCATAGACGGCCTAAACCCGAGTGTTGAGGTAAAACGAGAATGTGGGAAAAACCAGAAAAAGGAGAGTTGAGTGAGAAACCTACCTGTAGGAGCAAAGCACTCCCTTCAAAAACATTGGTACCCCCAGCATGAACCCTGTCCAATCCCATCAAAGTTTCTGCCAAAACCATCGGAGCCACGTCTTTGCGTTCTTCAATTTGCACGGCAACGCCAACCAAAGATGAACTCGCCCGCCCGTCGGACTGGACAAACAAGAAAGCAACAAGCAGGCAAAGACACAGCGCAAAATCTTCTGGACGGAATTGTGTTATGATCCGCGGAATGTTGATGATGCCTCCCTGAAGCATAGATTTCGCTGCTTTATTACTTAGCCCGAGCTTAGCAGATAGCGTGTTGGCAAAGTTTACCCCATACAGAGGTATGACTGGCATCTCCAGATTAAACCCACCAAGGTATGCATGGAACTCCTCCACAATGGGGCATAACTCGTGAAGGCCGAAACGGAACACATGCACCTTCGGATCCCAGAATCGAACCGCAGCATGCAAGAGCTCAGGACGGATGGTTACATCCCGGATACGGCGCAGCGAAGTCATCCGGTGACCCTGAAAATTGAGCCATCCAATGCCGTCAAGTTCATCAAGCCAAGGTCGAACCAAAGCCGAAAGACTCATGGTTGGATAGCAAATACAAAGAAAGATGAGAGATTTTGGGTTTTGCAAGAGCACAAAGAGGCTGTGGAAAAAGGCCATTTATGGTGTGCATGGGTAAGAAGATTTTTGGATTGATCACCTTGTAAAACGTGCCAATATTGAGGAGTGTAAAAATCCTCTCAAAAGCTTGAAAGAACTTCGAAAATAGCAAGGTTGGGTCATCATTCAGACCACAGAGCAACAGGGTGACGTGCAGGAGCCCAGAGGTCTGCAACAAAACTCAAAGTTTTGGCATCCCCAGAAGTGAACCGTACGGTTCACTTCATTGAACCGTACGCGGCTAATTTTGTGACATCCATGACCAAGTTTTGGCTTAAGCCCCCGGAAATTGTTTCGGGTATGTTTTGGGCACTTTTTCTGGTCATACAAGTTATAATGGGTATTTTAAAACTATGTACAAATTGGTTTGAATTCTGAACCACGGTTGCATGGATGGATACTCCGAAAGCCCAGACGCGCCGAAATCGACGGGCTGAAATATACTTTCTTGGCATCAACGGCTTCAGTGAGCCATGCCAAATATTCACAAGGGTACGGAGGAATTGTTTGGTGGATTTAACAGAAACATTCGAGGTCCCGAAATGCCCAAGCCCGGAATCGCCCGATATTGCCCGAACGAGGGGCGCCGGCAAGACAAAATGTGTCCGAGTGTCAAAATCCTTTATTCCATCTATTCGAGCAAAGTATAACATACATTTGTGATGTGTTATAAGTGTCATCAGGCAGACGTCATGTGAATTCAAAGTTTCGGGCGCAATGGGCCGCATTATGCCTACGACGCACAAATTTTCTTGTAAAGTTTTGAGTTCATTGAGTCAGTTTGTATATACATGTTTCATCATTCTCTTTCCAATCCGAAGTTACATATTTTTATTCTTATTTTTCCCAGGGGCACGTATTGCACATTATCAAAATTCGGTCATTCACAAAGTAATCATGTGCAGAACTTGGCTCTTCTTTCAAAATGTGTCAGTGCGAATCATTTAAAGCATAAACAAATATGTGCAATCTATATAAGAACTAAACGGCATCCATGTCATGAGCATAAATATACATCTATCTAGGGCAAACTAGCCCAGCATCAAAAACTACCGCGGCTCGCAGGCCGTATCCGTGAAAAAAGAGAAAAGTAGGGCAAACAGGCGCCCAAGTCAAAACTGAGCACGCAGGCTCATCCTAAAAACCACTGCGTCGCCTCTTCGTGGGCTGGCGACGGCCGAGTGTCAGAAGTGGATCCTCCTCAGGTGTGTCCTCGCTGCTGCTACCCGCGCCACCGCTACTCTCTGTATCTCCCTCCCGGGGAAGCCACTGCTCTCCACGAGCCGAACTCTCTGGGACACCCTCTCTCTCAACAGAGGAACGCAGCACTCTGCCAGGCGCTGGAATCACCAGCGGGACTGTAGGCGGACCTCCTCCAACATTCTTCATCAAAGGCCTCCTACGAGGCGGTACAGAAGGAAATACGTCCTATACAGAAAAGGAAAATTCATCAAAAAAAAAAAAAAAAAGTCAAAACATTCGAATTCTCAAAAAAAAAAAAAAAAAAAGCACAATGCATACCTGGTCCGTCTCACTGACGGGAAAAGCTCTACGGGTGCGTCGAGACCTACGACGTCCACCCGACTCACTGCCTCCAGTCCCGCGGTCACTGCTAGTACCGCGACCGCTGCTACTACCTCCAGCACCTCGGCCTCCGCGGCGGCCTCCTGCTCTACCTCTCCTCTCACTACCACTACGGCCACCTCCTACACCGCGACCACCTCCAGTACCTCTGCCACCTCCCGGGCCAGCTCTGCCGCCACGGCCACCACCAGCTCCGTCATCCCCGTCATCGTCATCTCCACCAGCATGGGGCACAACGCCCGGCTCTACTCTCGGGTGCACCTCTGGAGTCCCGCCAATCGTGAGACTGCGAACCAAAGCCTCTAGGTCTCGCACCAGCTGAACAGCGGACGCAGCCCAGTCTGCCGGGATCTGCAGACAAAATCAAAAGCGTTAGCAGGTAACATGAATAAATGCTTGAATAAAACATGAAGTTTAATTATTTCTTGTTTTCAAATTTCAGGATTACCTCTGTCGCAGTAAGAGTAACTGGTGGAGTAACCTCAGGAACCACCACATACCCCATACTCCCGTTCGGCAACATCACATCAATCTCTCTCCTCAGAATAGGCAGTACTGGGCCCTCCACAGGTGCAGGGGCAGCTAGACGAGTCTCCATATCCAGATTATGAGCCAAGCTGCTCACCACATAACCGTCATAGTCCTCCGAGGGGCTGAAAACCAACTCTGTGTCTAGCACTGTGAACGCCTCTACCTCAGCCAAGGTATACTCCTGCGTCCTCTGAACAAACGGCGGAAGAGGACCCGGCACTCTGAAGTGGTCTAAGCCCAAGGACTGGCGCGCCACCCTCTCACCCAAGTACCACTGCCACCCGTATGGAGACTCCAACAACACGCGCCCTCGCGTCACTGCCCGACTCCGGGTCAAGTAAGAAGCACTCAACCTGCCCCACGCATCCCAGTTCACCTGCAGAGAACCATGAATTACTTTCGAAGTCAACAATGGAATCAAAATATCTGGAAAGGAAGTCAGAAAGTTTGGTATCATACCGTCTCACCCCTGGACTGGTCCAAGAAAATACGAAAGAACCTCAGCTGCCCCTTCTTCCCACCTTTCCCGACATGCTCCTTGGTCCACTTCGCTGCCCGTGGAAGCACACGCTTGTCTGCATGAGAGTTCTCTGGGGCCGGCACTCCAAACACCTCATAAGCCCATACCTGCATTGTTCAAGGAAATGTATCAGTAACAGGAATGAAAACAGCAGTTCATGGAGTATTTAAAGCAGAAAGAAATAACTTGACATACCTCCAAGACCCTCCAGTAACCTCCAAGAGTGTTCGCCGCCCCGCGAACCACTGAGCCAAGGAAACAGTAAAGAGTGCCCAAGGCAGCTCCACCCCAGTCAAACCGGTCAGCCGTCCTCAAGTCTGCCAAAGCAGGTAACCAACTCAGGTGCACCGAGTTCTGCCTATTCGGAAATAGCGCAGTACCGAACAAGAAAAGCAAATAGGCTCTCGCCATCTGTGCAGCCTCAGCAGGAGACCTCGGCTCGTGATCCCATATCGCCGGTAAGTGATCACATCTCACCATCGCCTCATCTCCAACCTCCCTCCCCAGAAAGTGGCGCACGGCAGCCCTGTCCAAGTACAAGCCAGAGTCGAAGGGTATCGGCTCGCCGCCAACCCTCAACCCTGTAGTCGCAGCAAAGTCCAAAGGGGTGATCGTCATCTCCCCGAACCGAAAGTGAAAGCTATTGGTGGTGTCCCACCAATGCTCCATCAAAGCCCTCAACAACTTCCGGTCCGTCCGGGTAGGCAGCAGTGTACTAATAAAAACAGTGAAACCAGCTGCATCCACCAACTCCCTCACACTCGGAGGCAACCTCCTGTAATGAGCCAAGCAATCGGATGGCCCTCCGTATCCCAGAAGAGAACGATCCAACTGTTTTCAAGGACATGACACAAATTCAGTCAGTAAAGCAGCAAGGGCAATGCAATAATAAAAGCAGTTCAAAAGAAAAACATGAATGAAAAGCACTCACCAGGGGTCTGCTAGAAGTGTGTGTCGACGGGTCGCGCAAGATCAGCGACTCAGGGTAAAGCGGCAGTCGTGGCTCGTACACCTCACACCCCACAGGTATAAAAAAGTGAACCGGAGGATCGTAAGTCTCCAGGACAAAGGGCTGTCTGCTCCTCAGAGCCAGCTGAACCTCCTCAACTATGGTCACACGGACCACCTCCTCCACCGGCACCTCTGCCTGCTCAGGCTCGCCAACCAGTGGCGTCTCTCCTACCAAGACCTCGCCCAACCGAGGGAACTGCTGTAAGTTCCGCGCCAAGGTCTCGTCGGTAGCCCCATCCAAGGTATCCCCCAAAGTAGCTCCCGGAGCTCGTGAAGAACCAACCCGAGAAGTGAACAAAACCGGGTCAGAGGGCTCCCCAGTGTCAGCACTCTCCTCTGGCGCCTCGCCCGTACCAAGGACCTGAGTCAAACTCCTGAAAACACGAGCAACAGGTACAACAGGGGCCGCCCCCTCAGCCTGTGCTCTCTCAGTCTCTACTCTCACCAACCTCTCGGTCTGTGCTCCCGCGGCACGTGCCTCCTCAGCCTGTCCTCCCTCACCACTGACACCTCCACTATAAATCCCATCACCCATCTCCTCATCACTACTACCGCTCATCTCCCCAAGATCCTCCATAAAAACATCCCCAGGTCGCACAATGGTGATCGGAATCCTAACAGAAGTATCATCACCACTAACCGGGTACTCTCTCACCAAAACAGCGCTCGCAACATCAGGGAAAACTACACCTTCACCACCTACACTCTCCTCCGCAGCCCGCGGGTCAAACAGAACATCAACGCCACCAACATTCATCTCAATCTCAGGCAAAGGTACATTTATATCAAGATCAATATGCATCGAACTACTAGAAGCGGTGACGGTACTTACCGGGATGTCCGTACTCTCCATGGACGCCCAGACATCGTCCATTGCACTGTACTGTTCTGCCAATGCCCCGAGAACATCACCACCACTCCCCGTAGCTTCAACCGGCCTTGTCTCGGGTAGTCCCTCATCACCACCAATCGGCACGACCGTACGGTCATCCACGTAAACCGCACGGAGCCCCTCATCCCCGACTACAGCCGCACGGGCCCCCCGCATGCCGGAAGTAACCGCACGGTATGCCTCTTCTCCAGATCCGCTCGCACGGTGCTCCTCGTGACCCATTTCGGCACCAAATAGATTACCCTCTCTCGGTACTGACACTGGTGAACCGAAACCGGCGGCTTGGGCCGCCGCTCCTTCTTCCGTAAGAATCGAAGCCGACGGGTCAGCACCGGAGGAAGAACTTGGATTCTGGGTCTCGCCGGAATCGGCCATGGCCGACGGGAAGTATGGGTTCTTCGCCGGATTTCGAACGAGATCGAACAAAAGGGGATTTCTACTCTCTTGCGGACTCTCGGTAAACCACCTCTCAAAATGTTTGAAGAAAGTGAGACAAAATCGAAAAACCCGACGGTTTCTTTATTTGCAAAAACCGCTTGAATCAACCGTGCGGTTCATCGAAGCACACCGTGCGGTGCACACATGTAAGCCGTACGGTGCACCTGTCTCTAATTTCTGCGCCGTGCGACACCTACCAGGTACGTTTTTGAAAACCGTACGGTTAATCCTTCTTAGAAATCCAAAATTTTAAAAATCACATACCACACCCCCGTGTCTTGTGATTTGCAAACGAAGTCCTCAATGGCATTTTTAATTCCAAAAAAAAATTACAAATTAAGTCCTCGACGGCATTTTCAAAAAAGTTAAGTCCTCTACGGCATTTTTTGTTTCAAAATTACAAATTAAGTCCTCGATGGCACTTTTTCCAAAAAAGTTAAGTCCTCTACGGCATTTTCCAAAAATTAATTCCTCGACGGCACTTTTCGTTTCAAAATTACAAATTAAGTCTTCGACGGCACTTTTCTTTTCAAAATTACAAATTAAGTCCTCGACGGCACTTTTCATTTCAAAATTACAAATTAAGTCCTCGACGGCACTTTTCATTTCAAAATTACAAATTAAGTCCTCGACGGCATTTTCCAAAATCATAATTTCAAACTTAAGTCCTCAACGGCATTTTCTAAATCATAATTTCACGTAAAGTCCTCTACGGCATTTTTGTTATCTGTTTTCTCGCACTAGGGAAAATTGGGGCGTCTATATCTTCGACGCAACTTGCATCACAGAACGATGATTAAGTCTTGTCAAAGAGGGGCAACTGTAGACACCCCAATTTTTACCCCCGTGCATCCCCAGTGATGAAAGAAACACGCGGCGGTACCTTGGAACAACAAATCTGGACTTCAAGATTTCTGGACAAGCTTAACCCTAGCCGTACGGTTTATTATTCAAGTCGTACGGTTCATCTATCCATAAGCCAGCCGTACGGTTCACTCACTTGAACCGCACGGTCAACCCAATTAACCGTGCGGCTATGTGTCAGATAATATTCGAAAATTTATTGCAGAAGCATCTCATCATTTTTGGAAAGATTTTGGCGAGATTTTATTCCTTTTTTTTGGCTATAAATACTGCTCCTCTTCTCCCATTTTACAACCCAGAAAAAATCCGTACCACTCCGATACGCCGCCAAAATTCTCCGGTTACTTTCCGTTCAAAGAAAAAACCGTCTGAAATCTTCGTCAAAACTACAATACGTCCTCTACTCTCCTACTTACAAGTCCAGTAACCCATAACCCATCCGAAAATCCCTCGTCCAAACTTCACATTCAAAAAAGTTCGAAGTCCTCTGTTGTTCAAAGGTTTCTGCAAAGGTACGAACCATATTTCTCGAGCCGGGTTCGAAACCTTGGTTCATTGAAGAGACCCCCGGGTCTAGGATGACTCTAATAGTCATTTCTAGGCTCGGATGGTTGAATTTTTCATAAAAATCAAGTTTTAATAACAAAAACAAGCTTCTGCCCGAAAATCAAAATTTTGGAAAATTTGTCAAGAGGTAAGCCGTGCGGCTCACTTGTATGAACCGTACGGTCAAATCAGGTAAGCCGTACGGCTCACCTGTGCGACACAAAATTTTCCTCTGTTTTCCCTCTGCCCGTACTCTGTTTTTCTGATTCTCTCTGTATTTCTTTCTCATTTATTACACCTTTCACCCTCTATTTTCTTGTTATTACTATTTAGTCCTTTTGTTTAAATTTTATTCCCGTCATGGTTTCAATTTATTTCTTTATTTGCTTATTTATTCGTCAAAGTTTTCAATAAAACGTTTTCCGAAATCCCACAAACATTTAGTAAAGACCGGGAATTTCCCGGGCGAGCGGGGTGCTTTTCAACAAAACCTTCCCCATTCGTAACCTGGCTTCCGAATCTAAGAATCTTTCCGCAGATCAAACCTTTTCCAAAATGGCACAAGAGTCATCAATTATTTTCAACGGTTTCTCGGGTACCAAAATCGCTTTCTAAAGTAAACCCCGGGTGGCGACTCACAAGTTTCTATTTTTCCTCGAAACAAGCCCGTGCGTGGATTTCACCGTCCACACCTAACTCTTGCTTCCAACCCCAACCGAAATATGCTTCCCAAGACGTATCCAATGGAACCCGGACTCCAAATCACGTGTAGATGACAACAATGAGGTTGAATCTCGAAGAGATGAGGTGTGAGAGTATAGATTTGGTAGAGGAATGGAAGAAATTTTAGAGAGGAAGATGAGAAAGAGGGAGCCGGTGTATAGAGAGGGAGAAGAGAGTGTGTTTTATGAAAATTTTGCCTGACCAAGGACCATAAATACCCCCTCAAATTACACACATATCCCCTTACATTCTAATGTGTTGCAAAAGTACCCAAATACAATACTAACTTCACATTGACCCCACTTTACACTATTTTCATTTCCTCACATTTTCCCAATATTATTTTTGGAAAATCATTTAAAAACACGGGTCCTTACAATCAATGTGGGCGTACCCTTCTTATTTAATCCCCCTTACTATTTAATCCCTCTAAAACCAATATGCCATCCAAATAGGCTCTAAAGGTTCTGATTGGTGAGGCTTTTGATCTGTTCATTGTATGGGTTTTGATGCCGTGGTTTTCCGGGTCTAGTTGCATTATTATCTATTCACTATTTGGGATGCCTTGGTGATGTTGTGGTATTCATGCTGTTGATACCGATTGCTACTTAGGTGGATTTCAACATGTATTACTCTTGTGATTTTTGTTTTTCGATATTTTATCTGTTGACTCCTTGGCAACTGGGTTATTTCCTTGGGTTTCTGGAGGCATATGATTGTCATGATCAGGTTGGGTGTCAACCAAGTTGAGATGCTTCCTCTAGTTGTGATGCTGTTTTTTTCCCGAATCCCGTTAATCTTTGTAATCCGTTTTCAAAGACTAATAAAATCATCTTGAGCTTTAAAAAAAGACACCAAATTAAAAGTATTTGATTTAGTCATATTATGGTTCAAATATAATAATTACCCCAACCTTTTTACACAAACAAAAACAACAGAATGATAGTGACATTTAGAAATAGACATGAAATAAGAAAAAGAAAATCAGGAAAGGAATCGCCAAATGACACACTGATGCCGTCCGCTGAATCTTTAAGTCCTCTCTTCAATCCTCACCGGAAACCCACCTTCCATCTTTGTCGTTAGGAATGTTACGATAACCGGCTCCTTACCTTCCTCAAAAGCAGGCACCACCCGAAACCGTCGAAAGACGCCGGCAACCACCCTCTTCATTTGCAGAAACGCCATCTCCTTCCCCAAACAAATCCTCGGCCCCGCCTGGAACACCGGGTACGTGTAGGGGTCCCGTCCCACAAAGTTCCACTTTCCTTCCACCCCCGGCACATCATCTCTATCCAACCACCTTTCGGGTTTAAAATCCGCCCAATCCTTCCCCCAAATCTTCTCCGACCTCCCCATTGCATACGGATGGTATACCACTACCGTGCCTTTCTCCACGAAAGTCCCATCCGGCAACACATTGTCTGCGACAGCTTGTTTTCCGTCAACTGGAACCGGTGGGTATAGCCTCATGCTCTCGCTTAGCGATGCATGGGTGTAAACCATGTCCTTGACTTCTTCGAAAATCGGAGATTCAGATTTCTCATAAATCTCTCTGAGAATTTCTCCTTCTACGTTCGGGTTTTTGGAGACTAACCAGAAGAACCAAATCAATGCGGCCGAGGTGGTGTCACGACCAGCTAATATAAAGCTGATGACTATATCTGTTATGAAGGTCTCATCGTTATGGCCAGAGCTCACAAATCGAGATAAAAGATCAAACGACTCGAGTTCTGATTTTTCGTTTAGCAGTTGTTTCTTCTCCTTAACTAGTCCCTTGGCAAATTCCCTAACTCCTTCCACGGCAATTCGGAGATCCTATTGAAAACAAAAACAAAGAACATTACAAATGAAGCAATTCAGTAGTTAGAGCCAGGTTGACCCAACTTTAAAGGGTTTTTGTTTATCGTTTTTCTGAATTTTTATTAGATTTGTGTCAAAACTTGTCAAATTAAGCATTCCTCCAATCAAGAGTACAAAAAAAAAAAAATTCACAAATACGATAAAAAGTAAATAAGAATTTTAAAAATTGCAAAAGTCTGTTTATTTGTGTTATCTAAGCTGTTTTTAACATGCTGAAATAATTAAGTCACAGGAAGACTAAACTTTTTGATAAAGATTTTTCTCTCACCTTTTCAGATCCAAAATTGAGGAAACGTTTAGCTTTCCACAACAAGGGATGAACATACTGAAACCTCTGACTACTAATCTGAACCGCATCTTCAAAGCACTTCATGAACTTCACCTGCGGCAGAGACGGCACCAACGACGCCGGATCGTACCCGAACGCGATCGCACAGACATTATCAAACGCAAACCGCTGTAAAATGTCCTGAAAATCAAGCACAGTCTTATCAGCGGCAGCAGCTGCTAGTATCGGTATCAAACGATCGTTGAGCTCCGTGTCCACCACGTGCTCGACGAACTTCCGCAACGACCTGGTGTTGAACTCGTGGCTGGCGACTTGTCTCTGAAACTTCCAGCTGTCGCCGTTGGTGTTGAATATGCCGTCGCCGAGTAAGTCCCCGAGGTTCATTCGACTGAAACTGCTCTTCTGGTAAATGGGGAAGTGGGACTTGAGAATGTGCTGGACGTTGGAAGGGTTGGCTGTGTAGATGATTCTGAGGCCGAGTGGGCGGCGGAGGACGAAGGTGGAAGTGGGTGAGTTTGTTACTAGTTCGGACGTCCATTGAACGCTTCGGTTCCGGTTCTCGTAGATTGAGAAGAAAGAGCCGATTATTGGGTATGATTTTGGGGTTTTGGCATTTTCAGGGGATTTGGACGGGAAAAGGGTGGTGAAGATGGACTTCCGTTTGACGATGACCAAGAGGAAGAAAGGGAGGAGGAAGGAGAGGAGAGTAGGCGAGAGCTCAAGGTCTAACATGGCTGGCTGCTAGTATTGAAAAGTTGGATATTTGATGTGTTTGAATTGTGGGGTTAGACGTAGGGGTTATTTATAGATGGTTTTGATTCAACATGACATAGGAAGAGATGCGATAATGATTTCATAGATGGAATTTTTCATGGTACCACTATCATTTGCGTGTTTCGCGTATAAGTGTGAAAAGATTGTGAGAGAAGCTGTAAGGATTAGTTTGAGGTATGCTGAAGCTCGCCTAGGACATGCACTCTGTATTATCAAAAAAAAAAAAAATCGAATCTCTCCATCCCAAATTGTTGTTCCTGTTTCAGGAATTTAACTTTTTATGAACAGACATTTTTAATGTGAATTCCCAAAGAGTAACTACATCCACTACTCACTCCACTTTTCACTGTATAATTAATATTGGAAAGTGTATAAGATTTAAATCGATTGCTAAAGCATGGTTGCCTTGTTCGGTTTTGATTTTGAGGGAGGTTTTATAGGGTAATGAGTAGAGAGAGAGAAAAATAAAATTTTATGGGGGACCATACAGAGTGGGTTTTGGGATCCAAACCGAACAAGGTAAATAGGTACTTATAACCTAGGTCTACCCTAAATAGTTAGCGAGCCCATCATGAAATAAAAATCTGGGGCACGTGTATTTTGACCTTAATTCGTAAGCGATTGGGTCACTTAATTTGTACTTGCTTTCCAAGATTTTGTAGGAAACAAGAAGGAAGAAACTCATCCGCTGGGTCTACTTCTTCGTCATCGCATGCGTTGGCACTACATTTGGGATAGTTTGGGATTTAGGCTTTTAAGGTTTCTATTGAAAAAACATTCTATTTGACTTTTGATTGTAAAACAGATCAGACTCTACATATAAAATAAATAAAATGATTTTAAAAAAAAACAAACAAAAACAGATCTAGCTCCTAATAGGTGTGCACATGGTCCGAATTGGACCAGTTCTCTATTCCTTAGAAATTCATTAACTGGACCATTCCGACCGGTTTAGAAAATTAAGAACCAAAACCTAACCAATACACATATAGAACCTGTTCAGATCCAAACTGCAAGACCGGACCAGTTTTGGTTCGGTTTCGATTCTATCCGATTAAGGAACACTTTATCATAAGACATGAGAGAGAGAGAGAGAGAGAGAGAGAGAGAGAGAGAGAGAGAGAGAGAGAGAGAGAGAGAGAGAGAGCAACTAAGAATGCAACCCATTAAATAGTTTTAAGGTTGAAAGAGATTAAGAGATATTGTAAAGAAATAGGAAAGGAAGAAAAAATTAGCAAGCATATCGAGATTAGAGAATAAGAGAATTGAGTTTTCCTTTGAGTAGTAATCGTGAAATTAAGATGGAACAAAAGAAAATTGAAATTGGTAATTTGGTATTACTAGATTATATAGTAATATATTAAAAACTTCTTCACAAAATAAATTTTCATTCTAAATAGACATAAAAGAATACCTTACTAAAAAAAAAAATACCAAATCAAGATAAATAATTTTGTACATGTATAAATATATTAGTAATATATCTAATATTAATATTATACGGTCCGGTTCGGTTCTAACCATGGTTCTTAAATTGAGAACCAGTAACCGAATTATATTCTTAGTTTTTAAACCATAACTAAAAACCGAATGAACCGTAGAACCTAACCAAATCGACCGGTTCATTCCGGATCGGATCGGTTTGGCGGTTATATCGGTTTTCTTGTGCACCCCTAGCTCCTAACTTCTGCATTTGTAAACCTAAAAATTTATTTCGGGTTATGTCAGTAGGTCTGTCTGACCGTGCATGCCACGTCTGTGCGCACGCGAATAACTTCTGTCCAAACAATCCTTAATCCCGTTCGGAAGGGATTAACTGCAACTATCCGTTTATTGTCCCTTAACGAGCATATAGATGGCATTCACCGGATCCAGGGACACTGCGGTCCCTCGAGGGACGACATGTCTTGTCAACCCCAGTCCCAAGATTTGCATTTGCCATCCCCACATGGCCACACATTCGCATATGTTTGAGGCGTTAACTCTTTTTTTTTTTTTTTTTGTAAATTTCAGGATTTTCTTGTTTTGGTGTCTCATCTTTTCTTTTTCCTTTTTTGCTAATTCTGATATATGATTAATGCCCAAAAAAAGGTGATTTAAAATTTGGCACGAAAAAATGTCGTTCTGTCACTACCATATTTTTTGCTACTCATTTTTCTATATATACGATAATTTAGGTTCTAAATTATTTCCTTGTGATTTATGCAAAATACCGTTTTTAATCCTCATCAATTTTTTTTAGGTGGATGATTCTATTCTTTTTTTATGTGATCTAGCTTCCGACCTTTGTTGTGCAAATAATGCGGTTCACCAATTCCTTTCTTTTTGCCATAGTGACCATGTTAGTATGAAAGTGTTAATTGTTTTTCAATTACAAATCAGAATTCTTCCATCAATTCGAACTTAGGATTTTTTCAATCGATACTAAAAAAACACATGACCACTTAAACTATAGCCCTGGGTCAATATTGTTCGCATCATTCACACGTTCAAGGAAAATATATTAATAATTAAGAAATGTTAGATTGGTGGGGACCACCTTGCATGTTGGCTTGTCCGATCGGCCACCATCAAAGACAATTTTGACCTCGCTCTTTTATCGTCCCTAATTACGTCATCAGAATTTTGTATGATAGGAATGGTTTCGATTTTTTTTTATTTTTATTTTTTGACCAATGTGGACATTTTACTCATTTAACTGCAAAGTTGTATGGGATTCCCTTTGTTGGTGTATCTATCTTAGTTTCCACTGTTTGTGCTATTCATGATGGTGGCGATCATCAGCGTATCTGTGTCCTCATATTTATATACACTAATTTTATTTGTGATCTTATTGTTACAGTTCCACATATTGAGAGAGTGTTTGTTTTGTAAAATTTTTTTTTTGGTTAAATATTTCTTGTTATTCCCTCAAAAAATTCTTGTTATAAATTTCTGTTTTACTGTCAAGAAGATCGATTTAATACACAATTTGAATGAAGAAAGAGGAGATTGAACTGTAAACCTAAGGAAAACTTGGAACAATCTCTCATCTACGTACTCACTTTGATTAGTTTGCAAGTTCATCCACAACCATATATAATTGTTTCAAGGTACCCCATTTAGTATTAAAATTTAGCAACTCAACTCTGATTAGAATTTGACAAAAGTATATATTGCCCAATTTTGGAAGATGGCATAATCAAATGCCAAATTGATTTAATCAAGTGTTGGAATATATAGTGGCCAAATTTGACTTCTTAAAAATTCGGTTAGAGATTCCATTGGACTTGCTCTAAATAGTCCATCTAATTCTCCATCAAAATATGTCAACTAATTATCGAGGATAATTATTGAAAAAATTGGAAAGAAGAACAAAGAAATAGTTTTATTCACCGTTCATCCACCTATTGAGATCGAACGTTATTTTTATTCACCGTTCATCCAATCAAATCATGGGCAAGGTGCATTCGAATCGGGGCCCTAAAATAAACAAACTCACTTACCATGTGAAGAGTTTGGCCGTTCGATGTTAAATCAATTCATTAAAATAAAACTCTTTTTACAAAATGAAATAGTCCAACAACCATTTTTATTTGCTCATTTTTGTGCCGAATCCAACAACCAATGTTGCTCACTAAACCGCTGTAGTGAGTGCCCTCACTACAGGGCCACCGGTTCCAGGTGCATCATAGTGATTTAGGGTTCTCGTAGTGATCTAAATTGTTGGCTATATATAATCTGTATTTGGGATCGGTACCATTCAATTTGTTGAAAATGTTAAGTAGATCATTTATGCAAAAAATCAAATTAATTGGATATTGGTAGTTATATGGTCAAATACTATTTATTATTTTTACAAAAATGCATGGCCAATATCATTTAAAGAATAAACTGTAAGACAAATTTGTCTCAATTGTGTGTATATCAATCTCCGATGATCATAATTTTTTGTACCCATAATGTGTTCAAAATTCCAGAAAAAAATGAACAATTTCGATCCCAAATGAAGATTTCAGAGGGTCCACATTTTTGGCCGTACGGATGGAAATTTAGTAATTTAATCAAACTTCTTTTCCTAATAAAAAAAGAGTAGGAATCAAATTTCAAGTAATTCAATACGTGATGTAATATAATTTCAATTTTTGGATTAATTCAGTAATTCTATCTATGGAATGTTTATTTTTTTGGATCTATTATATTAAAAAGTTCTCTCTTTTTTTGGATTGAGCTAGGATTTTAGAATTACCGTGGAGAAATGAATGGATCAAATTGCCACTTAGTTTGGAAATGTGATTCTTGATTTAACATGTCATCACAAATCACATTCTTATTTTCAATTTGCTCCAAAATGGAGAAATCTTGAGAATCATACATCATATTTTTGTTCATTCTCGCTCATGCTTTTGCCATGTGTCACGTACATAAATATATCCTAAGTGTGACATTGTATATATAATCAAGTTAAATGAATCCAAAAAAGAAGTACCAATATTTCACTGTACGCAATAAAAAAATAAGGAAAAAAATAATAATTCACATTGCTATATGATATATCAAAAAGGATTAATATTCTACCGTCCGCCCAATGGGCGGACAATAAAGTGTATATAATTTGAATTCTTACATGTAAGAATTCAAACAGTGAAAACTCTTCCATGTAAGAATTATGATTATTTTGTGTTTTACCGTCCGCCCAGTGGGCGGATAATAGAAAGATCCTATCAAAAAAGATATACCGTATACGTATCACTTAATTTTGGACTTGTTAAAAATCTGATTTTTAAAGCTTGTTTTGCCCTCGTTATTAGCAGTCCTGCCGTGTTGGGCTACTGGACTTTTTGTTTGGACTGAAATTCGGGATTGTCTTGTACGTCTTTTAGTCCAAGTATATTGGGTCTTCATATCTCTAGCTGAAGTGGACCGCTAAACAGCTTTTTGGACGCTTTTACCATTGATAATGGCTTCTGACTAGATAAGTTTGGGCTTTGAAATTCAGACCGGGCCATACAAATCAAACCCAAACCCCCAAACTATATATTACGAACCTGGCCAAGTGGAGCTAGGCGAGGCGGGTAAGAGCATCTCCAACTGTCTCGTTTCTTCTCCAATTTAGAGGAATTGCAACAAATCGCGTTTTCTTTGGGGATCACCAGAAACGATGATAGTAGAATTGTCTTTAATCTCTCCATTGTTGTCTAGCTATTATCATCTTCGCCGTCGATTTTTTTATCATCTACGCCATCGTGTTTGATAGTCTCCGCTGTTGTTTTTGATCATCGCCGATGACGGGTGATTGGAAGTCTTGAAGTAAGGAAGAAGAACACGTATTCAAAACCCAAACTTTTGTCAATTCATTAAGTGCGGTGGTATTAATTTTGAGGGAACAAGTATTGAATTTGTTCTTCCCCTTTTTTGCTTCTAGTTGTTTCCTATTTGATAAACCCTAATTTTTCGTAATGCCTAGACTGTTGAGGAGACCATATTTTTAGTTGTTAGACATATTAGAAAAATGGCATTAATGCCTAAAAACTACTGGAGCCTGGAGATGCTCATATCGGGTCAAGCAGAGCTAGGGTTCCTTAGAGCATCAAATTCATGCTATGGGGAATTCTACTGCACTTTTGAATCCCTTCGAGATATTACTGTCATAATCCGAACTATTAAATTTTGTAGAGTTCGTTGAGCACTTTGTTTTTCCAAAATATTAGATAGATCAAACATTCGTCATGACCACATGATTGAGATGTATTTATCTTATAGTTTATTCTCAAAATTATACTAACCATTAGTATTTATTAAAACATTCCGATCTACTGATACCTAATCAACTTGAACGATTCAAATAATGATGATGATATCAAATAATGACGGTTCTCTGCGCTTGTGGTCATGAACTTATCCCCGAGCTTCTTGCAAATGCTTAGCCTTTATTTCCCGCATAACAAAGTACTTCTAATCTTTTGAGAGACACAGAGGTATACTACTACAACACTTCTAATTAATCCAGCCTCAATCCTTAACGCTCATGGCTTCGATCCGATTTGTCCTTCAAAGTGATATCCAACCTTTATTGGATCAACACATTCTTAACCTCGCAGAGCCACATATCAAAGTTTTTCGTCCCATCAAAATTTTCAACTCAAATTTGGGATTCGAAACCATTCACCGAAGAATTGGTGAACGACTTCTTGTCGCCGATTTCCTGGACGAGCCCACAGACGTCTTTGATCCTATTATCAGAGTACAACCATACAAAGAACTAAAAACCAGCAAAACAAAACAAAACTTAGTTTAAAAACCCACGCTCTAATACTAATTTGATGTGTAGAGAGCCACCAAACACATAGTGCACCATTGACAATTGATGGTTATGGATATAGAATCGAAGGATAAAAGGGAGATGAGGATATCAAACTAAAAGGGACAATGATTTTACTTTTTTTTGCAAGGCAAAAAAGTTTCATTAATCTTGAAATAGATACAAGACTAATAGGAACAAGGAAAAAACAAAAATTGTTCAATCCGAGACGACCTAAACCAACGATTGGCAAGAAACCAATCGAGGGTACTCATAAGACAAGCCCACCTACAGCCCTAAGCCAAACACCCCAAAGAGTCTACAAAAACTCAGATCTTACAAATATCCCACACACCTAATAGGACAATGATTTTACTTGGTTCGGCATGTTGAGTGTAAATTTACTCCACGGACAGTGAACAAAAGGCTTTCACTAAATCCAAGGCAAACGAATGCTCAAAAGAGCTAAAAGAAGATAGGGCTTCTTACTGGCAGTCCACTTTTGTGGATCTTCTCCCATCCAAATCCACAGCATGTCAATCTCTATTCATTAAAACCCTTTCCACGCGCGCATCAAATTTTTTTCTCCCTCCGCTGACGCGTGTCATCATTACGCGTCACATTACTCTCTCTTTCTTCCACTTTTCAGCTCACATGTAGACTGTACACACCATTTAAAGTTTCTCTCTCTCCTACGTACCATTTGAGACCAAGCCTCTCTCTCTCCTCCGTAAAGTTAATGTTAGGTTGTGTATTGAAAACAATTATTTGAAATCATTCTGAATAATTCACACCCTCCAAAATGAAAGAATTCACATCTCACAACTGACTCTCCAAAATACAAAATTCACACCCTAAAAAGAAAAAATTCCCCCCACTAAAATGTAAAATTCACACCCTCGAAATAGAAGAATTCACCGCCTTTAAATGTAGAATTCACACATCGCAAGTTACTTCCCAAAATACATAATTCACACCCTAAAATGCATAATTCACACATTCCAGAATGGAAGAATTCAGAATCCTTAAATACAGAATTCACATGTCACAATTCACTCTTCAAAATACACAATTCACACACCTCCAATGAAAAATTCACACCCTCCAAATAGAAGAATTAGCCCCCTCCAATTTTTTTTTTTGGGCATAATTTCATATCTAATATGGGTCTTGTTTTATAGATCTTGTCGAGTAGGTTCTAACAAAAATTTTTTTTCAAAATCGGATGTATAAATTAAAAGTTATAAATATTTAATGTTTCAAAAAAATAAAAAGTACTATAAAGAATAGAGAGGCAGAGAGAGAGAGAGAGTATGGCGAGAGAGAGAGAGAGAGAGAGAGAGAGAGAGAGAGAGAGAGAGAGAGAGAGAGAGAGAGAGAGAGAGAGAATTTTATCTTCTACGTTTTGATCTTTTTTAATCACGGATGAAGAAAACGAGATGGTAGTAGTGTAGTACAGAGTAGATGAAGTAGATAGATGTCTGATCATTTATTCGCGCGTGAGATGGCAGTACAAAGTAGATAGATGTCTGTGTGTCAGGAAGTAAAAGAGAGAGGGAGAGTCCGCATGTGACAGCTCACGGCTGTATTAAATGGAAAACCCTTCCACGCGCGCCAAAGACATTTGATGACCCCCAACTCGGCCTGGGACGACTATTGAATGAAAAATCATCCCAAACTACAAGTTCTCTTTCACAAAGCTTTAATAGAGTTTATTTGGGAGTCAAAGACAAAATAGGATTTGGATCCAATCCTAAGCCCCCACAAAAAAAAAGTGGGGGCGTACCTGGGAAAATTTCCCGAAGAAGATATTTATGCAGCAACTCCCTCTCAAATCTCACCAAGCCCAAACTACAAGTTCTCTTTCACAAAGCCTAATAGGGATTAATATTTTCTCTCACAACAAATATGAGCCATCGTATAAATATTTATTTTTAGACAGTAATAGCATAACATACCCTAACCAAACTAGGCTTTAACCCTTACAAAACCCAAAAAAAAAAAAGCTTGTACTAATTTGAAATGGAAAACTATGTTACCCACGAGGTTTGGTTAAGTGAAAATTTGATGCAAACAACTTCGATAAGATAGTAAAATTTTCTGTCTTCACAAAAAAGTCAGAAGTGAAGTTTTTCCACTAAAGCTTTTTGTCCATAGCCCATCCAAAAACCAAAAAAGTCAGAAGTCAAGTTGTTCCACTAAAACTTTACGCCCTCCATCTCTCTCTTTTTTTATTGTCGACTATTCCATTTTAAGTTGTCCCTTAATGAGTTTGTGTTTTGAAATTTAATGAGTAACAATTTATACACTTATTATTTTTTCCCCTTTGAAAACTTAGTGAATAAAGAGTTAAAGTGTAAAAGTGGAATATAATTTTGAAAAACGGAGGTAAAATTGATATGAAAGTTGTAAATGGAAGTAAAAGTTAATGTGAAGGGTATAATGATAATGTTCCTCTAATAAGTTGGAGTTACAAATAACACGCTTAAAAAGGGACGGAGGGAGTATTTGTATTGCCATCAAGGCAATATTTTCATTTACTAAGATAACTTAAAACGTCAAAATGTCAAGTCAGTGGAAACTTGTCTTTTTATCTTCTAGACAAACAAGTGAAAAAATCAAAAGCCAACCTTAATAGAATGCCACTTATAAATTATAACTACCTTAACATGGATCAAACTATAAGCACAAAGCAAAATTTGTGCACACAATTAGATATTCATATGAAAGAATTTCATCTAATAATGTTATTGTTCAGGTATAAAAACTGGAAGATACAATATGAAGAAAAATCAGCTGCATTTAATATTTAATTCCAAAACACTGAGCAACCAAGCAAATCCAAATAACAGTGAATCCCTACACCCTTTTCTCAATCCTTACTGGAAAACCGCCATCCATTTTGCTCGCAAAATCCACTACAAAAATTGGCCCCTTACCTTCTGCAAAAGCCGGCACCACTCGAAATTGTCGTAAACGCCAACAACTACTTTCTTCATTTGCAGAAATGCCATCTCCTTCCCTTAACAAATCCTTGGCCCTGCTTGGAACACTGGGTATGCATACGGGTCCTTTCCCACAAAATTCTACTTCCCTTCCTCCCCTGCCATGTCTTCCCTCTCTAACCACCTCTCTGGTCTAAACTCCACCCAGTCCTTCTCCCAAATCTTCTCTAACCTCCCCATTGCATACGGATGGTATGTGTGGTGTGGATTTTCCGTGTGGATGATTTCTTCTACACGTACTTCCTCCTTCTCCAATAGATCCTGCACCAGAGAACACTGGTTAGTGTCACTTGGGCCTCTTGCCCAAGGACACTCCGACGATCAAGTTAGTAGAGTGAAGGAGAGAGTACCAAGAGTAGTAGATCTGAGATTGTGTGTACCTCTACTGTTTATCCCTTGGTATTTATAGATACTGTGTACTTTCTCTCCAAGTCATGTGACGTCACCTTTACGTCCTTGGTCACGTGACACAGCCTGTAACAAGGCACCACGTGGTCACCTCGGGCTTCTAGAAGCCCCTTTCCCAGTGCTAGATGTCCCTCAGCACGTGCCCTTTGTAACCGCCTCTATGGCCCATCCGGGTAAGCTCATGGGTCGGGCTTTTAGCCACCCGCCCGTATACCGCTTGACACATTAGGCCCATTCCTTGATCCGGAATCGTTCCATCATCCCCTACGGTCCTAACGGGATCCAAAGTTCTCTGTCGGTGACATGATCCGCCGGCCTTAAAGAGGCCCACGATCCATAATCTTTGATACGTACTGCCTTATGTATGGTAAGGCCCAATACATTCATATTCGGCCCCCATAGTATGTTACCGAAGTTCCTTTTGGGACGAAAGTCCCATTCGGCAACACATCATCGACAGTTGCTTCCTTTCCATCTAGCGGTACCGGTGGGTATAGCCTCATGCTTTCGCTTAGAGATGCCTGGATGTAAACTATGTGCTTGACTTCTTCAAAAATGGGAGATTCAGATTTCTCAAAAATCTCTTCGAGAATTTCTCTTTCAACGTTAGGGTTTTTCAACACTAACCAGAAAAACCAAACCAATGCGGCTGAGGTCCTGTCGCGACCAGCTATTATAAAGCTGACAACTATTTTTCAATAATAAACTCTTCATCGGAATGGCCTGAGCTCAAAAATCGCAATAAAAGATCAAACGACTCGAGTTCTGATTTTTCTTTTAGTAATTGTTTCTTCTCCTTGATTATTTCCTTGGCGAATTGTCTGACTTCGTCGACAGCATTTCGGAGATTCTGTTAAATATTAAAAACAAGAAAACATTAGAAACTCGACTATTCACTCATTAGTGTTATGACAATTCGGATTTACTAGCAATCAGATCTCTTTTAAGTCGACCCTAGCCATAAGCCCATCATGCGGCCACCTAGGGCCCAAATTTTCTCCCAACGCTAGGCCATTTTTGTTTGCAAGGAAGTGGCTAAAGCCGCAAATGTCTGTACTCCCCGGTTCAAGGTTCAAAACGTACCCCATCAATTTTGTCGGACATCAAAATTTCTTTAGGCCTTTTTCCTGTAAAACTTTTTGACTTAGCCAATTGGTGCTGAAGACTTTGTTTGGAAAAATATCTTCTTTTTTACTTTGATGGATTTAAATGATTATATTTTTTTGATCGATTATTTGAAGACAACCCAAAAAAGTTAAAGAAAAAAAAAAAAAAACTAAAAAAAGCCGACGGTAAAATTTAATCCAAAAGGGGTCCTAAGTGATTATATGAAACTACTTTGCTGCGAATCAACAAAAATATATTTTGTGTTCCTAATTCATAACAAAAATCATTTTAAGTTAACTCTATTTATTAATATTGCGGGTAAAACGTAGATTCTTTCTCTCGGGCCACTGGAGAGATTAGGCAGTCGTTCGCTTCGAGGGAGCAGAATGCTGCTGAAGTTAACTGACGTCTGGTTATCAAAACACAAAAAACCTACATGATTCTTTGTTGAATCGGAGAGGAAGCGTTTGGCTCTCTAGGGGATGAATATACCGAATCTTTGGCTGGTGAGCCGAATCGCTTCTTCAAAAGATTGCATGAATCTAACCTGCGGCAGAGAAGACACTAACGACGCCGGATCGTATCCAAACGAGATCGCGCACGCATTATCGAACCCGAAACGTTGTAGAATGTCCTGGAGATCCAGCACAGTGTTTTCAGCAGCCGCGGCAGCTAGGATCGGGATTAAACGGTCGTTGACTTCCGTGTCCATAACGTGCTCGATGAACTTGCGCAACGACTTGTTGTTGAACTCGTGGCTCGCGACTTGTCTTTGAAACTTCCAGCCGTCGCCGTTGATGTTGAATATGCTGTCGCCGAGGAAGTCGAAGAGGATCATTCCACTGCCGCTACCTTTTTCGTATATGTGGAATTGGGACTTGAGGATGTGTTGGAGGTTGGAGAGGTTCCCCGTGTAGATTGTGCGGTTGCCGAAGGGGCCATGGAGGACGAAGGTGGAAGTGGGTGAGTTTGTTACTATTTCCGACGTCCATTGAACGCTTTGGTTCCGGTTTCCGTAGATTGAGAAGAAAGAGCCGATTATTGGGTATGATCTTGGGAGTTTTGCATTTTCAGGGGATTTGGATGGAGAGAGGGTGGTGAAAATGGACCTCCATTTGATGATGAGCAAAATGATGAAAGGAAGAAGGCAAGAGAGGAGTAGTAGAGAGCTCAAGATCAAACATGGTTGGGTGGTGTGTTTGATCTCACTTGCAAGATTGCGCTACTATATCTATATATGTATCAACGATGGAGTCAGGGGTGGTTAATAAAGGCAGTCGCCCCTTTTACAATTGGAAAATACTTTACTATTGCTTTGAAAAAATTTATATGGCACATTGGAGGGTTGTGATTGATTGTTAAGTTCACGATTCAATCGCTTCAAGGGCTCTTATCACTCCTCATCAAAATTCAAATCCTCTTTCAATCAAACACTTATGAGTCTTAAATGTTTACCTAATTAAGAAGATTTTGACATAATAAGTTTTATATTTTACCTAATTAAGAAGATTTTGACCTAATTAAGTTTTGGATACTAAACTTTACATGTAGATTGCTATCTATATTACATTACACAACGGTTTTGTAAAATATCCCTCTCACATGTGTCCTCCGTGGCACATTGGAGGGCTGTGATTGATTTTTAAGTTCACGATTCAATTGATCCAAGGGTACTTATCACTCCTCAAAATTCAAATCCTCTTTCAATCACGAGTCTTAAATTTTTACCTAATTAAGATGATTTTGACCTAATTAAGTTTCACATACCAAACTTTACCTATGGATTGCTATATATATTACATTACGCAACGGTTTTGTAAATTGTCCCTCTCACATGTGTCCTTCCTGGCACATTGGAGGGCTGTGATTGATTTTTAAGTTCATGATTCAATTGATCCAAGGGTTCTTATTAGTCCTCCTCAAAATTCAAATCCTCTTTCAATCAAGCACTTATGAGTCTTAAATTTTTACCTAGTTAAGAAGATTTTGACCTAATTAAGTTTTACATACCAAACTTTGCCTGTGGATTTCTAATCTACATCTATATTATATTACACAATGGTTTTTTCAAAGAGAAATTTTCACACCCCCCATTTTACAATCCACACTCCCTTTTTTGTCTTTATCTTCAGGAATTTACAATATTACCCTTGGAAGTATGAAAAAGGTGTATTGTAAAAGGGCAACATTATAAATTCATGTAAGATAAAGACAAAAAGGGAGTGTGGATTGTAAAATGGGGGGTGAAAATCATTTTCCTTTTCAAAATGTCCTATGTGGCATTTCCATGTTTGAACGATCTCTTATTTCTCTTCTAACAATATCTATACTTGGGACCAAATCTTATCTCAAGGATCAAATTGTGTTTTCAGGGTCTAAGTGGACTTGACTTTCCAATACAACTTTTGGTTTATTAAACAAAAAACAAATAGTTAAGCTCATCCAAAAATAATTCTGACTAGAAAGAAAACTCATGTACAACTTGAAAGAAAACTCAAATTTAAAAAAATCCTCTTTCTCTCTATTTGACATTCAACCCGTCATAGAGAAATTTGAATTTTAGAATTCTCTCTCTTCTCAATTACAAAAAAAAAAAAAAAAAATCAAGAAGAAGAAGAAGTAGAAAGCAGATTAAGAAAAGAAATGAAAGGAACTCATTTCAAAAAATAAACATTATCCTTTAATTCATGAGCAAATTAAAAAAATTATCTCTCTATTTGACATCCAACTCTCATCGAGAAATTTTAATTTTAGAATATTTGAATACAAAACATGCACAGTCGTATCAACACCGTCTACTTTTCAAACGACTTTGGGTCCAACATGTGATTTGGATATTATGCTGATTTGATAAATGATAATGGAAAAAATAAGAAAGAATCTCTTCAATTATGCTTCAAAAGTATACTGGCTTTGTTTGGTTAAGAGTTTTGAGAAAAATATTTTCAGAAATATTTTTGAGATAGTGTTTGGATGAGTTTTTGGAAAAAGTAATAATTAAAGAGAGGTGTAATAATTAGAGAGAGATAGAGAAAGAAATGAGAATAATGATTGGAGAGAGGGGTATGAGTAGAGAGAGAAATGTGATTAATGATTGGAGAGATGAGAGATGGAGAAAGAATCTTTTTAAAAAAAAAAATGGAAATGTAAAGTGAACACAGTGACTATAACTTTTGTTAGGCAAGAACCAGTAAGTTTTATTAATCCTTCCCTCCCGTAAAGATTGTTAAATATTTCATTTAGGGATGCCTCAGAAATATTGTCTATTTTGAAAAGTTTCCAAAATACATGGGAGAGAGTTGGTTGTCTATATTATATTACACAATGTTTTTTTCAAAATGTCCTATCTGGCATTTCCATATTTGAAAGGTCTCTTATTTCTCTTCTAACAATATCTATACTTGGGACCAAATCTTATCTCAAGGATCAAATTTTGTTTCCGGGGGTCTAAGCGGACTTGACTTTCCAATATAACTTTTGGTTAATTAAAAAAATAAAATTAAGCTCATCCAAAAATAATACGACTTGAAAGAAAACTCATGTACAACTTGAAAGAAAACTCAAATTTCAAAAATGCTCTTTCTCTCTATTTGACATTCAACCCGTCATAGAGGAATTTTTATTTTAGAATTCTCTCACTTCTCAATTACAAAAAAAAAAGAAAAAGAGAGAAGAATGAAGAAGTAGAAAGCAGATTAAGAAAAGAAATAAAAGAAACTCATTTCAAAAAATAAACATTATCCTTTAATTCATGAGCAAATTTCAAATTTAAAAAATGATCTCTCTATTTGACATCCAACTCTCATGGAGAAATTTTAATTTCAGAATATTTGGATTACAAAACATGCACAGTCGTATCAACACCATCTATTTTTCAAACGACTTTGGGTCCAACATGTGATTTGGATATTCTGTTAATTTGATAAATGATAAGGGAAAAAATAAGAAAAAAATCTCTTCAATTATGCTTCTTTATTATACTATAATTTTTTAGGCATGAACCACTAAGTTTTATTAATTGTAGACACCCCAATCCGGGCTTGGGAATATCCTTGAGCAATCCCGACGATGAGGAAATACTAATGACGTCGCGATAAGGCTTGAACAAGATCCCGAAAAACTCACGACCCCTTGAATTCTCCAAAAAATCTACCTAAAAGACCAAAATAACCACCAAAACCTTCAACGGGACCAAAAACCCCTGATGACATTCAAACCCCATGAGCATGCGTAAATGTAGCACATCTACAAACAAAAAACACTATAGCAGCACAAGATGGGTAAGCACCTCCCACCAAGACTAGCGGGGGAGGAGTACTACATGGATAGAAGGCATCATATTCTCATTCGATTTCGAGATTGCTGTCATCCAAACTGAGCCTCAGGACAATAACTTTAAACGATAAACAAGACTAAAAACCCAAAAGCCAATCTAAATGGAACGCCACCTAACATTAACATGGATCAAAACAAAGATTACAATATAAGCCAAGCAAAGTTTGTGCATACAATTAGATATTCATACGAAAAAATTTCATCTAATCATGTTATTGTTCGGGTATAAAAACTGGAAAAATGATAAATGACATTTTGGTACTACGTACCGATGCCACTCCAACTTGTATGCCGAGAGATGCAATATGAAGAAAAATCAGCTGCATTTACAACTTAATTCCACAACATTGAGCAACCAAGCAAATCCAAATACCAGTGAATCCCTACACCCTTTTCTCAATCCTCACTGGAAAACCGCCATCCATTTTGCTCGCCAAATCCATTACATAAACTGGCCCCTTACCTTCCTCAAAAGCCGGCACCACTCGAAATTGCCGTAAAACGCCGGCAACCACTCGCTTCATCTGTAAAAACGCCATCTCCTTCCCTAAACAAATCCTTGGCCCTGCTTGGAACACTGGGTATGCGTACGGGTCCTTTCCCATGAAATTCCACTTCCCTTCCGCCCCTGCCACGTCTTCCCTCTCTAACCACCTCTCTGGTTTAAACTCCGCCCAGTCCTTCCCCCAAATCTTCTCTAACCTCCCCATTGCATACGGATGGTATACTACGGAAGTACCTTTTTGGACGAAAGTCCCATCCGGCAACACATCATCAACAGTGGCTTCCTTTCCATCTATTGGTACCGGTGGGTACAACCTCATGCTTTCGCTTAGAGACGCTTGGATGTAAACCATGTGCTTGACTTTTCGAAAATGGGAGATTCAGATTTCTCGTAAATCTCTTCGAGAATTTCTTTTTCTACGTTTGGGTTGCTCGACACTAACCAGAAAAACCAAATCAATGCGGCTGAGGTCGTGTCGCGACCAGCTAATATAAAGCTGACGACTATATCAGTTATAAACTCTTCATCGGAATGGCCTGAGCTCAAAAATCGCGATAAAAGATCAAACGACTCGAGTTCGGATTTTTCATCTAGTAATTGTTTCTTCTCCTTGATTATTTTCTTGGCGAATTGCCTGACTTCGTCGACAGCATTTCGAAGATTCTGTTGAAAATTAGAAACAAGAAAACATTAGAAACTCGGCTATTCACTCATTAGTGTTATGATAATTTGGATTTACTACCAATCGCATCTCTTTCGAGGTTGGCCCTAGCCAAAATTCTTTCATGCAGCCACCTAGGGCCCCAAATTTTGTACCAACACTTGGCCATTTTGGTTGAAAGGACTTTATTTTTTTCCTTATTCGAACTTTTTTCGCATTTATTAGTTTGCGTCACTTTTTTTGTTGTTTATTCGTTCCTCTTGATGAGAGGAATCTAAAAATTAAAATTATTAACCAGACTTAAAATTTTGTGAATAAAGATAAAAATAATCCATAAACCACAAAATTTTGGATTTACTTTTGTCTTTATTTTTTTAATTTTGATCATAATTTTATACTTTTGAAATTCTTCTCGTAGAGACAAGCCAATAAACTATAAAAAAAATTGACACAAAATTAACAAATGCAAAAATTTCTGAATAAAACCAAAAAAAAATAAAATCAATTTTGATTTATTTAGCCAAAGCAAAGCTTGGTTCAAGGTCAAAACTAATCCCATCAATTTTGACATCAAAATTTCTTTGGAAAAGTGTATGGTGCACTGGTTGAATCACACTCACATATTTCATTTTCGGGGGAGATTTAGGGGAAAGTTTTCATGTTCTGTATCAAACCGCAATTTCTTTAGACCTTTTTTCCGTAAAACTTTTTGACTTAGCCAATTGGTGTTGAAGAGTTAGAGTTGGAATCATGTTTGGAAAAATATCTTCCTTTTGACTTTGATGGATTTAAATGATTATATTTTTTTGCTCGATTATTGAAGACAACCCAAAAAAGTAAAAATAAATAAATATATAAAAATAATAATAAAATAAGCCAACAGTAAAATTTAATCCAAAAGGGACCCTAAATGGTTAAATGAAAGTACTTTGGTGCGAATGAAAAAATATATATTTTGTGTTCCTATTTCTTAACAGAAATCATTTTAAGTTAACTCTATTTGTTAATATTATGGTAATCATACGTGATTTTCTCTCTTGGGGTCACACTTATGTCCGGTCGTTACCTTTAGGGCTTTGAAATTAGTCACGCAAGTTGACCCGGACATCCGATTATCTGAAGAAAAAAAAACATACATGATTCTTTGTTGAATCGGAAAAGTAAATTGTTTTGATTACCTTTTCGGATCCAAAGTTGAGGAAGCGTTTGGCTCTCCAAAACAGGGGATGAATATACCCAAATCTTTGGCTGGTGAGCCGAATCGCTTCTTCAAAAGACAGCATGAATTTAACTTGCGGCAGAGACGGTACTAACGACGCCGGATCGTATCCGAACGATATCGCGCACACGTTATCGAACCCGAAACGTTGTAGAATGTCCTGGAGATCCAGCACGGTATTTTCAGCAGCCGCGGCAGCTAGGATCGGGATTAAACGGTCGTTAACTTCCGTGTCCACAACATGCTCGATGAACTTGCGCAACGACTTGTTGTTGAACTCGTGGCTCGCGACTTGTCTTTGAAACTTCCAGCCGTCGCCGTTGATGTTGAATATGCCGTCGCCGAGGAAGTCGGAGAGGGTCGTTCGACTGCCGCTACCTTTTTCGTATAAGTGGAAGTGGGACTTGAGGATGTGGTGGAGGTTTGAGGTGTTACCCGTGTAGATTGTGCGGGTGCCAAAGGGGCCGTGGAGGACGAAAGTGGAAGTGGGTGAGTTTGTTACTATTTCCGACGTCCATTGAACGCTTTGGTTCCGGTTTGCGTAGATTGAGAAGAAAGATCCGATTATTGGGTATGATGTTGGGAGTTTTGCATTTTCAGGGGATTCGGATGGATGAAGGGTGGTGAAAATGGACCTCCGTTTGATGATGAGCAAAATGATGAAAGGAAGAAGGCAAGAGAGAAGAGTAGTAGAGATCTCAAGATCAAACATGGCTGGATGGAGTGTTTGATCTCACTCGCAGAATTTCGCTACTATATGTATAAATTTTTAATAGTACTTCATTATTGAATCATCAAAATAATCAGTAATATTCCATCGTATGGTGTAAGTCAGTGGGTCGCGTGGCTAGCTAGCTGTTCTTACAATTTGACGATTAAACGGATCCGGGGTGGGTGCTATGCGGTAGGCGTTGTGCGAGAAAACTATATCATTTTTCTTAATTTTTGTGCACACTTCCAAAGCTTCTAAGGGTCTTGTTTGGAGGAAGAAAAAATCATTACAAAGTGTCTAAACCCTAAAACTGAAGTTCCTAAACCGAAAGTACCTAAATTCAAGTGCCTAAACTCACTATACCCTACCCCAAAGAGCCTAAATCTCCTAAAATTGAACTCCAAAATTAAATCTCACACTTAACTCTCCAAACAGGGCCCTTGGATATAATAAAAAAATAAGCAAAACGACGTAATTTTGTCGCATAACACCTATTGCACAACGCCTCTCCCGAGTCCGATTAAACCACTTTTTAAAGTCCTTAAAAACATAATTAAAATGGTAGTTCGTCAAAATTTTGTTTGTATTATTGTTTCATTTGTAGTGGATATTGACCCCACCAAAAATGGAAAATGGGGTCATTGTATTTGACGTGTACAAATAGGACAAAATCGTTGTCCCAACCGCTGCATTTGTATTGGTCTCCTCCTCATACGCTATTTTTTTATAGATGCAAGTGGTAAAAAATTACTATCATATGGGAATAAGCCAAAATCGGTATTTTTTGGTTTATCTGTGATTTTAGTCCAAAAACATTTAAGTTGCGATTATAATTTTTTACTTTTGCACTTTCTCATGTCAAGACAAACAATCAATCCACACATATTTGACGCAATACTAACAAATGCGGAAATAAATTTGAACAAAGTAAATAAAAGTAAGTCAAACCAAACCAGGCGTAAGTCCATTTCTTTATTACTCACTCCGTCCCCAAATTTTGGTCCCTCGTCCTATTCTAACCGGATAAAAAACAAGCTATAACTTTAAATCGGTAATGAATTATATATTCAATATGAATCTTGTTTGATAGATCTCAATTAGTTCTATAAAACAATGTTTTCGAAATCATGTAAAACAATATAAATTACGAGATATAATCAATTGAAAAGTGGCACGAACTCCCAAAAGGGACAAATAAATGGGGACGGAGGGAGTATTAAGAAAAGGTCATCTTACAGTGACCGCCAT
This sequence comes from Vaccinium myrtillus, assembly GCA_016920895.1. Taxonomy (NCBI): domain Eukaryota; kingdom Viridiplantae; phylum Streptophyta; class Magnoliopsida; order Ericales; family Ericaceae; genus Vaccinium; species Vaccinium myrtillus. Next base: position 22,181,525 of record CM029280.1, on the reverse strand, counting down.
CTACCATCGAATACAATTTTGACCTCTGTTATCGTTTTATAAGAATCTTTTATCTTGCCATGTTATACCGTATGTATAAATGCATAAGTAGGCAAAATTTGGTGGCTCTCCAATTTTGGCCCAATTTGAACGATTTGGCCCCTCACCCAATATATAACTTCATTTTTTCAATTTTGTGCCTCACAATTTTAGTCTGTCTTTTTTTGCTCATCTTTCTTTTGTTTTCTTTCGTATGATATACATTATGTGGGGCTCACAATTCGGGGTTCCACGCAAATAATTCGGGCCTAATTTTTTTTAGTGGTCTTGTAAAAATTCATCTGAATTATATTATTGTAACAATCTATCCAATATTTAAATTTAAAATTTAGTTTTGGCCTAATTTTTCAAGTTTTGACCCTCAGCCAATTTGGCTTATTTTTCCAATTTTGCTCGTCACAGTTATGGTCTTAGACTTCCTCGACACTCAACTCATGCACTTACGTTGCCATTTTGGATTTTTTATGTGATATTCACTCATCATTCAATCTCTTCCTTTTTTTTTTTACCAAAAATTCGTAAATCAACAACCACAAACATTCCTATTTTGGGACCCAAAAATTTGCAAAAGTACGCCAAAAAATATGTAGTATGTGTTTTAGTGTTTATAAGTACACCCAAAAATAAAACAAGCCACAAAAAATCGTAATTATTGAGCCACAAATTTTTCGTGGGGGGTGTATATACTAGATTTTCCCAAAACAAACAGGCTAAATGAAACATCTGGTCAAAAAGAGAAAAGATGCAAATAAAAAGCAATGCACAAGCAAGGCCTAACAGATTTCTTAAACAAAAAATAAGATGCTTGGAGAGAGACAAAATAATGAGAATAAAAGATTAAGAAATTGCATGAATTTCAGTTTCCATTTGAGTTTGATGTGAAAGTCAACGGAAACTTACCTTTGCAATCTAATGATGAGCGTGAGAGCATCTGCACCATTAACAAAGGAGTTCATTGGAAAAATCAAATTAGATCATTCATCAGGGTATCTACAATTTCACATTCTTAATTATTAAGTTGAAAAGTATAATAAGGCAAACATAAAAAGGGAAGCAAATTCACACTTTTTCCCCTGTCTTTTTTCTAGAAATTAAATACATGGTGTCTTTTTGCCCTTACACTGTGGAACACATGCAGTTGAAAAACATATTGTGAACATTCACGTTAGATGTGTAACATTCATTCCCACTATATGTCAAATATGGCTAGCTGGTGTATTTGATCTCGGGGAAAATGCACTTTACTTACCTGTTGTTTGCCCGATTTGCAGATAACCTACCTCACATTTAAAAATGAGCACTGTAACTACACATGGTTTTGGACTAAACTGCAACCGTAACTCCGTTAACGGTAAAAGGCAAAAAGACGTTTGTACCCCCTTTTAAATATAACCCTTAACAGTCCACATCGTTCACCAAACCCTTCCAACACACTTAAATAGAAGTTGAGAGCACACAGTTATGGAGATCGAGATTTGGGGGAAACCCTAGGGTTCAAAGTCCAAAAATCAAACGATCGAAGGTTCGAAAGCAACAAATCTACCCTTTTTGGACCACGTTGAAGCTGTTGAGTGATAAAGATCTCTTTCCAGGTACGATTTTTCACAGTTTGGATTTATGTAAGCGCGTTTTTTGGTTTTACCCAAAAGATCTAGGGTTTTTGCTTACAACCCGACAAAGATTTTGAAGTTAGGGTTGTTTTTTTGCTCTTTTCAGTTTACCGAAAAGTTCTAGGGTTTTAAAACCAAAAAAAAAAAAACTGAAAAAGATTAGGCTTTTGTTTGGACCCGACAAAGATTATTTCTCCCTTGTTTGTTTATCCAAAAAGATACACGATATTTGTGGGTGAGAGGTCCCTTTGTGTAATAAAAAACCCAATCTAGTGTGCTATGGTCAATGCATGTGGTGTGTGGTCCCAATTTTCCACTGTGTGGTCCCAATGTTCACTTTGTTTCTGCCCTTGTTTCTTTCAAATAATTGAAGGGCCCATATTTGAATATTGAATACATATATGCATGCATTTGTGCATGATGTCTAGTTGGATGTTTACTATAGAACTGCATGTGGGGGGTAAATTTGAGTGGGAGCCACATGTTGTGTACAATGGGGGCACTGTAGCCTTAATTGACAATTGTGACTCTGATAGAATGTTTGTCTTTGAGATTAGGGACTTGTACATTGAAGGAGGAGGGCCAGGAACAATAGTAGATTTTTACTTTAGGGTTCCTGGTTATTCCTTAGATGTTGGCCTTATGGGGTTAAAATCAAACAAAGATGTCACCAGAATGCTTCAAATATACACTCAGCTCCCTGTGGTGGTTATTTATACAGAAAAGGTGGGGAACCCTATTTGAGCTATATCACCATCTGGAAAAGGTTATGAGTACTCCAACTAAGAAGAGAAGTGGCAGAAAGGTTTTACCATTAGCAATTGAAGGAGTTAGGGTGTCTAATGAGAACATAACTCCTGATAGTAATGAGGGTGAAGGGTTTGTTGATAATGAGGGTGAATGGTTTGTTGGTAATGAGGGTCAAGGGAATGCCAATGATGAGGGGGAAGTGAATGTGAATTATGAGGGTATAGGGTTTGACATATCTCAATTTGATATCCTGTTTGAGGATGATTACTCTTTTTACCATACAGTTGTAGATCCACCTCCTCATACATTTAGTGAATGCAATGATAGACCACATGAGGATGGTAACAATGAATATGTGTTGAGTGAGGAAGAAGTTCCTGAAGAGGAGCAAGGAAATGACCCCAATGCCAGTCATTATGAAAGTGATGACAGTGATTATGTTAGAGGAAGTACAAGTGAAAGTGCTGACACTGATGTTAGTAGTGAACCTAGCTGGATGTTGGAAGACCTAGAGGGTCCTGATGATGATGATATATTTGCACCCAAGGTAGTTCCAGATAATGTTGATGGAGGTACTGAAGGTGACCAAACTTAGACATCTAATGGTAAGCAACTAATGCCAGTTGAAGAAGATGTGGAGGTTAAAGATGGGCCATGGTATTCTAAGGAGGAAGATGATGATGTCTTGGGTAGTGTGAGGGGTTCAGATGAAGATGAGGTGGTGAAAGAAAAACACATTTGGTTCAATGATAACATGATGCATAACCCAAAGTTGGTGGTCAATATGAAGTTTTCCTCTCCCCAAGTCTTCAGGCAGTACTTGAAGGAGTATAATGTGAAGTATGGATATGACATCAAGTACTTAAAGAATGAAAACAAGAGGATTACAGCTAAGTGTAAGCATGGGTGTACTTGGAGGATCCATGCATCTTCAATAGGGAGGTTTGGGAAAACATTTCAGATCAAGTCATTGAAGAGTGAGCACAATTGTGGGAGACATTATGATAATGGGCAAGTGAACTCAAGTTATTTGGGTAGGAAATTTGCTGATGAAGTCAGGGATAATCCAGACATAAACCTAGATGTGTTGAAGAAGAAAATTAGGAGGAAGATTATGGTTAATGTTAGTAAGTGGAAAGCCTATAGGGCAAAGAGGAAGGCAATGGAAGAAATTCAAGGTGATTTGGCTGACCAGTACCTGAGATTATGGGATTATTCTGAGACTGTGAAGAAACACAATCCTGGGAGCATTCTTCTACTTAGGGGGGACCCCTATACTACTGTACCCATTTTATAGAGGATGTACTACAGGTTAGGAGCATTGAAAGAAGGGTTTTTGGCTGGTTGTTGACCTATCATTGGTCTTGATGGGTGTCATTTAAAGGGTGTGTATCCTGGACAGTTACTCAGTGTTATGGGAAGGGATGGTAATGACAATATTTTCCCCATAGCAATGGCTGTTGTTGAGATTGAGAACAAGGAATCTTGGAGTTGGTTCATGACTGAGTTATGCAATGACATTGGGAGGGTTGAGTACATGGGGTGGACTTTTATCTCAGATAGACAAAAAGGCCTGGTTGAAACATTTGATGAATTATTTCCTTCAACTGACCATATGTATTGTCTAAGGCATATGTATAGTAATTTCAAACAAAAATTCAAAGATATGAGGGATCTGAAAGACTTGTTTTGGAAGGCTGCATCCACTTGCAGCCTTAATGGGTTCAATTACTGGATGGATTTGATAGACAAGGCAGACCCTAAGGTTGGAGATAGGGAGACAACAGTTGAATGGTTGAGGAAAATCACTCTCACACTGTGGGCCAGGTCCAGGTCCAAATGTGATACATTGGTTAATAACATATCTAAGTCCTTTAACTTATATATAATGGAGGCTAGAGACAAACCCATTATAACCATGTTTGAGTGGATAAGGAGGAAGATAATGATAATGATACAAATTAAGAAGAAGGGTGTGGAGAAATATGGTGGCTCTTTGTGTCCAAGAATCCAAGAGAAGTTGGAAAAGTTCGAGGAACAGTAAAGGGATTGCTTCCCTCATTGAAGCAAAGAACTTGAATTTGAGGTGGACCATTTTGACAGGACATAATCTAGTGGATCTTAATGCCAAAACTTGTACCTGCAGAAGATGGGATCTAAGTGGTATACCATGCTGCTATGCAATTGCTGCCATAGGAGAGCACCATGACATTCTAGAGAACTATGTGCATCTATACTATAGCAAGGAAACTTATTTGAAGACTTATTCCTACATGATTCATCCTGTTCCTGGGATGCATGACTATCTGGTGACTGGATATCAACCATTACAACCACCATTGTCAAAGAAACAAACTGGTAGGCTAAAGAAGTTAAGAAGAAGACAAGCTGATGAGCCAAGAGATCCTCACTTGGCATCAAGGAGAAACATAAATGTCACTTGTGCTAAGTGTTTGGGTTCTGGACATAATAGGAGGACTTGCAAGAATAGGATTCATCCCAATTCAAGCATGTTAAAGGTAACTTATTTCACATTTTAGTTGTCATCTTAATTTTCTTTTAATGCAATTTCACATTTTAGGTGTGCTAAGTGTTTGGGTTGTTTTTCTGATTGCAGAGAAGGGGTGTTGGCATGGGGGCTTCCCTTAGTCTACAAGGGTTTCCACTCAGCCAACAGCAAATGTACCTCAGTTTGCTGCATCAGCTATTCATGGGCAACTAAGAGCACTGACACAGGTAAAGATGGCCTATTTCATTTTCTTATGTATTGCATTTTTTTATGTAATGCCTGTACCTAAATTTTGCATGTTGTTATGTATTGCCTGTACTTGTAGCCAAGTGGAAGAGGAAGGGGGTGGTGGTAGTGGAAGGGGTAGGGGCAGGGGTGTTGGTAATTGAACTGGAAGGGGGAGGGGTATTGGTAGTAGAAGGGGCAGGGGTCTTGGTAGTGGAAGGGGCAAGGGTCTTGGTAATGCCACTAGAAGAGGTGCTGGTAGTGGTGCACCAGTTTGTGCTGGAAACAGTGGTGGTAGGGGTGGAGCTAATGAACCAGTCTCTGCTGGAAGGGGTCGTGGTAATGGTGCTGGAAGGGGTGGATGTAGTGGTGTTGGAAGGGGTGGAACTGCTTTCAGGGGACCTGCTGCTGGTGTTGGGAGAGGTGGACCTATTAGGATAGGAGGTGGAGCTGTTGGGAGGGGAGGTGGTGCTGGGAGAGCTGGACCTGTTGGGAGGGGAGGTGGCGCCGGGAGGGGAGGTCCTATAATTGTTGGGAGGGGTGCATGGAAGAATAAAGAAACAAGTTTGGCATCCATTCTAGATAGGATGAAGGCCAAAAATTGAGATCTGCTGCTGGACAACCATTGAAGAACAAGTGCATCTGATCTAATGTTTTGTTATTTTGATTGTTTAAACTTTGGGTGACTGTTTGTGATCATGTAATCATGACTTATGTAGTTGAGATCTGCTGCTATGACTTATTTAGTTGGGTGACTGTTTATGAACATGTAATCATGTTCATGTTTTGGTATGATTTATGCAGTTGGGTGATGAACTTAGCCCCCATGAACTTATGTAATCATGTTCCTGTTTGTGAACCTTTTTTACTATTATGGTTATGAGTGCCTGTGGTAGACACTATGAAGTAGTTTATGTTGCTATCAAGTTGTTATGCACACATTTGTTGCATTTGTTTAATGAAGTTGGGTTTGAATAAGGTTCCTGCCAACACCATTTCATTTGATTGCATCAAAAAGGGTTACAACTGTCCAGGATACACATCAAATAGGGAAAATGTGATTCATTTCCCTGCTAGGGCAAGGAGGGTCACCAACAGACACAAAATAGAAACATCGAGGGAAGCACACACAACCCTTTTCATCCACTTTTGATCTTCATAGGCTCCAGCCACTACCACCCTTGATCTTGGCATGTCGGAATCGTTGTCATCAATTTCTTCATAACTTGGCTGATTCATGTGTCCTCCTCCCCTACCAGCACAGATTGGTGCACCACTTGGTTGCCATGTTACAGAAACAGGATGACACCATTCCCAGAAACCACAGTTTGGCTTTTGCTCACATACGTAATAAAGCAAACCCTTTGAAGGCCTTTCAGAGCCAACCACCTTCAAGGCTGCCTTTCTCCTACATCCACAATACTTTGGCACAAACCTCAAATCAAGAGTTTCCCCACCACCACCCATGAAGCTTGAAGTAGACATATTCCCTTAAAAAGAAATTAAAAAAAATTACGGTAAATAAAAGCCAAAAATATACTCAATTTTAACAAAAGGAAAAAATAATTGAAGTTATGAAGAAAAAATTATAATAAATTGAAATATAGACGAGAGAGAGAGAGAGAGAGAGAGAAGAAAAAAAATAATTGAAGTATACACAAAAAAATAATAAATTGAAATATAGACAAGAGAGAAAGAGAACTGTATCTTTAGGTGGGAAAGTGGGCTGCAGATGAAGTGGAGGAATGAAGTAGGGTTAGGGTTTTATAGAACATGGGAGGGGCATTTTTGTAAGGAGAGAATCTGTTTTTTGGTGGGAAACACGTTTTTTAGTAGGGGTGAGCGGAAAACCCGTCAAACTTTGAATCCAGTCCAAACCGATTGGTTTGGTTCGGTTTTTTAGTAGCGTGGTTTGGTCCTGGTTTAAAAAAATTAGAATCTGTAGTCAATGGTTTGGTTTGTGGATTTACGGTCATGGTTCCGGTTCCGATCCGATCCGAACCATGTATATATACATATATAAGCCATACTCAACTAACTTCCTAATTTAATTTGTTCATAATTCCTTCTCTGACAAGATTTTATTTTGCCTAAGAATTCACAACCTATTCCCCTAATTCCAATACGCCAATAGTGGTTTAGTCATAGCAAATAAATTCAGTGATGAAATTCTCCATTCCAATTTTGATTCCACATCACATTTCTATTTTTCCAAATTTCTATATATGATTCGGTCATAGCCTATTCCTATTCCTTGATTTCCTTCATTACCATGATTAATTACCCTAAATTTATATATAAGAGGACCTATTCGTATTCTATATAAACCTAACGTAGTAAACCTAAATTTTAAGTACTCTAAATAGTTTATGGAAATAATATCTCAATTTTAAACAAACCGTGGTTCGAAAACTGAATCTAAACCGTATCTTAATGGTTTGGATTGGTTTGGTTCTATGTCTTTTGTGGGTTGGTTTGGTTCTCCAAATTCATAATCTGTAGGTAGTGGTTTGGTTCTTGGTTTACTACAAAACCGAACCAATCCGGTCCATGCTCACCCCTATTTTTTAGGTATCCACTTGTCATTCAGGTGTGTATGTCACACGCTCCGTTCATATGGATGGAAAAGCTAACGGTTGCAGTTTAGTCCAAAACCATGGGTAGTTAATGTGCTCATTTTTAAACGTGAGGTAGGTTATCTGCAAATCGGGCAAACCACAGGTAGGAAAAGTGCATTTTCCCCATTAATCTCACTTAGTTGCAAAATTTCTCCACTATATATATGTATAAATTTTGGTTATTGATAAGAATTTGACACCAAAAATGATAGGAAAAAACGTCTCAATAAATTTACTGGAGTTGTTCAAGCTATCATTCTTTCAAACATTAGTTAGGTACTAGACCCTACTGCTTAATAATTTTGGCTCGACTCTGTTTATAGAAGATGGTCTTAATTCGACGTGGCATTAATAAATAAGCAAAAATGGTTAGATCTATGAAATTTAGAATTTGAATACACTCTAATACTTTTTCCCAGATAATTTGATTTTTGTTTATGTAAATGAAAATGCACTTAAATTTGTAGGTATATATATCCCATGCCTCAATAAAACAAAACAAACTAGGCACGATAGATTTTCAACCAGAATAAATATAATTTTAGATAGTGATTATCATACAAATTCTTTGTATACATTCTTGCAGCTGCCCCTGCCATTTTTTATTTATATATATATTAATAATATTATTAATTTTTGTGGATCCGTTTTCTTTTTCTAAACAAGTAGGAGTTGCGCTACTTATAAAACTTGATTCAATAAGGAGAGGAGGATGCCCAGATCTATTTCCTTATTTTTCTAAGGCGATTGGCGATGAAAATGCAAGCATTGTTTGTGCAATTCCTTAACCTATTGAACAAAATCCACAATTCCGATCCAATGATCCCCGGATTAGTCGGTAGAATTCACATACATCACACGGTTCTAAAAACATTTGTATTATTAGAATATGTGCATTTTTAATGCTTCATTATTGAAAAGGGTCATTGTATTTGAATTGAGTATACGTCATATAAATTCAAGTGATACAAGCAAATAAAAAATCACTAATCATGTTGGAATTAGCCAAAATCTGTACACTCCATTTCGTTGTCAAACTGATAGAGCAATTGTTTAGAGTTTCTTCTTATCTTGGCCAAGAGATGTAGTGGGCATTTGATTGACTCATTCAATTGCAAAGCTAAGGGTTTTTTTTTTTTTAATCTCTTTTTTTAACAAGCTTAAAGTAAAAGGGAAAACAGACATTTGGTCATTTTTCCAAAAATTGCAAGCTTTCTGAATTCTGGTTCAAGAAAAAGCTTGGCATTTGCTGGTGAATGCTAATTGTAGTTACTAGTATACATCCATCGGCCAGAATCAGCAAAGATGTCCCTGTATAGCTTTAACAAAACTTACAAGGAAGAAGAGGATGCTCCCCGGTCAATGAAAATGGACTGGACTGTCCAGTTGGCCCATTTGTGGGCTCTTCCCGGACCCAGTCTGATGATCTAAAGTTCCAAACCGTTTACATTTTAAAACTCGTAGTTAACATCCACCACATCAAAAATGCAAAAATCATATCAAACAATAACTGATCATCCTAATTTTCTGTGTGACTAATGTTCTTAACAAGCTCTAAAATGCGGACAGTTTGGATCACATTGGGCCTGGGAAGGGGAAGGGCCCATGAACGGCGGGCCAACTGGATGGTCCAGTCCATAGCTGAAGTGGTAAACTTCTCCACAACTGCACTCACATACTTGCACACTTTCACAAACTATCACTTTTGGTTTGTTGATCTTACCATTGGGAGTGTGAATCCTACCATCTACGTGTCAGACAACACACTCCACCTATTACAGTTTTTATGTGTGCGGATATCAACCCCAAGGGGTAGACAAAGTGGACATGAGAAAGCAATAAATGTTTGACCATAAGGTCGCATTTTCGGATTCCACGGAGGCCAATCATCCCAAACCTTAGGGTCACCGGGGATTATACCCAGTCGTTACCTTTAGGGCCCCAAATAAGTCGAGGTGCGCAGAAGCTGGTCCGGACATCCGGTTATAAAAAAAAAAGGTGTGCGGATATCGCAAAATTGAACACTAAATGACATAGTATGCAGTAAATAGACAGATGGAATCCGATACATAAGACTTACCAGTTACTACAATATATTGCTTGTGCTGACCACAATGCTTTTAGGCCTATCTTTGTCCTTTTAAATTTTGGATTGATAACTTTATTGTTACAAGGGGCACACGTGACAAACGGGTATAAGCACCGCACATTATTATCTGAAACTCTTCATTCTTCAGACTTGTGCCCCAGAAAAGTCTTCCGGACTCCTACATTTATCTGCTGTGAATCCCTGATGATGTTCAAACCCATGAGCATGCATAAATGTACCACATCTACAAACAGAAAAGACTGTAGCAGCACAAGATTAGTGGGGAGGAGTACTGCATGCATATGTAGGGAATCCATATCTGTCGCACATCACCACCTTTGGAATCCAGAATAAACTAAATATACAAATGGTCATTGACTGAACAATTTAGGGTTTTCGTTCTCCATATCTCTCATATTTATCTCTCCCTTTTAACAATGTTGTTTCCGAGTTTTACAGCTTGTGTGCAAACAATCTGTTTTGAGAGGGGCAAACAGCATGGAAAGGCAAAAACTACTCTCCTTGGCATGAAGGAAAATGTTTGATTGGATGGAAAAGTGGCTCCACAATTGGGCTGTCATGCCATATTCAATGACTTACAAGTTACGAGACAGAGAAACCATACCGTTATTATCAAGTGCCACGGAGGGAGCGGACACGGTCCTGAATCAATTTCCTTTCCCAACCTGAAATGCCCTCGAACGCGTGTTCCGGAAGACTCTCAAAAGGCTCCTTCCAAGGATCATTCTTGGCCAAATCATAAGTGGCTCCACGTATTGCACTTTTACTTGGTCCACAAGGTCTCTTTGAAGTAAGGTTATCATACGCTGTATTCAGCTGCCACAATCACAATTCACAAACCACAGTATGGAAGACAGAGCAATTAGGAATATTGAGAAAAGAGACCTTAAGCACAAGTCATGCCCAGCATATCAAAGCAGTTAGAATTCATACTATTACTGGAAGAGTTGAGAAAAAGTAAATCATATCTAATTATCTACTGAGCAACTACAAAACATGAACCAAGTAGAGATACCAATAGATGAGTTGAGTACTTACATCCATGTCACAGAACCAGAACATGTAAGCAATCGCAACAGCAGGGGCTCTCCCCAGTCCGGCTGTACAATGCACGTAGACTTTTCCTTTTCCCTCAGAAATGGCCCATTCCAAAGATGAAACAGCTTTAGGTAATCCATTTCTCAAAGAATCGGGATCAAAATCTCTTGCCTGCCAACGCATACTAAAGATGGTGATTATAATTACTGTCAAAGAAGCTATTATCAACTGCATTCACCGAGAGAGAAAATCATCGATAAAATGGAAGCTAGCTATATAAACATTCCACAGAGGTGCAGACAATAGGAAAATTGGTGAAAACATGGGCTACAAGTAACACTTAATAACAACTACATGGTCTAAATAAAGAGGACCACAGTTGATATGCAACTTCGCTGATTCTAAAACCAAATAAACATGGTACATCACTTTGTGATCGTGATGGGTGTTGGAAATAGTTTTAATATCTAAAAGTATCAAATAACCAAATACCAGACGGTCCAGACTTAAAGTCATTCTGAACTGAAGCAAATAAAAGTTTATAAAATTAGTCCGCAAAAGCCATTGGATTGGTGTTGATCTTCTTACAGGCCTTCTCATGTGACGGATTTGACAGTCTTGACACTTTTTTACTATAGATTGCAAGTCTATTCCCCAATACTCAACGTCTTTGTCCTGCTGCAAATTAAGAATGTAGGCAACATCCTCTTCCTTTCTCAGATGATCTATGTCTTCCGGTTTCTGCGGCTGAGAGCCCACGATCAAACTATTGGTTATCAATGTATAGTTCATGCCTGAAATCATAATATGACAAATTAAACAACTGAAGAGACCTACGTATATCACAGTTACTTTTCAAATGAGAAATTGGACTTAGTTATGTTGATGAACATAATATTGTATTTGGAAACTTGTTCAAACTACTCTCTGCTGAGATGACCAACAGCAAACCCAACAAACACCATTTATCTGAGGAATTGCAGCAAATGGGTTATGTTTTTGCAGCAAATGGGTTATGTTTTTGCAGAAGCATACGTTCACCTCAACTATCATGCGGAACCAATCCCGCCAACCATTGCGGGGGCTCAATTAAAGCCAGTACAAAGCTCCACGTGTGCTGGCCCCAAAGAGTAAATAGCACCAGAGATGTTTTGGTACTGAGACCCAAGGAGGGAACGAGCTCCTAGTCCCAGACTTTGACCATAAGGCCAACCCCTTCGGCTATACGATCAATTACATTAAAAAAGCTTCACGATAGTCCTTTAACTCAACCAAAAATAAGTCTCCGAAATAAACCAAAATCCACTATATTTCCTAATAGTAGACATCAATTCAAGATGAAAGCTCAGCTACATCTACATTTACCACGAAACTAGAACAATTTCAGAAGTATGAATTGGGTTTGAAATACTTCGAATTGAAAAGCTGAATAATTATATCTACAATGACAAACCAAAACTAACCAGAATTAGAAGGGAAAAAGATCTAATACTCCAATTGCAACTAGGAACAGCTAAGCAAAACCCATTTGTCTTTCTTCCCAATTTGATCTAAAAGATCAAATTCACTATCTCGATAAAAGAAATAACTAAATTCTGGACAGAAATGAAAAGTAATACTACAACAAAGAGCTAATTTTGGGAGATGAGAAAGAAACCGACCTAGATCGTGGTGATACTCATAAGGGTTTCTCATCATCCTCTTCATAGAAGTGTTGTAATCTTCCATTCTGTTCTCGGTGTTTGACACCCCATTGCCTGTGGGTTTCTCTTCAATCCCACTCTCAGATAATTTACAAGACACTCTACTCATTTTAGAAGAATTTCTAGAAACCACTACTACACCGCACGAAGATTTCATTGCAGCGTTTTGTTTCTTCGACAACAGAAGATTAGTATTTTCAAGTGAAGAGGTGTAGATAGATGCAGAAAGGAAGGTGTTACCAATTGCTCCCATTTTGATTCACAGTCTTCTGCTACTGCTGCTGCCGTTGGTATTTTCCACACATTTTTGTGTGGCAGAATATATACCAGTCTGTTTGACGAGATTGCCCTTTGGATTTATTTACCATTTATGTGAAGCCCATTAAGGGCCCAGACCTAAAGGAGAGCCCATAGGGGCCAACGGGCCATAAGCAACCATTGAAAGAATTTCTTCATGAAGCTAACACTTTTTGGAACAAGATCTTCCAAAGTATTTTGGAACATTGTTTTTGTTGGATTACTTTGTAAGTGCTGGATGGCTTTAATGAAATACAACCGTTTATGCTGATCCAAAAAAAAAAAAAAATCTTGTTTGGTCAAATAAAATTGGGAGAATAATGGGAAAGTAATGTCGAGAAAATGAGGAACTAAAGCCCATTGGAAGAATTTCTTCATGAAGCTAACACTTTTTTGCTGAATCATAAAAGAAAGTTCGTAAAACCAAAACTGGGCATCCACAGTGGACTCTCTATTTTTGGCTCCTGAAATGACTCCTAAAGTTGACACATAAGTAAAAGTGGGGTCCAATTTTGTTTGTTAAGGACTTGCTAATTTAGGAGTGTGAGAGCACTCCAATGGACTCTCTAAAATTGACTCCTAGACTATGTCTTAAGATTATTTATGGACACAAAAATATAAGTGGGTCCCCATTCCCTCCTCCCTCTTCTCTTTCTCTCTCTTCTCCTCACTCCAACTCCCTCCCTAAATTTAACTAATATTGTAGGAGCTATATTAAAGAGCCATCCTTAAGAACTTCTACAGATAGCCCATTGAAGACCATAATTAAGCAAATGAATTGCTAAATATTAGGAGTCTCACATAAGGATGCCCTAATGAGCTTAGGAGTTACGACTCTAGTCATCCTTACGAGGGTTTATCCTTTCCATTTTAGTTTTTGGTTCCTTTCTTTCTTTTTTTTTTTTTTCTGGAAGGTGAAGATCTAGCTATGCAAGTTTCTTAATTGACTATCTTTCTCTAAATTGCCACCACTGAAGAAAATTAGGTTTGTTGAAGTGCCATTAAAAACTGTTTTAGAATGTAGAAAGTTTGTTTTCAGTAAAAATATTTGGCATGAAAAAAAAAATTCTATCATAAATGTATTACTTCGAAACAAATAAAATCAACGATGCAACAAAAATTATAGTTATACATAAAAGGGGTGTGTTGACTTAATAATTAAGTTGAATTATTTTGTATCTATTAAAAAAAAATTTGCCTTTGTTAGTTTTGATAACTTATTTTTCCATTCAATAGAAGCCCAAAGAGGTCAATAGGGTGGTAAGAATAATGCTGATACAAAGATTGTGTCACAAAATCGTTTTATGTTTTACAAAAAAAAAAAGCCTTGTAACCATTATTATTGGTTTCAAGACAAACCAATAATCCACAAAAAAATGATGCTGAATATCTTGAAAAAAAAAAGTTCAACAAAGGTAAAAAATAATCCAAAATAGTCAAGCTTTTGGGATTTTTTTTTTGTCTTTATTCATTCTTTTTTTAGTTTAATTTTTCTGATTTTCTCTCGAGACAAACCAACAATCCATGAAAAATCGATGCAAAACTAATAAAAGCAAAAAAGAATCGAATAAAGTAAAGATAATCCAACTTAATTATCAATCAGCTATCTCTCAGCCCTTTAAGAACAAAGGTATAGCCAAGTGATAAAGCTTCTTCCCTTTACGAGGGAAAAACTTGGGTTCGATTCTTATTGTAGGGTTTCATTCCCCACCTCCTAATGATCTCCAACCTTGGCCTCAAATGTGGGGATGTCAAATTTTTGAAGCCTCATGTGGCAACTTGACATAATAAATTTGACATCTTTAAGGTCCCGTTTGGGAGCCGCATTTTGAATTATGCATTAGGCGGTTTGGGAGTCGCATTCTGAGAATGAATTCTACAATATGCATTCTTAAAACCCTAGAATGAAGACACAATTTGATAATCAGCCATTGAGGTATTTTGGATTCTCATTTTGCACTTTGGATTTACCTTCGGATGAAATGACCATATTAACCCTGCTCTTATTCAATATCTAAATCAATAATATTTTAATAAATAATTACAAAAATCTACATATTAATGCAAATTCTATTCAAAATATTTTAATTAATAATATTGCAAACGATATTTTAATCAATAATATTTTAATTAATGATTGCGAAATCTATATATTGCAGAATCTATATATTGCAAAATCGATCTATTCGAAATATTTTAATTAATAATATTACAAAGGATGTTTAAATTAATAAAATTTTAAACGATATTGCAAAATCTATTCGGAACAATATTTTAATTAATAAAATTCACAAATAATTAGGAATAGTAATTCATGCACATATAAGGATGCCATAAGAAATAACCATGGGCATTATAGTAAAAAAACTAATTCATAATCTATTTTGATGATTATACTACCAAACACTACTCTGTTGTAAAATTTATTCTGCACACATCTCAAACACTTTACAATGCAAGAAAAAAAAAGTATAATTCCCAAACGGGCCCTAAATTCCCCACTCCAACCCAACATGCCAAATTTCTTATTTAGTATGTTTTACTTTAATTGTACATTAAGTTTTAGGAGTAAAGTTATTAAAAAAAGATCCGACATCACATGTCAAATTGGACGTTAGAGAGTATAAAAAACAGTAACACCTAAGTATTTGACATCTTGATTGGAGTTGATTCTAATGTCAATGCATCCACTTGGCATGTCATGTCAAATCTGACATCCTTAATTAGTTGAATATGCTCTAGCTTATACTTAATAGATTAGGTTTCTTGCTTATACCAAAAAAAAACTAACTTATTAAGAAAAACACCCCAAATCTATTAAGTTTTTTGTTTCACATAACTAATTTATTTGTGTGACTTTTTGAACTTTTTACACTGTTAAGATTTTGTATTTATTCGAGTTTCGGTCATAATTTTATACTTTTCTGATTCCTCTCTTTGAAACAGACCATAAAACTTAAAAAGTTTGACGCAAAGCTAGCAAATGCAAAAAAATTTGAGTAAAAACATTAAAAATAAAAAAGTTCAAAATGTAGAGGGAAAGAAGGCCAACTTATTCATCATTGGTTCTCTTTTCGTCCGAATCAATAAGGTGGCCACATGTCCAATAAAGAACTCCTCTAATGTCAGGTGAACAAATGCACACGTGTTTACTCCAAAATTGATTCTATGCTGTCCAAAAAAAGGTACTTAAGCTATCTATAATTGGTGGATTAATTGATCAGATGACACATAAACAATTAAACACTTTGTTAAGTATTAATCATATACTATATGCTTTGCTTAACAAGAATTTATTCTCTCCCACCAACTTCATTGGTTTCTTACCCCTAGAATGGTTTGGAACCTCTTTGGTTTCTTACCCCTAGAACGGTTTGGAACTTTTTTGGTTTCTTACCCCTAGAATGGTTTGGAACCTCTTTGGTTTCTTACCCCTAGAATGGTTTGGAACCAACGTGAATCCAGTGGGTGATGTACAGAAACCTCTAATCTTTTTCAAAACTTTAACTTGAATTGAATATTCCTATCATAGTATCTTCAACTTTTACTTCTTAATTTGAAGACTCGAATGGAGTATAATTTTCCATTTGACAATATATATGGTGTAAAACTATTTTCCGTACCTATCAATGTCTTATGAAGCTAATTACTTCGTATTTAAGAGTATATTACTCTCAGCAAAGCCTACGATATAAATAGTTCGAAACTACTGATGTTTGCGTAAAATGCGCATAAAAACTAGAAATTTGAAGGGGTTTTGAGGATTATTGTATGAAGAGGAACTTTACCTAATGGAAATGCTGCTAGTGCTGCTTGCGAAGATGTTACACAAATAACCCAGATAAGGGAGGCCTGTATTGAGCAATTACGGTCATCGGTTCAGTAATTAATGGTTCGGATTAAATCAAATTATCCTACATATAAATTGGTCAGAATTACATATTGCCAAACCTACGGCCGTGATTGTCCACTACATGAGTGTACAGGCCCCTTACTCCAAATATTTCAACCAAACCCTATATTTTTATCTCTATTTTTTAAAATTTTATTTGCTTTCTTCAAAACTCACCCAATTACCTTTCCTTCTAAAATTTAAAAAGTTAAACATGTCCTACAGGCAAATATAAATTCAACTTACAGTTTCCTAAAAATAATCATGTAAGGGCTCGTTTGGATGAGGGTTTTCACCCATTACTAAATCATCCTCCTTCTCCCCATCCCTCTTCCCCTCCATATCCCTTGTAGAGTATATGACTTTGGGTGGACTTGAACTTACATTTCTTTTACTCCAGTACCTCTTTTGTGTGGGACAGTGGGAGCTAGCCGGACCTGACTAGGCACGTGTCATAACCCAAAATTAATTAAAAATTGATGCATTACAGTACGTGAATGAAAACAAATGCGAAAGGATTGTGCTTGCAATGTCCTTCCCAAAAGAAATACCGAATATTGCTCAAGTATTTTTATATTCACTTTGTACCCCAATGAATAAATAAATACTAAGATTGAGTCCTGCATACGGCAAGCTCTTAATGGCCCATGATCACCATCCATTGGGACCATTTTTTAGTAATGGTAGCCTACCAATTATAGAGGGTGCTCCACATATTTTTTTGACAACTCAGTGGTCGATTTACGAGCACTTTGACTAATTTTGAGGATCCAATCTCACATTCCAAATACAAGAGCAAAGCTAAATATGAACTTATCTCCCAAAAAATAGCATCTTAGAGATTTCAAATCTCAAATCTTACGAGAAAATTATAAAATTCCTAAATTCAAAGCTTTGACAATTAAAGCAACCCCATCTTCACGTATTAATGGCTACCTCAACTTAGGACTTCTTTATTTTTCGATTGGGTTCAATCCATCATTTGATCATGACACCAAGTGGGTTCTGATCCGTCACATGAATTTTCGCAAAAATATTCTTGCTTTAGCTATAATATTTTATTTGGATTATGGGATCCATAAAGATGTTTTAATGTGTAGCTAATGATCAAACTTCTATTTTATTTATTGTGATAATTAGAATAGCATTGAGTCCACAATTGTGCTTTGCGACTGAGCCTCCGTGAGTAACCCTATAATGTTGTATATATGATTTTGGGATTTGTGGTCAAGGATTACTAGCTAGTCCAATAACAATTTTTGAAGTAAAGTTCTTCCTATCCCATGTTTGTTTTTGCATCGAATCAAGTGGGATGATATGAGGGAGACGATACCGGCGGCTGTGACATTGATTCTTATGCCGTTAACTTATATTCCAAAAAAAAGTTGCAGCAAAGGAATTGCAAACCATAAAAAGAAAAAAAAGAAAGAAAAAAAAAAGGACACAAGGTTTAGAGGATCTACTCTTTACCTTCTTTTTCTTTCTCCCCAAATAAAAAATTATGATACATAAAGTGAATTGAAAAAAAATCCCCAAAAAGATGGAGAATCGGAGATATTCCGTTCTTCTTTTTGTTTACACATCGAATCCTTTTGTTCTTTCATCCCTAGAAACTACACTATTACTAGTATTAGCCACATCACTATTACTCTTCACACCCTTAACAATTCCAAATCTCCTCAACCCCCCCACCCCCCAATCCCAAACATGCAAAACAATATACGTCCCAATCCCTCCGATCAAACCATACGCAATCGAATAAGTTAACGGCATCAGAATCAACGTCACAAACGCCGGTATCGCCTCCCTCATATCATCCCACTTGATCTCCACCACCGACCTCATCATCAAAACCCCCACCAATATCAACGGCGGCCCCACCGCCCATGGCGGTATCGACGCCAGTAGCGGCGTGAAAAAGAACGCCAGGAAAAAGTACCCTGCAACCGTCAATGCAGTCAGACCTGTCCGTCCACCTTCCCTTATCCCTGTGGAAGACTCGATAAACGCCGTCACTGGCGATGTCCCTAGTAAGGAGCCCACCACAATTGCTGACGCATCTGACATGAAGGCGAAGTATTGGCCTTCAAAATCGCCATTTTCTGTTGTAAATCCAGCAAATCGAGCCATCGAATAAAGAGTACCTGGATTTTTAGTGAAAGAAAATAGAACTTCAATATATAAAAAGACTAAATAAAATATAAACACAAGGAACACAAAAATAAATAAATAAATAAATAAATAAATTAAAGAAGATCCAAACAGAAAAAAATAAAATAAATAAAAGCCGCCGAAAAAGAGTACCTGTTGTATCTAATATATCTACGTAGAGGAATGTTACTACAGCTTCCCAAAAATGCCCTTTACCGATGGTTTTAAAGCTTAAAGCGCCAGCAGTATCTTTGATGACATGGATATCGACGACTTTTTTGAAGTAGTTATAAGCGGAGTCGCCATCGGGGGTGTTGGGGAAAACGGTGACGCTTGAGTGGCGGAACCAGGAGACGGCGGTGACGAAAACGATGCCATATATCATGGCGCCTTTGACGTTTTTGACGAGGCAGTAGGCGATGATGACAAAACCGACGACGCCGAGCCAGAAGGTTGGGCTCTCCATGTGGTGGTGGAGGCAGAGGATGTTGCCGGAGACTGTGCCGCCGGGGAGAAGGGTGACGGTGCCGTTGGCGGAGGTGACGACAGGAGCGAGGGAGGCGCGTGAAGAGTTCGGGCACGCGCCGAGGGTGACTAGAGTTGCAGAGCTGTAACCTATTAGCCCAATTCCTTGGTCGTTCTGTG
Organism: Vaccinium myrtillus; assembly: GCA_016920895.1. Classification (NCBI taxonomy): domain Eukaryota; kingdom Viridiplantae; phylum Streptophyta; class Magnoliopsida; order Ericales; family Ericaceae; genus Vaccinium; species Vaccinium myrtillus. The sequence continues at coordinate 22,161,938 of CM029280.1, read as the reverse complement.
AAACAAACGAAATATTTGGTTAGTGTTGACTAAGGGCAGTGAGTAAACTCGCTACGTGCCCACGGGTCCTTATAGAAATTACTAATATTATTAATTAAAAGACATTATAAAATTAGTTGGTTTAAGCGTCTGTTTGAACAAAATTATTATAAATAATCTTTTCACAGTAATTATTTGTTTCACAGAGTAAAATTTAAAAAAGTAAAAGAGTGTAATAAAAAATTTAAATAATTAACTATTACAGTACAAAATAGTAAAAAATAGATAAACAGTTTCATTTTATTTTTTATTCATATTTTTGTAATTTTAATCTATAGATTCTAATATTTTTCAAAATTAGAACCCATGCCTTTGGCAAAAAACATATATAGAAAAATAATTAGCTTCATTTACTTACATTTTGTCAAAGATTTGTGTTTGAATTAATAAATCTTACAAGTTATGATTCGCATTATGTAATATGTGTATTGTACGACTCAGTTTTTCTAGAAGTAATATAGATACGTATCTCTGATCATTTACTTAAACATATCTTATGTCTAAAGTAAATATTCTTTCACAATCCACACTGCGTTCTATTTCTACAACATTTTTGTTTGTTAGAACGACTCATATAATTGACCATAAAAATTAATAGTATTACAATATTTACAAGTTAATGTATCTTACGAATACATATCCTAATTAATACTACGAATACTTCGGTTGAGTTCACTTTATAATGTTTGTTCACAAAATTAATGCCAAATTGCCATTCGTTTACACTAAAAATATTAGTATTTCGTAAATATAGTCAAAGAACACGAATTGTAAAGACATTGAAAATATAAAAAAAATATATCCTAAAATACCTGTAATCAATAGCGTGACCTCAATTATTCCGAAACGTAGGAACATTTCAATGATTATTCCCATTTTGACTTAGAATTCAAAACGTAAGAAAAAATTTGATATACTGAGGATTTTCTTAATTAAGCAAGCGATAAAATTTACTACTAAATATAGACTAAAAGATGACGTGGCAGTACACACTCGACCCGTACCTGTAAACCAATGAAAGCGAGGAAAAGTCCGATTCCAGCGGAGGACGAGATCCTGACCGGTTCAGGAACGAGTTTAGCGAGTTTGGCCCGCAACCCAATCGCCGAAATCAGCAAGAAGAATAAACCCTCGATGAAAACCGCACCGAGAGCACTCTTATAAGAAACGTTACCCGACCCGTGAAATCCAACAACGGTGTACGCGAAGTACGCGTTGGTCCCCATCCCGGGCGCAAGCGCCAGCGGAAGGTTCGCGAATGTTCCCCATGATGACGCAGCCGATGAGGGAGGAAGCCACGGTGGCGACGATCAGGTCTTTCCGGATCCGGTCGAGGCAGGCGGAGTAGCCCGGGTTGACCGGGTCGAACTTGCAGGTGGAGTCGGGTTGGATGACGCGGAGGTTCGGAGATCCGGAGCAGTTGGATGGGGAGAGGGAGGGGTCGGAGCAGAGGGGGACGCAGTCGGCGACGGAGCAGGGGCCGCCGGAGTCGGAGAGGATGGAGGCGTTGACGGCGAGGATGTAGGCCATGGTGAGGAACGTGGCGGTGCCGGCGCGAAGCTCGGTGGTGAAGGTGGTGTTGCGGTCGGCGAGTTTGAAGCGTTTTCCGACTCGGCTTGTTGCTACGTACGAGTTGAGACGATTCAGCGGCGAGCGTTTGGGGCTGAGTTGCTGCGGTGGGGTCTCCATCTCCATTAGGATTTGAAAGTCTTGGATATGCGAGTCTTGGCTTGTCTGGGCAGTGTTATATGTAGTATTTGCGTGCGTGTGTGAATGATGAGAGAGAGAGAGAGAGAGAGAGAGAGAGAGAGGGAGATAGATTAGGCAGAAAGTGTGTGGGGGTGGGTTCCAACATCCAATAGTGAAGCGGCATGAGAGGGAGGAGGTAAAAAAAATGAGGATTTCGTAGGGAGAAGTATCTTTTCAGTGTACTTGAGGGGAAAGAATTTTGGTCTCCCTGGGATCCTCGTCCCCCTGGTGGGAGTTTTAGAGACGTACAAGGGATGGAAGAGCTTCCACCTTGTTATTTTTTATATTTTCAAATTACAAATTGTCAAATCAATTAATGTAGACGAAGATAATAATTTGTGATTAAAAATATCGAAAATACATAGATGAAGAACTCCAAATTATTTACTGGGACTCATCTATATTCTATTGAACTCTTCCGCCATCGGTAGCTTAACTAGGTGTGGAGAATTACCATTATGCCCCCGAAAAACTCTTTTTGTACTCTTATTACAAAAATTATGAAAGGGTAACATTATTTTTTTACCAACCGATTTTTATTCATCCATATCAACTACCAAATTAAGAATCTCCTTCTTTGCTAATATGCTCCTTACCTAGTCCCCATTGTACCTTTTCCCTCTCCACATCAAACCTTATTTGGCCACCAACTGGGCCATAAGTGAGGGCAATTATAATGACTTATGTTGAGAATGTGGAGGTGGATGTGTGGTAAGACTAGACGAGACAGACTTAGAAATGAAACAGTCCGCGAGATGGTAGGTGTAGCACCTATAGAAGAGAAGTTGAGAGAAAATAGGCAAAGGTGGTTTGGGCATGTCTATTGTAGACCAGCGGATGCAGTAGTTAAGAGAACAGATAGGATAGCTTTGGGTAGCAATGCTCCGGGGAGAAAAAGACCCAAATTGATATTAGATGCGGCAGTGCGCAAAGATTTGAGTCTACTAGGTTTAAGTGAACAAGAAACACTGGACAGAGTTCAATGGAGAAAAAAGATTCATGTAATCGACCCCAATTGATTGAGACATAAGACTAGGTTTGGTTTGGTTTCGTTGAGGATTTTGTTTCGATGATCAGAGTGGTTTAATAGGCTTGATTTAGATTTTTGATTTGGTACAATTATAAATTTGAATATCCCGACAATAACTTTGTATATCTAATAAGTTCAAAGATGGGAAAAAAAAATAAAGGAATGTCAGAATCAAACTTAAATTAGCTCGAGGAAAAGACTGGTGAAATTTCTCACATTCTTGTAAAAAAAAATGTCACAATACACATCGTTGTGTGAGTACATTTGATCAGTGGTGGACCCAGACATTTGCATTAGTGGGGGGCACAAAGTGGAATTGTTACATCCGTAATTTGAAAATTGTATGACTTTTATAGGTTAATTAATGATAGAGTGATTCCATTGGCAACTCATTTTTATTCTACATACAACCCGTTTGCTATATACAACCCGGCTGAGATGGAAAATCTAATTACTTGCTACATAAAACTCGGTTAAGTTTCCAAAATACCCTTACACTAATTTTACCCTTAATAATCTATATTTCCAAATTCCGATATTAATTCCTGTAACCTACCATTTAGTAACTTAAGTGGCTAAATGGTCTTTTTGTATGGAAAATTTTGGAATTTATTTTGTCCGATTTGTATGTAGCATTTCACGGCTTGCCAATAAAATGACCCTTAGTGAAATATGAGTTTTGGATGGTAGCATGTGAGCTGGTGCATATGTGATTGAGTGGTAAGCGGATATGTTACAATTTTAAAGGATGAGACCAGAGATTAGAAGAAACAAAGGCAAAAAGAATTATGATGACCAAGTGTCATGTTTTTAGAACTTTTTTGATGAGTCATGAACTACTTAATTTGTAGTATAAAGAAGGAAACAGCCTTGAGACTTGGGGGATGGACAGAGAGATCAATATCTATGATGGAGTGGGAACAGTAGGAAGAGGGGGGAAATACAAAACAAAAGCCAAGGGGGAGATTGTGAATCCAAAAGAGGGCACTCAACTAAGGTTTGAGCTGGACCAGGCAAATGCAGGGCTGGCTCATGGTAAGCCAACGAAGTCACCGCTTCGGATCCCCAAAAATATAAATAAAAGGGGCCCCCAAACATGTAAGCCTCATATATATTGTAATGCATGGTTGTTTATTTTTGGATGACAATAGGTTTAAATTTGTGTAGAGATAAATATTTTGTAATGACGTTTTATGAAGATATATGTTGCAAATTTTTATTATGCAAAATACATAGTGGGTCTCATCTAATGAGTCTGTTTCAAGCCTCAAAGACTAATGAGCCGGCACTGGGCAAATGAAAGAAATCAAGTAACATAAGTGAAAGGGAAAATTTATGCGCAAAATTGTGTAAGTATGAATGGAAGTGGGAATGGTTATTCAAATAATTTTATATTTGTGCAGGTTGAATTGGTGGCGTAAATCATTTGATTTTTTTTAATTTTTAAGTTGGGTTTAGAATTGGTGGGTATTGTGTGAAAATTCAGGGTGTTACAAAAATCTTTTCCACTAGAAGAATAATGATGAATTTCACTCACCATTTAACATTTTTTAGAATACAACATATTTTTTGGCAATGAAATTAAAATAGTATACATTGGTTACTATTTATATAAATTCACCTTATAATTAACAGAATAGGGTGTTTATGCACAAAAAATTCATGCAAAAATTTAGTATTCTAAAGCATTCTGAGCAATATCCACAGGAAGTGATTTTAGAGTAATTTTATTGGTAACTAACATAAATTTATTGGATAGGTTGAAATATATAAGGATATTAATGTAATTCTACAAAATCAAGTCAAGGCCCGTGGGCCTACTTCAATCCGCCCTTGCATACGGTCTGAAGCACTTGAACCGCTTTGAGTTCGTAAGTTTTTGTACAACAATTCATAATATTTGTTCAGAAATACGTAAATCACTATTTATAACTTATGAATTCAAAACTAGCTAATCTTATAGTAAATTTTATGAATGATTATCATAAGGTTATCAATTCAAGACATTTCAAAGGGTGCACCCAACTACAGGGGATCCCGGTTCCATTTTATATCATAGCATATCTTTTTGTATTGTTCCGGACTGTAGTTGTGTATTGTCAATTTCTTTTTACAATCTGTTTTTGTCTTTTATTTATCATCACTATTAAATATTGGGAGTAAAAACAAGCAAGACATTCCAATTTTTGGCATTTGATTAGCTAGGTATTGACCAACCCATTTTCACATATCAATTATACATTTTTTTAAAAATTTCTTTTATATATTATTATACCTAAAACATCACCTTAGATCAAAAAGCTTTTTATGCCAATATATAATTCATCAATCACTTAAATATTACTCCTACCCTCCCAAAATTTTGATCCACGTAATTTTTTTAATGTCCTAAATTATTTTTAACTATTGACTTATCAATGAGAGAAAATTAAAATAGGTTCATCTTTTTTTGTCCTTCCCAGTTCTCATATTCAAATTTCAAAAATTGTGGGAAAATGGTTGAACTCCTGAAAGGGAACCAAAATTATGAGATGAAAGGAGTACCTTATCAAATAACAGTAAAATAAACAAAAACTATATTTTCATATAACTATAGAAGCACTACTTCTCCAATTGCATTCACCAATATTTGATATTTTGATTTGAAGTTGTTACATCATCTACAGTATCAAACACATGACCAAACATAATTTTGGCTTATTATGAATTAAATGTATGAAATACTAAAAAAACTTTAAATGCTAAATAAATATGTTAAAGATTTAGGAATGAAAGTGAAGCGGGCCGGATTTTAGGGCCCCCGAATTAATTGGGTCAAACTACCGGAGCGTGCTAGAAAGAAACGTAACCCGGATGGACTAGGCCCAATTGGGATGGACAGTCTCAATGGGCGGAGTAAAAGTTCGATCGGCGTAAAGATTATTCTAGAAGGTGCTTAATGGAGCTAAATTGAGGAGTCCACCCTAATTGGGGGAGCTATCTTGAGGAGTCCACCCTAATTGGAAAGCTACCTTGATAAGTATCATCAAGTGTCCTGATAAGGGTGAAGCTCCGGAGATGGAGATCTAGTTGAGATTGGAGTCCTCCCTATTCGGAGAAGCTACCTTGAGGAGTCCGCCTAATCGGGAAAGCTACCTTGATAAGCATCATCAAGTGTCCGATAAAGGCGATGCTCCGGAGACAGAGATCTAGTTGAGATTGGAGTCCGCCCTATTTGGGGAAGCTACCTTGAGGAGTCCGGCCTAATCGGAAAAACTACATTGATAAGCATCATCAAGTGTCCCAATAAGGACGAAGAGCTCCGGAGACGGAGCTCTAGTTGAGATTGGAGTCCTTCCTAATCGGAGAAGCTACCTTGATAGGCATTATCAAGTGTCCCGATAAAGAGTGTATCCCGAATGGACTAGATATCTTGGGGCCAAGAAAGGAGAGAGCCTATAAAAAAGGGGTTTCACCCACAACTAAAGGTACACACAATCTCTTACTCCCAAAATCCTAGTTTCCTCTCTCATCCTACAATCATGTCTTTGATTTAAGCATCGGAGAGACGATATTCCGTCCAAACTCGGCCGGGTAGCGTAACGTTCATTGAGTCTTACAGATGCTCTCTCCGAAACTCCACTTAGCACGACTTTCGGTCGCTTGCTTTCTTAAGGTGAAAACCAACCCCCCATAGAAAGTAAGCAAGAAAGCCTTTTGAAAATATATTTAAACTACTAAAATTTGTGAAATGAAGGATTGAAAGAGGGAAGGAAAATCCCAACTGGAACAAAGTTGAGTTTCCATGTTTGGTGATGTTCACTAACTTGATATGCCGGTTTAGGTTCTTCAATGTTTAATTTGACCAAAATTTTCAATTTGAAAGAGAATTAGACAAAAATGGTATTGCTAAAAATATGATTAACATATAAGGTTGAATTTGGACTTACGGGTTGGACTAAATGGCTGCGAAGTTCCAAAAGACGGACTTCTTCTTTCCAATGCCACACCAAGTTAGAGACTTTAGAGGCGTAATTAATGACTCATTTTTTTTTTCCCCCTTAGCAAATAGCAAGTAACACAACACATATATTTCTAAATTGGGTCATTTATTAACAGTCCACCCAGGACGGAGCAAGGAATTCTACTACGCATGGACGAATTTTTTGTTCCAAAATACTTTACAAGGGCAAGCCTATATAATTCATAATTCATAAGAAATTTTTTTCCTTATATAATACTAGAGTTTTTTTTTTCTTAGAGGGGCGACCACCCCTATTGGCCTCCCTCTGTCTCCAACCCTAATTGTCCACTGGGTTGTCAATTAACAAGCTTACAAACAGGGGGGAAAAAAACACAGACTTCAATACAATTTTTTACGCTTTTTAATGTACTTTCAAAAAATTTTGTACATACTACACAGTTTAATACAATTTTTCAACCTTAATGAAAGCCCACCGAATTATTTATTTTCCTTCTAAATATCGAGTTCATTATAAATCCTAGCTCCGCTCTTGGGTTCACAATCACTCGCACCCGTAGGATTCACGTGGCCATGACAAAAGAAAATAAAAAATCCTTTGGTGGGACACAATACTGATTTTCTAAATGAGTAGCTTGAGCCAAAGCAATGGTAATGGGTGACCTCGTGGACATAAATTTCAACAAAACCCATAAACCTTTAGTTGGATTGGTCCCATAACTCGTCCACTTGCGTGATCGTCTTAATCAGTTGCATATTACTAATAGAGTTACGGATGCTCTGTCCCCACATTACAAAACATTAATTCTTTTGGGTCGTTTTATACGACGTATTCTATACTCCCTCCGTTCCTTAAAGTTGGGATTTTACGAAATTACGTATAATTTTCAAACTAAAAATAATGTACTTATGGAAATAATTTTTTAGCCAATATGGATCTTGTTTGATAGATCTCACTGAAAAATTTTATAGGGTGCAAAAAAAATTCAAAACATATTTTCATAGATACATTACTTTTTAATTTGAAAATTGCACGTAGTTTTGTAAGGCTCCAACTCTATGAGACGGAGGGAGTAGTATTTATTTTGGAAATTTTAATCGGCCTTCAATTAGTGGGAAATGGTGGAATTGATCCCATGAATTAATCAAGATGCGCATGCTTTGACCCGTGAAAAATTAAGACATAAATCTCCACTTAGTTTCGTAAATGGCGGAGACATGTCAATTAAAAAAAAATATTAAAAAAGAGTTGTGGAACCAAAACTCTGAAGCCAGGCCTTGTTTCTCAAATGATAAAATTAAGATTTGATAAAATCAACACTTTTTAAAATGATGTTTGATAAAATCTAAAATTTTTACTATTTTATCGTTTAAGAAACAAGGCCTTGAGCTGAATAATGGTAATTAAAGTCATGATTAATTTTAAGCTTTATTAATTGACCATTTTAAACGCGGTATTAACTGGCACACATAATAAAAGTTTTCCCCACAATTTCCCCTTTACCAAAAAAAAACAAAAGACGGTTTTTTTAAATCCAAACTTTTGCTTTTGGACAAAAAACAAAAGGAGATATGCATTATGCAGTTCAAATGATGGCATAATAAAAGGAAATGGAAATTCAAAAAAAAATGGAGATAGGGTCCCTGCACTTTGGTGTCCAGGAAATATGGATGGTCCTCAAGCAGTGAGTGGTCTTTCATTTGCTTTCACATCGCAATAAAGAGTGTTTTAGAAAGAAGGCCAAAGCTTTTCTCCTCTCTTTTCTTTTTTCTACTTATTAAAGCCCGTTCCAGAGCAATTGACTTAAATTTTTTTTGTTTTGTCTTTATTCAAATTTTTTGTGCGTTTGTTAGTTTTGCGTCAAATTTTTTATGATTATAAGTTCGTCTCAACAAAAGCAATCAAAATTGGGTAAAGTTATGGCTTTTACCCAAATATTTTGGGAAATATCTATAAAAAAAAAAAAAAAAAAGACAGCTAAAGATAGCTTAAGCCGAGTTGCTTGTGTTATGAATTTGTAGCAATATACTTTCAGCACAAGATTTAGAGGATAAAAGAATCAATAGGACAAATATAAAAGAAAATTAGATTTGCTTTGGTTTAGTCAAATTTCGAGCACATCCACGATCGTCATAAGTGTTTCACTATATGATAAAGAAGGATACAAGAGAGATACGTTAAAATTGCCATATTGCTAGAAAATATAGCTTGTGTTATAAGTTGACGAAATCAATCACCACCATCTTTCAGAAAATACTCCATCTCAAAAACATTCTTAACAAAAAAATACTAAAATTGCATTATATATATATAGGCAAATTTTCTTGTAAGGACCTCCCGTAAATAAGAAAAAATGTAATTTTTTCACGTTAAAAATTATTTTTGGGATATCCGAACCATCCAATGTATTCAAAATGGTGTTTTCAAGGGTCCACGCGAAAAATCTTCAAAAACAAAAAGCGGGAAGGGTTCGATCCAAGTAGTTTTTCACAAAAATTGTATGTTTACTCTTTTGCTCTCAAGCCCTTCCCGGTTTTTGTTTTTTGAAGATTTCTAACCCTATCTTCAACACATATATATATCGTTGTCAAAAATGCTTGGAACACGGAATTAGAGTTCGGATCCGGATAGGAAGTGGAACCTACATATATATATACGAGTGACGCATATGACTAGATGAACTGAACACAATTTTAAGTTACGCTCTTCATAATAATTTCTTAGTTCGATCACTCTTTCTCTCCCTCTCCCTCAAATTTCTATGGTGACTTCTGTCATCCGTAAGATGGAAGCTATGAACCCCAACGGACTGGCCAAGTCGTCTTAATCTGGTATTTTGGGGTTTCCCGTTCTTAAGGTTTTCATGTTTGATTCTTCTTGCCGGGAACTCTTAGGGTCACCCCACCCTAACGCGTAAGCTTATGAAATGGTTGTGTGAGGAATTCTTGGGATTATTCCAAGGTGTGCCCAAGTTGAACCGGGACACTCTACATTACTAAAAGGAAAAAAGATGGAAGCTATCTCAAGGTATTTCAAAAGGCCAAGTATCCACAACCACCACCACTTGTCTAGAACGCATGACATGTATGATATATCTCGTGAAGTTGCTTCACTTTCTCAACAAATCATTTTTTTCAATACTAAAGCTAGCCGCCATTACTACACATATGTTACAACCTTATTTGTGTGACAAACAGTTTGTAAACATAAATACGTACGTGCACGTACGACATGTCTCATTTGGAACAAATTCGCCAAAGACATTACAGAGTGTCAAATACTTCTTTGAATATGATTCTAAACTCTCTGATAAGCCTGAGAATGAGGGAATGAAAGTCGCTTCTCCCGTTAGGTACCCTTCATTTTCAACCTTAAAGTTTGGTTCTTTAATCATGTGATGATTGGGCCTACAATGACTTAAAGAGACAGAACTACGTGTTTGTTTCTAGTTTAAGGTTCAATATTGGATTATGAACGATGTTTGTAACTAGCAATAAGGATATATAAATTGGCCTGTTTGGTGATTGGGTATCAACTGCAGTTCCCATTGTTTTCCTGCCTAATCTCGAGAATCGAATGTTGGTCGATAGAGTAGGGAGCAAACCCACTAACCAATCAACCGGACTAACCTTTGAGAGTGGACAGTGTCAAATCATGTACAAGTAAATATCTGTGGGATTGTTTTCCTGCCTGACCTCGAGAATCAAACGTTGGTCGATTGAGTGGGGAGCAAATCCACTAACCAACCAGCCGGACTAACCTTTGAGGGTGGACAGTGTCAAATCATGTACAAGTAATTATTCGTGGGATTGTTTTCCTGCCTGACCTCGAGAATCAAACGTTGATCGATAGAGTGGGGAGCAAACCCACCAACCAACCGGACTAACCTGGACATTGAGGTGTGGAAAATATCTGTGGATTCCTTGGGAGTGTCCTGTCAAATCATGTACAAGAAAATATCTGTGGGATTCCTTGGGAGGTCCTTCAAAGGAAGGGTATTGTACCAAAGAACATAGGAATTCCCAGTGGAGGATTCGAGGCATTTTGTCTGTGCAATGTGTAAGCTGAAAACATTGACACAACACAGGAATCTCAGGTACAAAGACACATCAATGATTAGATACACTAGAAAGAAGCATGAGAGTAGCAGGTATATATGTGTGCCTTTGATTTGCTTCAGCATATGGTAACCTCTCTATAATTGAGATATCTTTTATAATCCCTGTATCTTTACATTTTAGTGGGACATGTAAAGCTCAAAAGCACAACATGTGTTTTGTGTGTTCATATAATTAATTAACTCACTAGCTACTTGCCACTTAATGGACTTCTTATACAAGTTTCCCTTCATAATATATCCCAATAGGGGCAGCTTATCCACAGGACCACAGGCCAATTATTTTGGCATCTACAGTATTATTTTGTTGATTACTTTATATTTTTGTATTTGGCTTAATGGATCGGTTTTCGGAACACTAATTCGACTATTTACTAGTGGATAACCCAATTAAAACGAGAAAAATGCCTCGTGTGAGTTCACCCAGCAAAGTAAATGATAGCACCTGAAAATATCCTAAAAGACCTAATTGCTAGTGGTCATCACTACTCACTATATATGCCTACCACTCCTCAGTTACTATCCTCCCATACTCTAAAGAACACAGCTCCCATAATCTTAGCTTGATTTCATGTTTGAGAATTATTAAAAAGACTCTTTCTATGAAAAACCTTGTTTCAGTGGATGTCTTTAGTAGTTCACAAAGACACCTAAAGACAATTTGTTCCACAAGCTAAACATGCATTTTCTAAAATCAAAGCAACAAGCTATCTTTTTGTTGTCGTTACGTGTAATAAGTCCGTAAAGTCCAAAAAACCAGGTGAAACAAGCTGTCTTTTTAATTGTTACTGATTTAACAAGTGAAAAGCCAATTTCGCTGAAGTCACTTGTTATGGAACATTAATCGACTGAAAAGATGGACAGCTAAATTGGCTTTTGTCACTATCGATCAATTGTAAAGAAGTTTAGTCCCATTTCTATTTGTTGAAAGAACTGGTAAAAGTTGTTTCCACTTTGACTGAATCCACGTGCAAGTCACGTGGGTTGCTTGTAATAGGGCTATGAAAAGTGAGTAGATAACCAAAGTTCTAGGTTCCCAATCAAAACCAGATTGGGTAGCTATGGCCGACAATGCTGTCTTTCGAGTGCACTTAAACTAAAGATTCTGGTATTGAGGATGTTGCTGTCTCAATCCATACGTTTTGTTCTTATTGAATCCTCCATTGTACTCCTTGTCTGTTTTTAACCATATATATATAACACATTTCTAGTCCTCAGATCAAAGTCCCTTTCTTCTTTTTTGGCTTATACCCCACTTTCCAGCTAGTGGATTCCTTCTTTGTAATTGCTGATTTCTCTGCTTTGTCGTAAGTTATCTAATATGGGCTTCAGGAACATAGACATCTAGACGTACTACTTCTGAGGGCGGGCCAGTAATGGGCTGTGCTATGGGTTTGAATGCCAACATTCCTTACAGTCTTACTACGACTGATTATATATATCCCTCAATCCCTCACATGATGCAACATGAGACCCGCTACGATTTCGTTTGGTGATCCGAGCTGTTTATAATATAAACTTCGAAAGGTAAATCAAGAACCGGATTTGGGGTTCCAGTAGTACACTAGTACTTTCAATTGTGAGCTCTCTATCCGTTCATTTTGATACCGTTCATTCTAAACACATGGTTCATTTTGATCATTTATGCTAAAAGTCGAATTGATTGGACATTGATACCATATTGTTGAGATCGATTTTGACACCATCGAGTTTGTTCTCTTGAAGGGTTACTAGTTGGGTTGATCAGTGCCGTTGAGATTGATCGGTTTCGAAGAGACCTCTGTGACGGTGCTTTTGGATTTGAAAGAGATATGTGGATTGGTTCCCACTTAACGAGCAGAAAAAGATTGAAATAATTGGTTAGGGATTGTATAGACTAGAAAAAAATTGATCTTCTGTAAACCCCTCAAGAAATCAATTGGAAAACTCAAATAGGGTATTATCCATGAAAATGATAACCAATCCCTTTAGTTAATGGAATATGAAACGTGTAGCCTTCAAGTTAGGAAATATACCTTCCCTTAATGTGATTCAATTACCGGATTAAGCAAGCACAACAAGACTCAACAAATCTTGAGCCAAATAAATTACTGAACAGTGTTTTATCTACTCATGTCCCTTTCAACACTCCAACAATACTACCTATACTACCTCTCTACTATTAAAATACTATTTTTACTTTTCAAAATAATACAATATATTTATATACATACACACCCATATATACATGACAAACAAAACCCAGAAAGGAACCCAGAGATTCCGGCGAACCCAATCGATTCCGGCGAGGAGAGAGGAGAAGAAGGGAGGAGAGAGAGGGTGGGGAACCCAGAGATTCCGTCTACACTGTTCGATTCCGGCGAACCCAATCGTCCATGGCTATAAGACAGAGTTGGGGATGTTGAAAAGAGAAAATACAATCGAGATGCCGGCGAACCCAATCGTCCATGGCTATAACCCAATCGCCGGCGAACCCAATCGAGATGCCGATCTGTTGCTGCGACGCCGTCGAGATGACAATCTGTTGCTGCGATAGAGTTAGGTGTTCCATGGTTGTGACCTGTTGCTGCGTGGAGAGAGAGGGTGAGGGAAAAAATTGATTAAAAAATCTGTAGGGAGTGAACAGTGGCTGAACAAATATGGGGTGATTTGGGGAGCCACTGTTCACGTTTGTATTTTGTTCACCCGTTTGAGTCGTCTGTTGGAGCCCATTTTTGCTCCTGATCTCGGTAAAATAGGGAGAGGAGCTGGTTTGGGTCATCTGTTGTGGATGGTCTTCTGTAAACCCCTCAAGAAATCAATTGGAAAACTCAAATAGGGTATTATCCATGAAAATGATAACCAATCCCTTTAGTTAATGGAATATGAAACGTGTAGCCTTCAAGTTAGGAAATATACCTTCCCTTAATGTGATTCAATTACCGGATTAAGTGGACAATATAATGGTCCAATAAATGACGAGTAAAAGTGTAAAACAGGATGGGAAACAGGTTTTATTGTCCTGATTTTTTGCTATAATTAGTTAATATTATAATATATTACTAGTATAGAATATATATACTACTAAAATGCTAAATAAGGGTAAAATGGTCCGAACAAAATCTTACAGGATGAAATCATAAGTATTCAAATCTCATAGGATGGAATCATAATTATAATTTTGATATAGGATGTCTAATTAAAATTTACAAAAATGGATGGCCAATATGATTTAGAGAATGAACTGAAATACAAATGTGTCTCAACCATATGTTTAGAATGTCCTGTAGACACTAAAATTTCGGCACAACTTAATCACCGTCTGATTAATTGAGATAAATAAATTATTTTGATTAATTAAAAGTCAAACCTTGGTCAACATTTTCAAATGAATACTGGGCCCGTCAAATTTATGGGCTTATTCTTTTTGGGATACGGTAGAGAGCAAAAATACATTGGCTGAATTGATCGATTTGCCAAATGGGTCAAGAAATTGGGCTAGCCCAAACATGCAGACCCATTCAAGAACGTGCAGGCCCATTCAAGATAACCCTATAAGAAAGATAAATAATAAATATATTATTTATCTTTTTGGGTTAATGTAATTTCTTAAAAAAAATAATAAAGGAAGTCAAAACTTCTTTTAGGAAATAAAGTAAAATCAATCTTCTTGATTGAAGTCAAATTATCCTGATTGATAATCAAATCGTCCTGATTTGTAATAAAATCAAATCAATCACAAATTATACCAAATTTAAACCCCTCTTCATAAGCCTATAAATAGAGGCTCATATGAAGAAGATTAAAGAGATTCGCTTGACATTCAACCAGAGCTCTGAAGCATTCTTCAAGAATTCAAGCACTCTTCAAGAATTCAAGCACTCTTCAACATCTTGCAGAAAATCATCAAGCACCAAGAACAACGTGCCGACTTCTTCGCAAGTTCATCAAATCAAATCATCCAACAACTCAAATCAATTGAGAGATCTGCAGCTAGGGAAATTCCTGAGCACTCTCAAGCAGTTCTCAAGCCTTCTCTGCAAGTTCTTCTCAAATCCCTCAAGTTCGTGTGGAGAATCAACAAGCACCCAAGTTACGTGCCGATTCATCCATAACAACAACGGTCTACGCGTCAGCTAGCGAAGATCATCCTCAAGATCACCGTTTGTTCGAGATAAAGCTGTTCAAGCCCTCGATCAAGCTTCATTCTTTAAGCTTCTCAACTCGAAGATCTGAAAGAACTACAAACCGGTTCAATCCTACGACAAGCTTCTATAGCCGTTAGGTTGCACCATCAACTTAGGAGATCGAATCAGAGGAATTATTCTTTATTGTAAAGAATTTAATAGAGATTGTACTCGCATTCAATTCAAATCAAATCAATAAAAATATATTTTGTGCATCGTTTTCTTGTCTTTATTTCAGGACTCGAATTCGTGTGTTACGTGTCCGATATATGATTTTTTGTACACATTATATGCTCAACATCCCTGAAAAAATTAACGGTCTAGATCTAAAAAAATATTCTAGAAGGCCCACAGTTTAGGGCATTACAAGAGTAGGTACTACAAGAACCCCAAATCCGCAAAGAACGATATTGTTTTAAAAGCTACGGTAATTAGACTCTAACCGTCCATTACTCTTAAGATTAGACATATACGAATTGGTTCAAACAGATGCCAAAATGAACGGCTTGCGTTGTCAAATGAGCGAATAATTGTTTTAATGAACGGATTCCTTTGTCAGATTATATGATTGAAAGGATGACGTACATATGGAGACCTACAAAATGAACGGCTTACATTTATAAATGAGACATGGTGAGTCCCATTTTGTGTTACAAGAAAAACCACATAAGAGGTTGTCAAAATTAGAGCTGTAAAAAAAACCCCATGAATTGCGATACCGAACCGATCATGACCGTAGTAGGATTCAGATTGGGTCCGTAGATTAATGGTCCGGACACGGATTGAAAAATTAGAAAACCATGACTCACAGTTCGGTTCATGAATTTTCATTAAAAAACAACGGATAACTCGAACCGAACTATATATATATACACGAATTATCCTGTCAAGGATCCCGGAAATCCCGGATTGAAGCGTTTTGAAGCATTTAGAAAATGTTTTTGGAAAATCCGAGCCGTCCAATGTGTTCAAAAGGTGTTTTCCAAGGTCCACGCTGAAATCTTCAAAAAAATACCGGAAGGGCTTGATCCAAGCATTTTTCGCAAAATGTACATTTACTGATTTTGCGGAAAAATGCTTGGATCAAGCCCTTCCTTTTTTTTTTGAAGATTTCCCGTGGGACCTTGGAAAACACCTTTGAACACATTGACGAAGAATCGTCAAAAAAATATCGGGAAGGTGGAGTCCGGTTCGGGACTCCCGGACTTGATCGGGCCTCTATATATATATATATATATATGAGTCGGTTCTAGTCCGGGAGTCCGAATCCGGACTCCACTTCTGATATTTTTGACGATCTGATCCGTCCAATGTGTTTAGAAGGTGTTTTCCAAAGTCCACGCGAAAAATCTTCAAAAAAATACCGGAAGGGCTTGATCCAAACAGTTTTCGCAAAAACTTTATATTTACAGTTTTTGCGAAAAACTACTGGATCAAGCCCTTCCCAATTTTTTTTGAAGATTTCCGCTGACCTTGGAAAACACATTTTGAACACATTGACGGCTCGATTTCCCAAAACAATTTGTAAAAGCATCAAAACACCAAAAATGCCTCAATCCGGAAATCAGGATCCTTGACAGATCGCCGGTGATATATATATATATATATGGTTCCACTTCTAGTCCGGACTTCGGACCTCCGTGATCCGAGCATTTTTGACGATCTGATCCGTCAATGTGTTGAAAGGTGTTTTCAAGGGTCCACGCGGAAAATCTTCAAAAAAAAATGCGGGAAGGGCTTGATCAAATGTTTTCGCAAAAAATATATATTTACTGATTTTGCGAAAATGCTTGGATCAAGCCCTTCCCGGTATTTTTTTTTGAAGATTTCCGTGGACCTGTACTTGAAAACACCTTCAACACATTGACGGCTCGGATTTTCAAAAATAATTTGCAACACAAAAAAATCACTTTTTTCTTATTAACGGGAGGGTTTGGACTAGAAAATCCACCATATATATATTACTCCCTCTGTCCCTTTTTAAGTGACTACTTTCACTTTTTGACTTTATTTTTAAATTGTCTATAACTTTCAATCTATAATATATTATGTACTTTTGAAAAAATTGTATTTTAGAACTCATTGATTTCTATAAAACAAGATCCATATTGCATATTTTATGTAATATAGATTGAAAATTATAAACAACTTTCGAATCCAGCTGGAATAGTAACATCATTACTTAAATAGGGACGGAGGGAGTATTGGGTAAAGAATTATAATAAAACATATTATTCTTAATTATTTATCCTAAATGGCTGAATGTGGTATAAATAAAACCAGGGTGCTAATTGTAAGAGTGGATGTTGACCAAACAAAGTGGAGAAAGTGAGAGGGTACCATTTAAATCCAACATTCAAAAACATTTGGAAAAAGAAGATGGTGGCGAGAAAAGTGAACGGCTTGCATTTACAAATGAGACATGGTGAGTCCCATTTTATGTTACAAGAAAAACCACACGAGAGGTTGTCAAAATTAAGGCTGTAAAAAAAAAATCACGTGAACCGCGAAACCAAACCGATTCAGACCGTAGGTTTTGGATTGGGTCCGTGGATTAATGGTCTGGACGTACGGATTGAAAAATTAGAAAACTGTGACTCGCAGTTCGGTCCATGAATTTTTAGGGATCCCTCTCATTCTCACATTTTCCGATTGAATTTTGATGATCCGATCTGTTCAATGTGTTTAAAACATTTTTTTAAGAGTCCTCGCACGGAATCATAAGAAAAATTGATTGGGAAGGGCTTCATCTGCGCAGTTTTTATACAAACCATAGATATATATTTTATGAAAAATTGCTCGGATGAAGCCCTTTCCGGTCATTTTTTTTTATGATTCCTCACGGCGACCCTTGAAAACACATTTTAAACACATTGGACGGTTCGGATTATCAAAATTCAATCGGATAAGGTGAGGTCCTGTAAAGTCAGGGATCCCTGACTAGATGTTTTATGTACACACGCACATATAATATGGGTAAAGAATTATACTAATAAAACATATTATTCTCAATTATCTACCCTAAATGGCTGAATGTGGTATAAATAAAACCTAAGGGTGCTAATTGTAAGAGTGGAGGTTGACCAACTACATAGTGGAGGAAGTGAGGGAGAGTATCATTTGAATCAAAGTTTCAATAACATTTGGAAAAAGAAGATGGTGACGAGAAATTTGAGATAAATAGGTATTTAGAAAAATATTGTGAGAAGAAAACTCTCTCATTTCACATCTTGGATTGGTGGAAGTTAAACTCTTCTAAGTACCCCATTCTGAAATTGCTCGAGATGCTTTAGCCATACCTGTCTTGTAATGGTACTTTAATATCGGGATTGTAACGTTCTTGCGGCATACTCTACGCTCTTGCTAGGCTTTGAATTTGGAACATAAATATGGAATCTGTTTTTTAATTTTATAGAATGTAATAATCCGTTGATAAAACAATGAACCAAATCGTGAGTTTACGGATTACGGACAGTAGACTTTTGGACCAGACAAGAATTGCCTTTCCTTGGGAACCTTGACTCGCGGTTCGGTCCTCGGATTCATAGCAATCCGCACCCATCCACACCGTTGACACTCCTAGTCAAAATTACATCGCCAACAGAAGCGCTTCCCGCAAAAGCATCTAACTGAACAGTAACTACAGATATAGTTCTATCATATGAAAGACTCGACATTGCGGTCCACCCAGAATTGCCCAAGAGAAGAGATCTGAGTCAAACTTGAGTATCACAAGCATGATTGATTTCGTTAGAGCTCTAAGTTACCAAGATACTGCCATATTTTCTCAATTTGGGCCATTCTGCTTCAGTTCTCATCACCATTGTCTCCTTTCAAAGAGTATGCTTCAACCTTTTTCTGTGAGTTTGAATGCAATAAAAAAAAATCCCATGCATATCATTGTCATAAAATAAATCACCAAGAACGAAACCTTCAGCACAAATACAATATCAGAAACAAAGATCTCAAGCCATGAACACCACAAGCAAACACAACACACTATAGATAAGGACCAATAGAAGAACTATTCAGCTATCAACCAAATCACCTAGGCGCAGCCTGCGCCTTTTTCTTACTTTGCTTTGTCAATGGGAGTGATATATCAATGAATCCAAACTTCTTCCTCTGTGTAAAGAACTGCTTGTGAACAAACCCCTCTTTGACTGCCTTCTTAGGTTCGAATATAAGCCCGCTTTGTTCGCGAAGCATTTCACTCAAAGACACCTGCTGCCTTCCAGTACGGCCTTCCACGTGATTTCCCACAACAAAATTATCTTGCAATATCAACTTCCTGCTCAGTATATCCCCAATTGATATCGTTGACCTTAACACAGGCACTGTTTTTTCTTGCACCATGTTGGATTCATCTTCATCGATCAGTTGGGAATCACGATGACCATAAGACGGATAGGAATTCTTGAATTTGAATGTAGCGTTATGTTCCAACGGTCTCATTTCACCGCGTTCCATTCTCCCCCGAAAGAAGGCCTCATCTGCAGTAAACTTTCGTCTCTCTGCAGCCTCTACCTTACGCATGGCTTCTTCTTGGGACTTTTCCTCTGGCTTCTTTAGTATAGCCAATTCGGATGCATTTGACTCGTTAATACGACTCATGGCTTCCCTAACTCTCTTCTTAGACAGCTCCTCAGCTTTTTGAGCTTTTTGGGTTAGGGAACAGTACTCTTCAAAAGAAAGAGTTACTCCCTCAGTAGTACTACTCGATCGAGCCCTCATCTCAGCAGAAGCGATAGCTTCAACAGCTCTAGCCGCCTCCTCCATCTTTCTGGCAGCAATCAACCTCATTTCAACCATATTAATACTTGTCTTCGTTTGCTCAATCTCTGACATTGCCTTCATCACCTCATACTTGGCAGCTGCTGCTATTTTCTTGAACTGATCTGATTCGAAATTAAACTGCTGCAACTGCCTCGAAATGTTTGGTGGATTACGAGGATCACCTTTACTTTCTGCATGGTTTGCCAATTGCAGATTCGCCGTTTTGCTGTTAATCTTCTCTCTAGTTACAGTGTTTGGTAACTCCCTCGTTGGGGGATTTAGCTCCACCGGTGTTTTCTCTTTCGTCATTTTCTTATTCAAAGAATCAACAGAAGCTTGAATTGCTGCGAGATTATTTGTGCTTTTACTCAGGTCGAGTTTTGCTTGATTCAACTCCATGAGGATCAGACCTGGAGATGCAGCAGGACACAGGCTCAAAGTTCCTACTGGACTAGTCTCGGGGGTAGCCATGCACTCAGACACTTCTTTCACTAATTTCATCTTTAGCCCTTCAACAAATTGTTTTGTTGCTTCTAGCTCTCTTAAAACCCCGAGTGTTTCTCTTTCTTTCGCAATAAGATCCTTCTCCAATGCTGCCGCCTGTGCCTCCACTTTGTCTAAATCGTACTCCTCAAAGCCGTGCTGCTCATTTGAAGTTAAAAATAAAATGTTAACGCCAAGTGACTTGCACGAAGTATCCATCACTTTGTTAACATTATGCTAACAAAATCCCAATAAAACAGCTACCTGCTCAAGTCTAAAACCTTGGACATGCAATATGATCTTTTCTTCCTTGGAGGTTCTTGATGTTGTGTTTGGTTACAGGGAATCCCTATATTGGAATTTCGATTGGATGCCATATTGGTTAAAAATTAGGCATGAGTTATATTAGGCATACGAACAGTAAGGAAATCCTAGTTCTACCTCTATAAACTTTCTAAAACATGGAGCTGATTTGAAGGATACGTCTCAGTTGTGCATCAACCTTCTACAATGCACACTGACTACAAACTACAGAATTATGGGTCAATCTTCAAGCAAGAACCACAGAACTCAGCCCTGTTGAGCTGATGTTTTAAGATTCATTTGTTTAATTAGCGATCCCTTGTGATTATTCCTCTGAAGTTTTTCATTTTTACTAAGCAAATTATTCCTCTTAAGTTATTTTCCTATTCTACGTATTACATTTCGACCAAGATAGTTTTTGAGAATTTGAAAGGAAATGGATCCTCTCCTGTCCATGTTTTGGATTGGAGGAGACAATCATGATGATTGAGACCGTCCATTTGCTGCAATCAATGGTTTGGACGTGCTTATAAACTCTTACAGGTAAAAGTTAACTCTTCCCCGTAAGAGTTTATAAGCAAATCCAAACTATTGAATGTACCAATGGACGGTCCAGATGGGAACTGTCTTCTCCCTTCCAAAAAACATGGACCGGATGATCCGGATCCAATTTGAAAATTTGAAAATACGTTTTTATTACTAGTTTCTTGGAAGTGGGTTTCATCTTCAAAATATTTTGACAAAACAAGTTTCAGAAAATGACAGCCAAACCAAATATATTCCAAGAAAATAATTTGCAAAATTGATTCCAAAAACACCAACCAAACAATCGAAGTATCAACATATGGCAATTTACATGCTAGGAGAGTAGTTAGCAACCAACTAATATCACAATCACAAAACAAAAATTGTTCACATAAGCATAAGTTACTGAATTTAACAAAATAGGATACAAAAATGAAAGGAATCAGAAAATAACAAATGGATGCCAAAAACAGTGTTGGGAGTAAAGAGAGTGCGAATTACATGAGCAGCAAGTCGGAGGAGGTGATGGGGGATCCAAGACCCGCTACCGCCAAAATGGGTCACGGCCTCCTTAACTGACCCGAATGGTGGTGAGGTGTCGATTTCTGCTCTGGGATTGACGATCTTCTTGGTCTCAGAACCAATTTCGTTTGCCGGCGCTGTTTCTCCTGGGGTTTCGGCCATACTGTCAGGCGCAGAAGTTTAGGTGAGAAAATTTGTGGGTTTTTGGTGAATTCCTGTTGCAGAAGGGATATTAGACCTTTTACACTCGCACTCTCACTCTCTCTCAACTTTAAGGAGGGAGGGGGGGAGTGAGAAAGCGAGGGAGGGTGTGTGAAAAGAGCTTCTTTTTTGTTTTTTCACTTTAGGAGGGTAAGGATGATGGGGGGAGGAGGGTGATAATGATGGTGTCTGGAAAGAAAAAGAACTGTTTGCAGCACCCATTGACATCCACCAACAGATACAGACTACAGAGAGAGAGAGAGAGAGAGTAGTGACTTTATGCGAGCGATGCCTTTTGCTTTGCGATCCCTCCCACTATGGCGTATATGGATACACAAATCCGGTGTCAGTGTTTGTGGGCTTCGGAAGTTCGGAGGGTCCACTTCCGGGTTTGGATCATCCGTTCGGCGCGCAGTCCCGCCGTCCAAAATGTTTTGAATAACTCTTCCACGAGTATCACATTGGACGTTACGTGGTACCTTACACGCACCCAATTCTTCTCCTAATTATTTGTTCATTTGCCATGTTCGTATCATTTCGTAGTTGTTTAAAACATCTTCAACCTGTAGAAATTGAGTTAAAAACTTCATCTGGTAGGATGCAATCCAATTGGCAAATCCAAAATTTTTGTAGATTTGAGCTGAGAAAATAGCCTTGCAAATTTGATTCTCTCTTGATTTGAGTAAAACTCAATTTCATATATGGTTTGAGTCAACGTGCGGAGTTGGTATAGGTTTAAGTTTAAGAGTGCAGTTTATTTTCAGATTTGTACTCAAATTTGAGTTTAAGTAGTAATTTTGAATAAGGGCCGCAGATGCTCTTATATCTTTCAATATCAACATGTTTTAATTCGCTATTTCCATCCCTAATTGTTTGTCCATAAGCAATATTCATATCATTTCTCATTGACTTACATCTTTCAATATCAATATTAAAAGATATAAGCAATTAAAATTCCATCCGCCGCATCCTCCCCTTTCTGATGGAATTTTAAAATTTTTGGATGCGTTTCTTTTGACGCCATTCTCTTAAAATTTAAAATTTTCCTTTATATTGATGTGTATGTTGTTTTTTTTATTAGTTTCATCTTTTGTTATGTTCAAAGTGAAGAAGCTTTGTTGAGGCTACATTGGCTAAAAAAAGCTGGGAAATTTTTTTATTGCCAGTTCTTTTATTAGTTCATTTTTTGAAACCAGAATATTATCGCCCCATTTCACAAACTTATTTAGTGTAATTGGGTTGATGTGTCGTGAAAGAGTGACATGTCCCATAAATCGCAATAAATCAGTTATGAATTCAAGTCAATTGGGTGGAACAACCCTATATATTAAATTCAGATGAGTCAAATGAAACATAAAACTATGAATGATAAAGAGAAATGTGCAAAAGAATAATTAATTAAAGAGAACTCAACATGTTCATTATTAGTGCATTATTTAGATACATAGTTTAAAAAATATATGAATGATAATGAGAAAGTGCTAAAGAATAATTAATTAAAGAGAACTCAAAATGTTCATTATTAGTGCATTATTTAGATACAAAGTTTTAAAAATATTTTATCAATTAACAAACTTGTATGATATTTTCATTCATTAATTTTGCGTGAAGTGATAGAAATTTAAAATCTGAACTTCATTGATATTATTCCATTGGTTCGTTGGATGGACAAAATGAACAACTTTAATTTGTTCCATGAAGTTATTCTGATGAAATTGACTGAATTTTTTTTTTTTTGAAAATAAAATTGACTGAATATTAATAATTTCAAATCTAATCAGATTTGCTTTACTAGAAATAGATACTAAGCCTGATTTGTTGCATGAATCCGCTCTAAAAATACCAATTGTTCATCATTTTTGTTCTTGTTTCCGAGTATTACTAACCAAATCAGTAACAAATATCAGATTCGGAGCCTGTAGTACGTTTGCTCACTATAACCTGTAGTAGCAATCACCGCTATTCGTTTGACAATTAACGGTCCAAATTAAAATAAAATCATTCTACTTATCTTTACGTGAAGATAATCGAAATTAATTCGAATGGTTGACTGCTGAACTAACGGCCGTAACTGCTCACTATAGAGATTCCGAGTAAGGATTCTGTAGTGACCCTGGGTCCACACACAAATCCTACAAATTGACAATTGTGGTCCAACAAAAAAAGGTGAAAGTTGGCCGTGGACCCATAATTTTCCTTTTATCCTCTTTCCGGAAAGGGTCGGAAAACCTTCATGTGTTTAAAGGGGGATTAAAGGCTGGTGCGGACAACACGTATAGTGGTTGACGAAAGATCAAAAAAGCACGTAGCAAGAAAAAGAGGCTATGATTTATTATTCACTTTTACAATAGCCAAAAAAGAAAAATTATTCACTTTTATAAAGCACTCTCAATATAAATGTAGGAGGTGGGGCAATAAATGATCTACAATTGATTACCCAACATCTCTGCGTAATTGAAGGAACAAAGTGCAATTACAATTTTCAAAGCGTGGTCTGTTGGTAACTAATTTCAGGTCAAAAGTCGCTATCGTTTCTTTTGGGCTCCGTTCACTTGTAAAAAATGTTGTGTAGAAAAATTAGTCGTGGAAAAAGTGAATTGGAGTGAAATAAATCTATTTTCCTGCGAGTGTTCATTCACAAAGATTGTCTATTGAATTGTTTCATACGTATTTGTTTCACATTAATTCGTCTCGACGAAATGAATCACAAAAGTAAAAAATAATGATAGAAACTCTAACTTTTTTTTAATAAAGATAAAAATAAGCCAATTTTTTTTTCTTATGTCTCTCTTTATTCAAAGAATTTTGAGTTTCGATCATAATTTTTTCTACTTTTTCGATTTCTCTCGTATAGATGAAAATCTAATCAACAAAAAATTGACGCAAACTAAATAAATAAAATAAAAATTTAAATAAAAAGATAAGTCAGCAGGCTGGCTTATTTGAATGCTTAAAAGATTAATAGATAAGAAAAAATAAAACCAATTTTAACTAACGGTGATTAATTGGTTGGTACAAACAAAACAAAAGACTGATAAAAATTAAAGACACGTACATCCATAAAAAACCAATAAGTTGACTATGTTGCCTATATTTATAGAAGAAAGTAAAGAAAAAATGGAGTATTGTACGAAATATGAGCAATGAAGGAGTGAGGGAGAACGTTGACGCAAAAAATTTGAGAACGGAGGGAGGTTAGAACTTTTTCGCGACACTAAATTTCATATACTCCTATTTTGCAGGACATGTTTTAAGGGAAGGTGAGTTCTAGTGGAAAAATCATTTTCCAGGATTCTATTATTTTTCTGGTAACGAACACTCCAAAATATGTGAGAAAGCTAATTTTCCATCATTTCTTGACAACTGAACAGGCCGTAGGGTGAATTACCTAAAAAGCCCCGGGTCTTTACCCTTGTACCAACACATTGAACCCTGGACTTTCAATTTGAACATTTAAAACCTTGAGCTTTCTTTGCAGTTACAATCCTCAACATTCATTAACACTTCATCTACTTTCGTTAACCTCCCATCTAATGGGGGGAATATAACCATCGAGAACCTTCATTTTCTCATTCAGAACCGTAGTTTTTCCCCCCTCAAAACATTCAAACTCTCATTTCTTACAAGTTTCTATATAGCAACTCAAGAGAAACCATAGATCCTTAGAAATAATATGAACCAAAGTACCGAAATACAAAGGCCCACAATTGAAGGAAAAAAAAAGCGCGTTAATAAATTGTTAAATTAATTTTGCTCTATTTTTGATAGATAATAAACTCATCTTTTTTTTGAGAAACATAAACTTTATTAACTATAAAAGAAGATTACAAAATTAACCAACACCATAAGATGAGGGGTTGACGAAAGTAGACGAAGCATTAATGGAAGTTGATGACCGCAATAAAAGAGAAGGGAAAATTATTGAAATGGCCCCGTAGTTTCACCCGAGTCTCGATTTAGTCCCTCTAGTTTCAATTGCACTCCAACGAACCCTGTAGTTTCAATTTTGGTCGAATTGAGTCCCCAACGTTAACTTCCGTTAGCATATTAGACGGAAAACCCAATTTGGGGGGTTTTTTTAGGGGCAAAACTGACTTTTTGACCCTCCTTCTTCTTCCCCAACTTGAAAACCTAACCCTAACCCTAAATCAATCGGCTACTCCTCCCTCTCTCCACCGTAGCCCACCACCAAAACTCCATAACACCTCTCTCTCTCTCTCTCTCTCTCTCTCCCACCATAACCCGACTCCACCGCCCTTCTCTCTATCTCCACCTAAATCGACCTTCTTCCTCCACAAACCGAGAAACCCCTAGTGTAAATCCCTCTCTCTCTCTCTCTCTCTCTCTATTCCTGACAAAACCCACCAAGCCCTACTACAAAATCCCTAACCCGACCCCACACTTTCAAACTCCTCTCCAATCCCTCACCAAGACTCGGATTTCTCAGGGTTTTCAACCGGAATCTTCAGGGGGTTCGTACAAAATCAAGGTAAACCCATATCTCTTCTCCCCACACGGTTTTGATCTTCATTACTGGAACCCGAAAATGCAAGAGTGCTTCACGTTTTGGCACTGTACTATCTGAAATCTGATTACTATTGATAAAATTTGGAGTTGCACTGCTGATGTTGGGGTAAATTTCTGTGCTCTCTGAGAAGTTTCTGAACTTAACCAACCCCTAGCCATGTTTGCGGCAATGAGGGATATGAGGACACACAGAGAGAGAGAGAGAGAGAGAGAGAGAGAGAGAGAGAGAGAGAGAGAGAGAGAGAGAGAGAGAGGAGAGAGAGGAGAGAGAGAGAGAGTGGATTTGATTTAGGGTTAGGGTTAGGGTTAGGGTTTCAAATTGGGAAGAAGAAGGAGGGTCAAAAAGTCAGTTTTGCCCCTCAAAAAACCCCCAAATTGGGTTTTCCGTCTAATCTGCTAACGGAAGTTAACGTTGGGGACTCAATTCGACCAAAATTGAAACTACAAGGTTCGTTGGAGTGCAATTGAAACTAGAGGGACTAAATCGAGACTCGGGTGAAACTATGGGGACCATTTCAATAATTTTCCCAAAAGAGAAAGCTCAGGTTTTTACATGTTCAAATTAAAAGTTTAGGGTTTAATGTGTTATAAAGGTGAAAACTTGGGTATTTATTAAAGTAATTTTTTTTTATTTGTTTATAACCAAGTGTTAAACGCCACCATACGCGCATCTTGATTAATCGTGGGAACTAATCTCATTGTCCACTAGCCTATGGACTGACAACAAACGAATTGATATATCTGAAAGGTTTTGAGCAAGAGACCATAGGAGAGAGCAAATCTGTAAGTCACAAACTTTGACCACTAAGTCAATCCCTTCGGAATCAAAATTCATTATCATGATCTTTTTTTTTTTTTATCCGGTTTGGAATGTCATGAAGGAAAAATTCGATAATGTTTGAGGCAAATACACTGAAACAACAACAGAACTTAATTTTTTTTTTTATTAAATGGTTTGAAATATGATCTACATTTAAACAAATGATCCCTTTCTTGAAAACAAACTAGGGAATAGTAAAATTCTGATAAATAAAAACAGTCAATAAAAAAAATGAAGAAAAAAAAAATACAAATCCTGAAGAAAAACTAAACGGGGCTTTAATATTGTAGCTAAAGAAGTCTTTGTGTGTTGGTAGTGGTAAAGTAGGCTGTTGGCTCCACATTTTCTTGGGTTGATTTCCAAGCACTCTGGTCAATCCACAAGATTTAGGGCTTTCTATGGGCAATGCGATGCTATTGGGCTGAATAGAAATATGTTACTGGAGCTCAATGATTGATATGAGGCCATGATACACTACTTCAATGTGATAGGTTGACGGTTTCTGATTTAGAAATCTATTGGCAGGTCCTATTATTTGGAATTTTATTTACATATAAAATTTATTCTTTGGAGAGGTATTGTCTTCAAATATACGGTTGGAGATTTTACTTTTTTGCCCATCTTCGTAGTTATTACTCTTTGTTTTTACTATCCATTTAAGGCATTTTCATTAAGACCACAAACTAGAATTTTAAGCACTTTCATAAAGGAAAATGTCTGGCCATTTTTATGAAAAGTTTTCCTGGTTTAGGGTACCCTAAATTTAGAATGTACATTTTAGAATTTAGACCGTATATTTTAGAATTTAGACCGTACATTTAAGAATTTAGACTGTATATTTAGAATTTAGGGTACCCTACAGTTTAGGGTACCCTAAATTTAGAATGTACATTTTAGAATTTAGACCGTACATTTTAGAATTTAGACCGTACATTTAAGAATTTAGACTGTATATTTAGAATTTAGGGTACCCCAAATTTAGACCGTACATTTTAGAATTTAGGCCGTATATTTAGAATTTAGACCGTACATTTTAGAATTTAAACTGTATATTTAGAATTTAGGGTACCCTAAATTTAGAATGTACATTTTAGAATTTAGACTGTACATTTTAGAATTTAGACCGTATATTTAGAATTTAGACTGTACATTTTAGAATTTAGACCGTACATTTAGAATTTAGACAGTACATTTAGATTTTAGGCATTTTCATAGGGTACCCTAGGGTTTAGGTTTAGGGTGCACTTTCCTATTATAGGTTTTTTAGTGGTTTAGGTACTTTCATAGGGTACCCTAGGATTTTAGGCACTTTCATAGGGTACCTTAGGATTTAGGTTTAGGTTTAGACACTTTCATAGGGTACCCTAGGATTTTAGGCACTTTCATAGGGTACCCTAGAATTTAGGTTTAGGTTTAGGCATTTTCATAGGGTACCTTGGAGTTTAGGTGGGGTGGGTAGAGAGAGAGATGGGACGGATAGAACATGGAAAGTTGAAATGATGGGACAGAGGGTATTTTTGGATGAAAAGAATGCGCAGGACCTCGTGAGGCATGAAGTTTGTTTGACAATTTTTGGTGGGACTTGTTGGGGTATGGTCCAACCTTACAGGACCGGCCCACAAATTTGCCTTTCTGATTTAGTACATTAGTTAGTGCCTTATTTACATATCATCAAAGCGGCTAGGAGGGTATTGTCTTCATCTACGTGGTTGTAGGCAATTTGGCCTGTAGTTATTTATTATTTACATATATATTTTTTATAAGGTAATCTAATTAAGACCATAAACTAAGAACATGGACCAAGGGCATCTTGGAAGTGCAAAGGAAAATGTCTGGACATTTTTATGAAAAGTTTTCCTGGGCCTACTATGTCACACCCTCGAAATTTAAAAGAAAATACATTAAAAAATTTCACGTTGACGGTCAACAAAATCCACGGTCCAAGTCAAAGTCCACATTCAAAGTTTAAAGTCAACATCAAGGAGTACAATGGTCTATGGGTACCCATACCCCAAATTGAGATATACAAGTGTCAAAATTATTACAATCCCAAATAAAAAATGTAATATCAAGTGAAGTTACAAAATCATCTCATTTCAAAATAGAAAGGGAAATTTATCTAAATGTTCTTTGTAGTTTCACTCGAGTCTCGATTTAGTCCCTCTAGTTTCAATTGCACTCCAACGAACCTTGTAGTTTTAATTTTGGTCGAATTAGGTCCAATCGATAACGGACGTTTGTAAAGATGACGGAAATCCCAATTTGGGGGTTTTTTGAGGGGCAAAACTGACTTTTTGACCCTCCTTTTTCCCCAATTTGAATCCCTAACCCTAATCCTTTGCTTTGCAAAAAAAAAAAAAATCAGAATATATTCCTGATCTCTCTCTCTCTTAAACCAGAGAACGCAGACGCAGCAGTGGAGGGAGCATGACCCAATAGTCGTTGTAATCGAAAGCCCGACCGCGAGTACATCAACAACTTGTATCGACTTTGTCGGTGCTCGGCGTCGTCGATCTGCCATGAACAGTAGCCTTTCGTAAGTAGTCTTTCACTCCTTGTCCATCCTCTGCCTTTCACTCTCTTTTTTAGAAAAGACAAAAAAATATTTGGGTGGTTGCTTGATATGGGTTTTTATGTGCGTGCAGTGATGGGGCTGTATCGTGGATGAGAGTTTCTGATCTGGGCTTTGATTCCAGAAGCTGATGACTAACCCTTGGCTGTTTGAGCACCATCCTCCCTATTCTATCTACTGTCAATTCGTTCACCAATTGAATGTAAGTATAGTTTTTTCCTGGAAAGCTTTTCTTGCCATGGTAATATCCAATGGGGCTTAATGCTTATGTTGATTTTTCCTTTACTGTATTTCCCATTTGTTTGATTCATCTTCTGATTTAGCTTATAAGTGCTTGTATTGTTATTGCATTTTTGCGCTATTGTTTCTACAAATCATTTGGAAATCTTTTAGACCATATTTCTACAAAGTATTTATCCTTGGACTTAGGGGTCAGAGAGAGAGAGAGAGAGAGAGAGAGAGAGAGAGAGAGAGAGAGAGAGAGAGAGAGAGAGAGAGAGAGAGAGAGAGAGAGAGAGAGAGAGAGAGAGAGGGAGAGAGAGATTATGAATATATTATGATTTTATTTATTTATTTATTTTGCAAAGGAAAGGATTAGGGTTAGGGTTTCAAATTGGGGAAGAAGAAGGAGGGTCAAAAAGTCAGTTTTGCCCCTCAAAAAACCCCCAAATTGGGATTTCCGTCATCTTTACAAACGTCAGTTATCGGTTGGACCTTATTCGACAAATTGAAACTACAAGGTTCGTTGGAGTGCAATTGAAACTAGAGGGCCTAAATCGAGACTCGAGTGAAACTACAGGGACCATTTAGATAATTTTCCCAAATAGAAAAGTCTAAAGATGATGCTATAACTCCTCCTTTAAGCTTTAAAAAATATGCATGCAATCACTCCAAGCATATCCAAGTCATGCGCCGTGCTGGGTACCAGAAATTATTAGGGTGAGCTCACTAGCCGAGTAGAGAAACGTCTACGAAAACTAAATGCAATGAAACGAGATGAGACATGAGGATGAAAGCTATATATGATACCCAAGAGTTTACGGGAATCCGATGAGATACACATAAGTTTATAAATGCATTGTTATCTCCCATATGTGTCCAATACTTATTCGGCATTTGTCCTCTCGCATAAGTGTCCAACTCGTTCGATGTGTCGTGTCAACCATTTATTTAAGTTAGATCTTTAGAAATTCCTCACGACACGTCCATAGGGCTGACCGAGTATCATTCCAGGCTGTCTTTCGACCCCGTATAGTCTTCCCCATGGCCAAGGCATAGTTCCTCACGACATGCCCATAGGACGGCCCGAGTATCATTCCGGGCTACCTTTCGGTCTCGTATCACATAATTCAAGTTACCATTTCAATTCACATTCATTGGTTTCGCAAAGGTGTCAGAGTATCACTCACACCTCGTATCGTCATTCAAGTTCACACATTTCATCAAAATCATCTAATTCAAGCATATCGAGTGTATAACAGTGTATGTGTCGCATTAAAAACCAAACCAAGTCACCAACCACGCAAGGATAGGTTAGGAACGAGTCATTCAACAAGTTTTGAGATCCAAGGAATGGTTATGCCAAGTACAAGCACGAACAAGCGACCAAAATTGAAGAAAACAAGTTTTGAAAAATTTGGGGAAGTTGGATCGATCCACTCTTAGAGTTGGATAGATCCACAGTGCAAAATTTTGTGATCGGATCCACCATGTCCCAAAGGCAAGTCAGAAGGTTTTGGATCGATCCAGTAAATGAGTGGATCAATCCACTTTGATTTAAAACTCCATCAGAAGGTTTTGGATCGATCCAATTCAAAAGTGGATCGATCTAGAGGCTATTTTGAGCAGATTTTTTACAGCAAAACAAGGGGATTTCAATGGTTTCCAAATCAAACACAACCAAGGCCAAATATCAACATCAAAGGCTACAAGAGAGCATTGCAACAACTAATTTACATAGGACATCAACCACAAACATATATCAACCTCTAATCAACTCAATAAAATGATAAACATGAATTTTCAATGGGTTTACAAGAAAATAAGGAGAATTGATCAAATGAGGGTATCATCTACACATCAAACACCTCAAAACACTCAGTAAAGGTAGAAATCCCCCTACCTCAAAGTATAGAAGCTTGTGATCAAAGGATGAGCAAGAACCCTAGCTTTCCCAAATGAGCTTTACCGAAAATACCACCTCCTAGTAGGGATGACAATTAAACCCGCTCCGCTCCGAACCCGCCCCGATAGGGTAGGGTTTTTTACTATTTTTTTGGGTAACGGATAGGGGCAGGAGGTGATTTTGAAAAACCCGCCAGGGTTAGGGTAGGAGCAGGGGTATGATCACCCCGCCCCGACATACATATATATGTATAACTATATTTATGTACTCTTATATGTATATATCAAATTATATTTTCTCACTTATATGCATCAAATTTTATTTTTATTCTTATAATTTTAGTTTTACAACTAAAATACAACATTTGATAGTAGATTTTGGTTAAGTTGTAAAAGTTATTTTATGAACTTTTATTCTTTGTGCTCACTAATTGGGGTTTAAAATATACTTTACTAATATGTGAAAAAAATAAGGGTGGGGCGGGTAAACCCGATACCCGACAGGGGCGGGGGTACCCATAAATTACCCGGTCGGGTTAGGGGTGGGTCAGGGAATTTTAGGGTCTGGGCCGAGATCATCAAAACTAGCCCCAACCCGCCCCGTTGCCATCCCTACCTCCTGGAGAGAAACCAACGTATCCCAAGCTCTAGAACCTGTGTAGTTGATGAATTTTGGTGTGTATCTTGAAGGGTTTTGAGTTTGAATGGGTAATTTGGAGAAGAGAGTGAAGATGTTGAATGAGGGACTAGAAAGAGGGAGAGGGACTTCTGATGAAAATGGGGGGAGGAAGTGTGTCTCTCTCCTCTCATACACCACACACACACACAATTAAGTCAAACTATTACACCCCAAGTCCCTAAAGTTGTTTGTGTCATGCAATTTGGCCCCAACTCACTCATATCACAATTTAATCCAACATTTAAACATTTCCAACAATTTCTCACATTTCCCCAATTTTATTTATGAAAAATATTTTAAAACACGGGTCTTTACATACTACTCCTCAAGTATAAGAGAAAGAGAGCAAAAAGAAAAGAAAGACAAATCACCAAAAGACCAAGGCTAATTATCCAGCCACAATGTAGGCAAACCAATCCGAGTAAAACTATACAGACCACCAGAATGAAACAAAAAAGATTGTCAGGCCTACTCGGCCCTACCAACAGCAGAATTATATCTCTATACAAAGAGCTATAGCAAAACAACAGAGCACAAGAAAGTAGTGGTTTCAACTTTCAATATAGTTTTGGAAAAACCCCAGAGCAGCTAAAATGCTCTTTACAGTGTTAGGAAATATGAATGTTCCTCCAAGAAGCCATACAAAGTCTCACCCCATAAATATTCACTGTGAAGTTCTGTAGAGATAATCTTACTCTCTTGAACATTCTTTCACTGCTTTCTCCCCAAATATAAATAGTTTGAGCAAAGGAAACTCTAAGAACAGTAATGCTAGGGACACAACATTCTGCCACAACATCAATCACAACAGCCTGCATGACACTACATGATTGGTAATAAGAGAAGAAGCACTTTAAAACTATTTTGCAACCACCAATCAAGTAGTGCCATGCAGGCTATTATATTGGTGATGCGTTGTGTCCATAACATTATTGTTCCAAGAACCATGCATGGATTTAAAGGACTTGCCCTTTCCCCTTGCTAGAACAAAAAAAATTTCCTCCCCAATACCTTCGGACTGTATATAGCTGAATTAATGCTGCATAACATGCATGTGAGAGTCATGAAATCTAGACCAAAAGTACGCAGTCCCTAGGGTTTTCGAAATATTGAAAAAAAGTGTGTCTTTAACTAACCTTCAATTCATTGCTATGAAATGATGAACTCATCATACAATTCTTCTATAATCACACACATACAAGAATCTTTTTACACACACTCACATTCATATTAGGACATATAGAGACTACACCTCCAACGTGTGCGAAATCGATACATATATGTGAATGTGTGTAAACGTGTTTGTGTGGATGTATGCAGTTATAGAACTATTACTCATCATAAGACTGATCCCAATAGTTAAACTAAACATGTGCTATATATGCATATAGGCAAGTGGAAATAGATCACACATAGACGTTTTTTGGGGGGCCTACAAGTCCCGCAAAGATGAGCCGAATTCCATTGCCTCACGAATTCTGACAAAGGCCTTATCGCTATCAGATCGATCTAATTTTTCACAAAAACTCGAAAAAAATATTTTAAGAAAAATCAACAGCCCGACTCATCTTTGATCAAGTATGTTTGTGCATTATTTGTTCCCACTTGTCCCTGTAAACTATTCCATAAGCAAATGGAAAAAATATAGAGGAGGGTGTTTGGGAGCCTATTTTGGCTTTTTATTTTCTCATTTTCAAGTTTTGTGTGTTTGGTAGCTGCTCTTCAAAATAGGTTTTGCGAGAATGAGTTTTTCATTTTGACATTTTGAGAGAAGAAGTCAAAAACAGATCATGAGGTCCTTTTGGCATTCTCATTTTGGCTTTTCACATTTTGATTAATATAAAAGATCTACAAAATGTATTCTGCACATCTCTCAAAAACTACACCTCTTTCAAAATGTATTTTGCACATATCTCACAAACACACTATCGATTTAGTTATATATTTTAACCATAATCCAAAATGCCAAAAAATTAGAATCCAAAAAGCCAAAATACAAGGCTCCTAAATAGGATCGGGGGGCCTGTAGTGAGCAATGACGACCGTTCGTTCGGCGATCAACGGTCCGGATTATCTTACATAAAAGATAAGTGGCTTACATGTAGGACAATTGCATTTAATACATAAAAATAAGTGTCTTATATGTAGGATAATTGTATTAAATCAGGAACATTAATTACTGAATGGACGACTTTGATTGCTCACTACAGGCACGGAATCCCTCCCAAACACTCCAGAGTGAGCTATTAACAGCTGTCCACGGAGGTACACTAACCTACCAAATCAATGCAGGCTATGTAGCTTGTGCATTTATTCTCCCACACACAACAAATTATAAGTATGGCATCATTTGCATTTTTGGTCCTCCAGAAGGAGTTGGGGTTGCCGAAAGTCACTACACTCTTGTAGTGCTCTCATTTGTGAACCCTCTAAATTTTTATCTAAGATTAAATCATTCATTTTTTTGTTGAAACATTGAGTATATATTGGAACCAAAAATCATATTGATTGGATATATATTGAGCATTTTTCTTCTAATTCATTCTCTAAATCATAGTGGTCAACCATTTTTGTTAAATAAACAATATCCGATTATACGGCTATCAATATTCAATCAGTTTGATTTTTGCATGAATGATCTAGTCAACATTTTTTGGCAAAATGAACGACTCAGATAACAAACACAAATTTTAGAGGGCCCACAATTGAGGGTTCTATAGGTGTGTAGACTGTAGTGCCTCAAAGCCAAGGCCAACCCAAAGATTTTTAGTTTTTAATGCCTAATTAAAAAATTATGCCTTTATGAGTACAACATTTTAACAATTTTTTCAGCAACAATCACATTACGAGAAAGCCAAAACAGTACAAAATTCTACTAATCATTACTATAAGAACACAAAATACAAAGAAGTATCACTTCTATTGGTTTCTTCACTCCTTTTGGCACTACAACAAAATAGGTCTATCGCGAGGAAAAATAGAATTTGTCGCAGAATTGAAATAAGTTGATTAAATAGGCGAGGAAAATTAGTTTCCTCGCCCAAAGGCCCATTACAGTGACGAATTTATATTTTTCCTTGCAAAAAATAATTCCGCGAAAAATTTTCGGTGCCGCCAATTTTTTTGGACACAAAGGCTAGGAAAACTTTCATCGCTAATTGTTTTTATTATAGGCGAGGATTTTTTTTGTCGCCCTTTAACTACTAACATTTTTGTAAGTTTTGCTTGCCAAGGGCGAGGAATTCTTTCGTCGGCTTAATTTCCCACATTTGTTCAGTGTTCCTTGGCGCGGTTTGTGAAAAAATCAAGGGCCTTGGCGGGATTCCAAATTTATTGGCGAGGAAATAATTCCTCGCTAAAATAACAAGGGTGAAATGACGTCATTAGAGAGGATTTAACTTCAGCAAAAAAATGCAAATTCCTAGGTCATCTCTTGTTCGTCATTTGAGAGGATTTTATTCCTTTTGTGCTTCCTGTATGTGAAGTCGTGAACTGCTCTACACAGTGGCGGACGTAGGATTGTAGCTGCGGGGGGCCCACTCCATAGAAAATATACAGAAAAATTGAAAAATACACTGAAAAAATTGAAAATTTGTCGAAAATTGGGGGGAGTGCGGGGGCCGAACACCCCCCCAGGTCCGCCCTTGGCTCTACATCAATGCAATAGAAATCCAACAATCACTCCCTCTTTGCTGTGCACATCTGCCCGTCCCTCTCTTCTTCAACAATTTCTCTCCAAGCCCTCTCTTTCTTTGCTCAAACATCCACTGCAGTAGCCCAAACCCTAACTTCCGAAGTCAACGATGTGGGCTGCAATGGGAGCTTCATCTGCTGAACCATCTCATAAGTCAAGGTTTATCTCCACCCATCTCTTATCCTATGATTCCTATCTCTTGATTTGTAAACCAAAGTGGATTTTTTTTGGGAAAATATTTCGTCTAATTGGTTGATGTGAAAGTCTGGAACTTGTATGACACTATATGTATTTTAAGCTCTTCATTGTTCCTGTGAGACTCGAAAAACTAATTGCAAAGCAAATTGGTAATGATATAACATTTTTTTAAGCGAGGAAATATTTCCTCGCTAATAGTCCCAATTTTTGGGTAGGAAAAATTTCCTCGCAAGTTTTACAGATTTGGCGAGGACAATTTTCCTCGCCGATTATCCAGATTTGGCGAGGAAAACATTATTTCCTCGCATTAGCCTTTTGCGACACAGTATAGGCGAGGAAAGTGGGCGAGGAAAAGTTTCCTCGCCAAAAGCTTTAGCGACGAAAACTGATACTTTGGCGACGAAATTTTTTCGTCGGGATACCACAATTTTGTTGTAGTGTGGCAATGCTTCTTTCAAGACTTTCAACTCCCCAAATAATTCTCTCCCATCAATATCGGAAACCCCCCGCCATGCTTTAAAACTTCTTCAAGGTAGGTACAATGATTTTTCAAACGTTCATCACTCGAACTCGTCTTTTCCAAATCAAACAAAAAAACCAAAATTTTTGCTTACACTTCAAATTGTTGGAACCTACCATTGATTGAAGAAAGAGCTTGATCTACAATTACCAAGAAGTAATTCACTCTAAATGATTCTTGAGCTATGTGTGTCACCTCTTCACTAACATTCTCATTAAATTGCTTCTTTCTTTGAACGATGCACTTTTCAACAAACTTAGTTTCAATCAACATTTCATTCGCCATTTCGGTAGCATCAACCATTGCCTCCGCGAAACCAACTTTTATGTAGTTCTCAAAATAAGTAATAAGCCCTAAAGGTCCCAATGCTCATTACAATTCTTTAGCCATTTTTTCTATTAAACAAAAATCAAATTGGGCCTTTTTATTTTTTTTTTCTATCGGGCTAAAAGAAGCCCTACTCAAGCCTAATATCAAAAATTATGGAAGTGCCCCTAAAATTTTAAGTTTTTCGGATGCCCTAGGCCCAGACCTCTTAGCCCTAGGGCTTGGCCGGCTTTGCTTGAGACACTATAGACAGGGTCATCTTTGAGATTTTGAAGGCTCCAGACGAGAATGTAAAACAGGACCCTATATTTTTCTAATTTTTTTAAAAGAAATAACATTAACATGAAATGATAGATATTCTGTCTCATACTTTGGTTTTTTTGTAAATCGTGTCATTATGTCAATAAAAAAATGATTTCGGTCGTAACTGTTTGTTGTTATTGTAATAATCAGAAAATTAGTCGAATCGTCCAATTGATGTGAACACAAATATGCACGAAATGTTTTATTTAGTTTTCCTCCGGATGACACCTATGCATATTTTTTAAAAAGTTGACAAACGATATGGATGGTGGAAATTGATGTTTGCACAATTGAATTGTTATTAAAACACACCTTTCTTAGGTAATTTGAAGTAGAAACTTAATTAAAAAGGAAAAAGGGGGCCCAAGGAGAACATTTGAACACTTGACGTGCTCTTTAAAAAGTTCATTCTTTTACACTGGGTCAATATAGTGTTCAAATCCTTCGTGCTAGGAGAGGTATCACAAATTCGGATCTTTGTCCGAGATGTGATAATTCTCCTGAAAATAATGACCACTCGTTTAGGGGGTGTCCCAAGGCTTCTGCCATTTGGGATACTGTCCCCTCGTGTCAAAGGATGAGAGATGGCTTTGAAAACTCCACTTTGGAGTGGATCTCGGCTAATTTGAAGAAACATAAAAAGATTAGCATAGGAATTGAGGTACCTTGGAACGTGCTGTTTTGTTCTATTCTCTGGCAGAATTGGAAGGATCGAAATAGAAAAAGTTTTAATAATGTCGATTCCAATCCAGCTGTGAGTTCCAAAGTCCTTTGTTCTTATGCTACCGAGATAGTGGAAGCATACAAAACCATCCTCATGTCTGACCCAACAAAACGTAAACTTACACCTTGGTTTCCTCCATCCACTGGTAATATTAAGCTCAATACGGATGGATGTTGGTATGAGAGTACTTGAAAAGCTGGATTCGGAGGAATTTTTAGGGATGATCAAGGGAAGTGGGTGCTGGGATATCACGGGAAATTTGCAGCAGGATCAAGCTTGGAGTCAGAAATCTGGGGCATCTATAGAGGACTCACCGTAATCCTGGAGAAAGGGCTATCCAATGTTCATATAGAAACGGACTCGCTAACAGCTGTCCTGCTTTTCAATGAAGGCCCAAGTGCTAATCATCCTCAGAGTTCTGCATGAGGGGAAATACCTTCTAAACCGTACCGGAAGCACTCTTTCACATATTTACCGTGGAGCGAATGAGTGTGCTGATTTTCTAGCGCATCTTGGAGCATAACAAGAACAAGACTTAGTGGTTTCAAGCTCACCACTAGTGGCAATAAGGGAGTTTATGATCATGGACAATCTCAACCTTCGCCAGATCCTGGACTAATTCCTATGGTTATTATTGGGCTTATTTACCTTTTTGGTCCCCAATATATACATTTGTCCAATTTAATCCCCAATGTTTAAAATATGCGTCAATTTGGTCCCCATCCCTAACGCCGTCCATCTAGTCCGTCAAAATGGAGGGTATTAGTGGTATTTCACCCAAAACACTTCAACAAAATAAAATACTAAAAAGTAAACATCAAAAAAAAAATCCACAAATCAATTCCCATTCCCTTAGAAAGACTCCGGTCATCATCGTTCCCGTCGCTGCCATACTCACCCGAGAACATAGGAGTTTCCAGCCTGGAAATAAAAATCCATTAAAACAACACATTAGTACTATATATTCTAATACAAAAATATTTTGCATACCCAGATTTCGTTCAAACTATGATACCCCTTTCTTCCACATACATAAATCATAATTTTTTTCCCCATGCATTTTTCAATTCACTTTGAGAGAGAGAGAGAGAGAGAGAGAGAGAGAGAGAGAGAGAGAGAGAGGGGGTCAATCAAACTCCAATGCCAATCTGAATAGTTGTTTAGGTTTTGATCCCTAATCTCGTACACATACGGTGGCGAGCATACGGGTAATTCTAATACCCCTTGCCGTTATTTACAACTCCGCCATCGTCTGCGGCATCCTCACCCAACGTCAAACCCAACAAATCCAATACTGGCAGCCATCACTCGCTTTCCAACAAGAAACCAACTCTTACTCCAAATACCACCTCCCTCGACGTACACCGGCGGCCGGAACACCCTCTGCGGCATCAAGTTAGGTGGCTTCAGCCTCCTTTGCCAGGACTCAAACTTCACCCCAAAAAGAGTCTATAACAACAATACAGATCTGAATCTTTGTGGATTTGACTGATTTCCCTGGCTAGCTCCCTCTTGTCCATGACCTTGGTTGCAAACACCATGCAAGCCGGCGTTGGCGGCGCACTTGAGCTCGGCTAGGAATACGAAGCTGATGTCATCGCTGCCGGAACGTGAGGGATCTAGGAGGTCGGATTGCGTCTCAGCAGAGATCGTGGGAGGGAGAGTGGATTTTTGGAGTAGGCGGTCCAGGTGGAAGAAAATGGTTTTTAAAGAGAGACAGATAGAGGGACTTTGTACTGTTGAAGCAGATCTGAATGAGGAAGGGAGAAGGTGTTTGTGAAATACCACTTATGCCCTCCATTTTGACGGACTAGATTAGCGGCGTTAGGGATGGGACCAAATTGACGCATATTTTAAACATTGGGGATTATATTGGACAAATATATACATTGGGGACCAAATTAGCCAACCGCTAATACATTAGGGACCAAAAAGGTAAATAAGCCGTTATTACTGCTATTGTGTATTTGCTTCTTCATATGCTTATGTTTATGACTTTCTGCCTAGTTACTATGAGTTCTAGCTTCTTTAATCAGCCTTCTGCTCCTATGATGCAGCTTGACCTCTTTGTTTAAGTTTAATTTAATTCCAAAGTACCAAAAAAAAAATATATATAGTGTTCAAATCACATATAAAACTTCTTGGGCCCAGTCACTACGGGAACCTCAAATCCCCTGTAGCACCATAAAAAAACCTATGATCTTCTTCTTCTTCAACCCTATAGTGTGCGCTAATCCACTGAGGAAGTGAAATGCACCATGCAGCATCTTTCAAGATTTTACTTTTCATGATGTAAACTATTTACTCACTTTGTCCCAAAAAGATTATCTTATTCATAAAAGGAGATAGTAGGAAAAAAGGAATTTTATCATTACAATTTTTAAGTTTTTTTAATTGATAAGTTAAAAGAACTTATTGAGCAAATACCTTGAAAAATTTTCGACAAAATATAATTTGTAAGTTCTTATTTTATAAACCAGACAATCTTTTTAGAGGAGGTAGACATTTATAAAGTTGACTCAGTAGATTACGCGAAAAATAAAATAAAATTGATTTAATATATCTTTAGCCGCTTGGTCGGATTGTTAAAAAAAAAAAAATGCTCACTTATACTTCTAAAAGCATACTATAAGACAAATTTATTACTATGAATTATGGATATAAAAATCCCGATTAACTTTATCATGCTTTCGTACAATATGGTGCTCAATAAAATGTATAAGTTGATCCAATAAGGAGTCAATATCAAAACTCATTCACATCAAGTTTCCTTCACTTGTTAACAAATTTTTTTGTCCATTGTCAATATCAACGGCTGAAAAATGACACACGTAATCACACTTATTATTTAATTATCTTGAGGATAGTGATGGAAGGTGAAAGTCATCAAGTCAGTTAATCGTGGCCATTGGTGAAAACATGCGTGAGATTTATATCGATTTTCCTTATATTCCATAATTTTGACCCACAAAAAATTTAGTCATTTTGCCCGAAGACTTCGAAATCTGTAATTTTGCCCAAAACTACAAAAATATTGCAAACCTTCTCATTTTGCTTCTCTCCCTCTCCTACCATCCCAATTCGCCCAACCCAATTCAAAATAATCGAACCCCAAATTTTGTGGAATGAGAAAAATAAAAAATAAACTTTGATGGTAACTTGCTTTGGGTTTTATGTTTTGACTTTCAATTTTTATTTTTATTTTTATTTTTTAAGTTTGGGAAATCATGATTGGGATGCATTCACAAATCAAAATTGTTGATTTATAGATACGTTTTTCCTTCCAATTTCTTAAGGAGACTTTTGCTTGAGAATGTAATTTGGGTCTTACTTTTGCATAGATAGTTGGGTTTTGCTATATGATAATTGTGCTGTTGCTTAATACCTGGAGTTGTACGGCTAGTTACTAAAGCGAAATATCAACTACCTATCCACATGCAATTATGTATGTTATGCATACGTAGCAGCATTTTAATTATATTGGTGTTACATAGTTCACTTTTTTTTCTCAATTAGCACATGCAAAAATAATACTCAAGTACTGCAAGTACATCCTAAGCTCCGTCCCTGATCATTCGGACCCGTAGTTATAATGTTGCATGGTTTTTAGGAAATACGAGTAAAAGTTTCTGTTTTATCAGAGTGAGCTATTAACAGCTGTCCACGGAGGTACACTAACCTAGCTAGCCAGTAGGCAGTAGGGAATTTATTTGTTGGTTGTAACTGGTCTACCAAATCAATGCAGGCTATGTAGCTTGTGCATTTATTCTCCCACACACAACAAATTATAAGTATGGCATCATTTGCATTTTTGGTCCTCCAGATGGGGTTGGGGTTGCGGAAAGTCACTGCACTCTTGTAGTGCTCTCATTTGTGAACCCTCTAAATTTTTATCTAAGATTTAAATCGTTCATTTTTGTTGAAACATTGAGTATATATTGGAACCAAAAATCATAATTGATTGGATATATATTGAGCATTTTTCTTCTAATTCATTCTCTAAATCATAGTGGTCAACCATTTTTGTTAAATAAACAATATCCGATTATACGGCTATCAATATTCAATCAGTTTGATTTTTGCATTAATGATCTAGTCAACATTTTTTGGCAAAATGAACGATTCAGATAACAAACACAAATTTTAGAGGGCCCATAATTGAGGGTTTTATAGGTGTGTAGACTGTAGTGCCTCAAAGCCAAGGCCAACCCAAAGATTTTTAGTTTTTAATGCCTAATTAAAAAATTATGCCTCTATGAGTACAACATTTTAACAATTTTTTCAGCAACAATCACATTACGAGAAAGCTAAAATAGTACAAAGTTCTACTAATCATTACTATAAGAACACAAAATACAAAGAAGTATCACTTTTATTGGTTTCTTCACTCTTTTTGGCAATGCTTCTTTCAAGACTTTCAACTCCCCAAATAATTCTCTCCCATCAATATCGGAAACCCCGCCATGCTTTAAAATTTCTTCAAGGTTGGTACAATGATTTTTCAAACGTTCATCACTCGAACTCGTCTTTTCCAAATCAAACATAAAAACCAAAATTTTTGCTTACACTTCAAATTGTTGGAACCTACCATTGATTGAAGAAAGAGCTGGATCTACAATTACCAAGAAGTAATTCACTCTAAATGATTCTTGAGCTATGTGTGTCACCTCTTCACTAACATTCTCATCAAATTGCTTCTTTCTTTGAACGATGCACTTTTCAACAAACTTAGGTTCAATCAACATTTCATTCGCCATTTCGGTAGCATCAACCATTGCCTCCGCGAAACCAACTTTTATGTAGTTCTCAAAATAAGTAATAAGCCCTAAAGGGCCCAATGCTCATTACAATTGTTTAGGCATTTTTTCTATAAAAAAAAAAAAAAAAAAATCAAATTGGGCCTTTTTTTTTTTTTTTTTTCTATCGGGCTAAAAGAAGCCCTACTCAAGCCTAATATCAAAAATTATGGAAGTGCCCCTAAAATTTTAAGTTTTTCGGATGCCCTAGGCCCAGACCTCTTAGCCCTAGGGCTTGGCCGGCCTTGCTTGAGACACTATAGACATGGTCATCTTTGAGATTTTCAAGGCTCCAGACGAGAATGTAAAACAGGACCCTATATTTTTCTAATTTTTTTAAAAGAAATAACATTAACATGAAATGATAGATATTCTGTCTCATACTTTGGCTTTTTTGTAAATCGTGTCATTATGTCAATAAAAAATTGATTTAGGTCGTAACTGTTTGTTGTTATTGTAATAATCAGAAAATTAGTCGAATCGTCCAATTGATGTGAACACAAATATGCATGAAGTGTTTTATTTAGTTTTCCTCTTGATGACACCTACGCATATTTTTTAAAAAGTTGACAAACGATATGGATGGTGGAAATTGATGTTTGCACAATTGAATTGTTTTTAAAACACCTTTCTGAGGTAATTTGAAGTAGAAACTTAATTTAAAAGGAAAAAGGGGGCCCAAGGAGAACATTTGAACACTTGACATGCTCCTTAAAAAGTCATTCTTTTACGCTAGGTCAATATAGTGTTCAAATCCTTCGTGCTAGGACAGGTATCACAAATTCGGATCTTTGTCCGAGATGTGATAATTCTCCTGAAAATATTGACCACTTGTTTAGGGGGTGTCCCAAGGCTTCTGCCATTTGGGATACTGTCCCCTCGGGTCAGAGGATGAGAGATGGCTTTGAAAACTCCACTTTGGAGTGGATCTCGGCTAATTTGAAGAAACAGAAAAAGATGAGCATAGGAATTGAGGTACCTTGGAACGTGCTATTTGGTTCTATTCTCTGGCAGAATTGGAAGGATCGAAATAGAAAAAGCTTTGATAATGTCGATTCCAATCCGGCTATGAGTTCCAAAGTCCTTTGTTCTTATGCTACCGAGATAGTGGAAGCATACAAAACCATCCTCATGTCTGACCCAACAAAACATAAACTTACACCTTGGTTTCCTCCATCCACAGGTAATATTAAGCTCAATACGGATGGATGTTGGTATGAGAGTACTCGAAAAGCTGGATTCGGAGGAATTTTTAGGGATGATCAAGGGAAGTGGGTGCTGGGATATCACGGGAAACTTGCAGCAGGATCAAGCTTGGAGACAGAAATCTGGGGCATCTATAGAGGACTCACCATAATCCTGGAGAAAGGGCTATCCAATGTTAATATAGAATCGGACTCGCTAACAGCTGTCCTGCTTTTCAATGAAGGCCCAAGTGTTAATCATCCTCATAGTAACATTCTGCACGAGGGGAAATACCTTCTAAACCGTACCGGAAGCACTCTTTCACATATTTACCGTGGAGCGAATGAGTGTGCTAACTTTCTAGCGCATCTTGGAGCAGAACAAGAACAAGATTTAGTGGTTTCACGCTCACCACTAGTGGCGATAAGGGAGTTTATGATCAGGGACAATCTCAACCTTCGCCAGATCTTGGACTAATTCCTATGGTTATTACTGGGCTTATTTACCTTTTTGGTCCCCAATATATACATTTGTCCAATTTAATCCCCAA
Organism: Vaccinium myrtillus; assembly: GCA_016920895.1. NCBI lineage: Eukaryota > Viridiplantae > Streptophyta > Magnoliopsida > Ericales > Ericaceae > Vaccinium > Vaccinium myrtillus. Next base: position 22,117,046 of record CM029280.1, on the reverse strand, counting down.
TGTTTAAAATATGCACCAATTTGGTCCCCATCCCTAACGCCGTCCATCTAGTCCGTCAAAATGGAGGGTATTAGTGGTATTTCACCCAAAATACTTCAACAAAATAAAATACAAAAGTAAAAACATCAACAAAAAAAAAACCACAAATCAATTCCCATTCCCTTAGAAAGACTCCGGTCATCATCGTTCCCGTCGCTGCCATACTCACCCGAGAACAGAGGAGTTTCCAGCCTGGAAATAAAAATCCATTAAAACAACACATTAGTACTCTATATTCATATACAAAAATATTTTGCATACCAATATTTCGTTCAAACTGTGATACCCCTTTCTTCCACATACATAAATCCGAATTTTTTTCCCCATGCATTTTTCAATTCACTTTTAGAGAGAGAGAGAGAGAGAGAGAGAGAGAGAGAGAGAGATCAATCAAACTCCAATGCCAATCTGAATAGTTGTCTGGGTTTTGATCCCTAATCTCGTACACATACGGTGGCGCGCATACGGGTAATTCTAATACCCCTTTCCGTTATTTACAACTCCGCCACCGTCTGCGGCATCCTCACCCAACGTCAAACCCAGCAAATCCAATACTGGCAGCCATCACTCGCTTTCCAACAAGAAACCAACTCTTACTCCAAATACCACCTCCCTCGACGTACGCCGGCGGCCGGAACACCCTCTGCGGTATCAAGTCAGGTGGCTTCAGCCTCCTTTGCTAGGACTCAAACTTCACCCCAAAAAGAGTCTATAACAACAATACAGATCTGAATCTTTGCGGATTTGACCGATTTCCCTGGCAAGCTCCCTCTTGTCCATGACCTTGGCTGCAAACACCAAGCCGGCGTTGGCGGCGCACTTGAGCTCGGCTAGGAATACGAAGCTGATGTCGTCGCCGCCGCCGGAACGTAAGGGATCTAGGAAGTCGGATTGCGTCCCAGCAGAGATCGTGGGAGGGAGAGTGGATTTTTGGAGTAGGCGGTCCAGGTGGAAGAAAATGGTTTTTAGAGAGAGAGATAGAGGGACTTTGTACTGTTGAAACAGATCTGAATGAGGAAGGGAGAAGGTGTTTGTGAAATAGCACTTATGCCCTCCATTTTGACGGACTAGATTAGCGGCGTTAGGGATGGGACCAAATTGACGCATATTTTAAACTTTGGAGATTAAATTGGACAAATATATACATTGGGACCAAATTAGCCAATCGCTAATACATTAGGGACCAAAAAGGTAAATAAGCCGTTATTACTGCTGTTGTGTATTTGCTTCTTCATACGCTTATGTGTATGACTTTCTGCCTAGTTACTATGAGTTCTAGCTTCTGTAATCAGCTTGCTGCTCCTATGATGCAGCTTGACCTCTTTGATCAAGATGCACTACACTACTGCAGTGCATTAGCGCATTCTTGTCCTTCCTTAGGAAAGGCTTGCCATATGTGATCAAGATGCTATAAATCGCTTTGCTTGAAACGAGTTTGAACGGCTGAAAAATGACACACGTAATCACACTTATTATTTAATTATCTTGAGGATAGTGATGGAAGGTGAAAGTCATCAAGTCAATTAATCGTGGCCATTGGTGAAAACATGCGTGAGATTTATATCGATTTTCCTTATATTCCATAATTTTGACCCACAAAAAATTTAGTCATTTTGCCCGAAGACTTCGAAATCTGTAATTTTGCCCAAAACTACAAAAATATTGCAAACCTTCTCATTTTGCTTCTCTCCCTCTCCTACCATCCCAATTCGCCCAACCCAATTCAAAATAATCGAACCCCAAATTTTGTGGAATGAGAAAAATAAAAAATAAACTTTGATGGTAACTTGCTTTGGGTTTTATGTTTTGACTTTCAATTTTTATTTTTATTTTTATTTTTTAAGTTTGGGAAATCATGATTGGGATGCATTCACAAATCAAAATTGTTGATTTATAGATACGTTTTTCCTTCCAATTTCTTAAGTAGACTTTTGCTTGAGAATGTAATTTGGGTCTTACTTTTGCATAGATAATTGGGTTTTGCTATATGATAATTGTGCTGTTGATTAATACCTGGAGTTGTACGGCTAGTTACTAAAGCGAAATATCAACTACCTATCCACATGCAATTATGTATGTTATGCATACGTAGCAGCATTTTAATTATATTGGTGTTACATAGTTCACTTTTTTTTCTCAATTAGCACATGCAAAAATAATACTCAAGTACTGCAAGTACATCCTAAGCTCCGTCCCTGATCATTCGGACCCGTAGTTATAATGTTGCATGGTTTTTAGGAAATACGAGTACAAGTTTCTGTTTTTTCATAGGATTGCTTATGGTATTGTTGGGAGAGCTGGGAAATGAGTAGCCTATAGTTATAATGTTGCTTCATTTAGCTGTGAGAAGTTGCTCGGACACAGGATGGGTGTTGTCCCTTTGAGAACAACATAGATGTTGGCCGATCATGGCCGTCCGTGGTCGGCTATGGACGGCTCAGTTCGCATCTTGTCTAAACAAATTTGAACTATCCACTGCCGAACAAATTTGAATCGTCCATGACCGATCACGGACAGCCGTAATCGGCCAAGCATCTATGTTGTCCCCGAAAGAAGAGCACCATCCCCTGTTCCGATTTTGTTTAGCCCTTTCTCATTGACGATATCCCGATACCATGGATAATAGGACTATCCACGGATCGGTTCCGGGCGGAAGGGTTCGGATCTCAATCCGATCCGCTCGTGGCGGATTGTCGTTTTGTGCATCTGCAACCCGTCCATGAGTGATATACGCTTGGGTAGGTTCGGTTGCGGATCAGACGGATTTGACGGATCAAAGAAGGATTAAAGGCAGATTGAACCTGAACCGAACCGCATCCGCCAAAATAAAAATATTGGGATCCGCATCCATCCGTGATATAGCTCGGCTGGGTTCGCAGACGGTTCGGTTCGGACGAATTGAACGGATTGGGCGATCTGCTTGGCAGCCCTAATGGATAAGTAACCGCGCGCTTTCCTACAATAAAAAAATTTTCCTTCACGTCACGACATTTTTTCCCGTCGGTAACAATATTGACAACTGAAAAAACGACACGTGTAAGCCAACTCATCAAGGGTTTAGACTCTCTAGACTCATCCATTACTTGGAAAGAGAAAATTAAACAAACGGAAAATTGAAAACAAATTAAATTTGGGTCCTAGCCATGGAAGCTACCACTTCAGTTATACTAAGACAAAAAATCAAACGACACGTCCACCCACATTGTGTGATCTATATTACGCCACCTCATAAGAAATGACCTGGAGAACCGGTCATTCGTAACATTTTTTTGAGTTTCATAACTTTTATACTAAGAATTCGTAATTTTCAACAATAGGATTCGTGACATTTTCTTGTGTTTCGTAACTTTTTGTGGGACTCGTAACTTTAAGACAACAAATCATAACTTTTCTCAAATATGATTCGTAACATTTTTTTGCGTCTCGTAACTTTTAGACAAAAATTCGTAACTTTTCACAAATATGTTTCGTAACATTTTTTCGTTCGTCTCGTAACTTTTATAGTAAAAAACGTAACTTTTCAACTATGTATAATCAATTGGGTAATCGATTAAAGTGTATTTCAAAGAAGTAAATGTATTTTCTTTAAAATAAGTTTAGTTTCAATTTTCACAAAAAGAAGAAGAAGATATTTTCATTCTAAATTAATTTTAGATACTAATTTAGGCCTCTCTTCCCTTAAAATTTGAAAACACTTTTACTATAGCTATGGCCTAACTTATTTGAAAATTTAAACTCTTTAAATTTTTCCAAACTATAGTTATGGCGCAATTTAAACCGTATTTAAAAAATAGAATTAAAAAAATTCAAATACGGGGAGGTTGAAAATTAAAAAATAGAATTTTTCCTTCAATTTGTAAGGCAGGGGGAATCTGACAATTAGTTTGAAAACTAAAGGAGGGCAGTGGAATTTCAGGTGACCTAACAAATTGAAGGAAAAAAAAGGGTAAATTTCACTTATCACCTCTGAGATTTTTGACAAATACAAAAACCTCCCCTATACTTTCTGAAATTCCACTGCCCTCCTTTAATTTTCAAACTAATTGTCAGATTTCCCCTACCTTACTTTAAGGCTAACAGCGTTAACGAGTTTAAAACGTTCTTTAAAAAATTAAACCCTTTTTCCTTTAAAAACAAAAAGTATCAAAGAGAACTTTTTTCAAACAAACTACTTTTTGAAAATTTCTGAAAATATTTTTTCAAGGGAAAAAAACAAACTTTCGTATTTCAAAAAACGTTTCCAAAAGTTTGTTTTTTTCCCTTGAAAAATATTTTCAACAGAAAATTTCAAAAAGTAGTTTATTTATTTTTTAATTTTGTGAAATCATGATTGGGATGCATTCACAAATCAAAATTGTTGATTTATAGATACGCTTTTCCTCCTAATTTCTTAAGAAGACTTTTTGGCTGAGAATGTATTTTGGGTCTTTCTTTTGCATAATAATTGGGTTTTGCTATATATGATACTGTAGTGATTAATACCTGGAGTTGTACGGCTAGTCACTAAAGCGAAAGATCAACTACCTATCCACAATTATGTATGTTATGCATACGTAGCAGCATTTTAATTAGATATTTGTGTACGTAGTTCACTTTTTTCTCAATTAGAACATGCAATTCCAAATAGGACAGAGGGGGTGTTGTACATCCCATGCACATCACTGTGCTGTGCAGCCATAGCGCGGGCTGCGCCGACAACTTTCCGATGATCGGAGATGTTCACCGTGTAGACCTCGTCGAGTACTACAAGTGTACAAAATATCAACTCGGTCGAATAGCTTTAAGTACATCATCGGAACACGAATACTTTGAAAACAAATGGAACACAAATGGACACAAACACTGGATCAAAACCACTTTTTCATGTTGTTTGTGTTCCGATGAGGCACTAAAAGATATCCGATCAAATTGATTTTTGGCACACTTGTAGTACTCGACAAGGTTTACGCAATGAATATCTCCGATTGTCGAAAAAATGCCAGCACGGCGCTGCCGTGGGGTTGCATATATAGCACCCCCCAGTACTGCAAATATGTTGCTTATAGTTTTTTCATTTAGCTGTGAGAAGTTGCTTGGACACAGGATGGGTGCTGTACCTTTGTGAACAACATAGATGCTGGCCGTCCGTGGTCGGCTATGGACGGCTCAGATCACATCTTGTCTAAACAAATTTGAACTATCAACTGCTGAACAAATCTGAATCGTCCATGACCGATCACGGACAGCCGTGATCGGCCAAGCGTCTATGTTGTCCCCAAAAGAAGAGCATCATCCCCTATTCCGATTTTGTTTAGCCATTTCTCATTGACGATATCCTGATACCATGGATAATAGGACTGTCCACGGATCGGTTCCAGGAGGAATGGTTTGGTTCTCAATCTGATCCGCTCGTGGCGGATTGTCGTTTTGTGCATCTGCAACCCGTCCATGAGTGATATACGGATGGGTTGCTTCGGTTGCGGATCGGATGGATTTGACGGATCAAAAAACGATTAAAGGTGGATTGAGCAAATTCAACCCGAACCGAACCGAACTGCATCCGCCAAAATAAAAATATTAGGATCCGCATCCATCCGTGACATAGCTCGGCTGGGTTTGCAGACGGTTCGTTTTGGACAAATTGAGTTGATTGGGCGATTCGTTGGGCAGCCCTAATGGATAAGCAACCGCTTTCCTACAATAAAAAAAATTTCCTTCACATCACAAATATTAAATGTGCTTGTTTTTTCAGCTGTATGTCGTATACAAAATGACGTGGTTGATTTATGGTTCGTCATTTTCATCAAATTAAGTAGATCAAGTTGTTTCAAGTCCATTTGTTGAATGAATTCGTTCGTGCGGAGGTGTCTCAAGACTATTGAATAATGTTTTGTACAGCCAGAATGCCGCTGGTACTATGTTAATTGGAGTACATAATAATAACGCAAAGTCGTTCATTTCGTAAGCTTACACGTTTAGATCATTCATAAAAAAACTAGATTTCATTGGACGAAGAAGCTAGGCGTTTTTACTCTAATTATTTTTTTTTTAAGAAGCAGAAGACGAGACGCAAGTTCTTCTAACAAAATGTTGAATTTTTTGAAAAAACGAATATGATAAAATTGCGTACCCTCACGATCATCTATTTCTTGGATCAAAACTAGCACCTCCCTCTTCCTCTTGTTTCCGTCGGTGCCGATATCTAATACAATTAAAAACATCATAAGACAAAATAATCTCTAAAATATTCCTCAATTCTCATTAGCTATTTCTAATAATTTTTTTTTTTACTCTCACATCACTTTTGTAAAAACTCTCGTCGAGATATCATTTCTTAATAGCTACTTGTGATAAAGAAATGTTACTGTCGTGTCATTTCGGTTACAACTTCTATATGGAAAGGAAGGAAAAATAAATTTTCTCAACCAATATATATATATATATATATACACATACCACAACTTCAGCTATCTTAGGATCATATCTCTTGTGAGGAAAGACAGGAGAGAGCAGCCCAATAAAGAGAAGCCAGGATGCAAAGTGATGAAAACATTGAAAAGTTCTTGTCAAGGCTTTCCTCCAAGGAGATCAGATCCTACTCCAAGTCTGAACCCTCATTCAGGGTCCTCTACTACGGAGGATCTTCTGGTTCAGTCCCATTCACTTGGGAGTCACAGCCAGGTACCCCTAAGCAGTACCCAATATTAACTTCTGGTCCTAATTCTCTCCCTCTTCCTCCCCTCTCTCCTCCGCCTTCCTACCAATTCACTCCTAGTCCTAAAACCAACACCGCTCCGAAAAAAGGTGCAATACCGAACCTTCTATTCGCCGTTTTCCCTAAATTAGTTCGGTCTAAGAAAAACCACGCGTCGCCGTCGCCGTTGTTGTCTGCTTCGTTGTCGTGGTCGAGTTCGTGTGGCTCTTATTCTTCTTCGGCTTCAACTCCACTGAATTCACGTAGTCGTCGGAGTTGGTGTTTGTTCCGGACGAGATCAAACGAGCGTTTTGGAGTGGATGAAGATGATCATGATGAGCTGAAAACTAGCCGGATTATGGATCATGAAGTTCCTTTGTGATGTCAATTTTGTGCATCAGTAGAAATTTAAGGATTAATTGTTGAAACTGAAGCTTCAGACCTTAAAGTGAGACTTCTTGTTGGAAAATATTATAGGATGTAATATTTCCTTTTAGGTGTGAATGTAAATTGACTCCTTTGAGTCGTGTCGTTTGAGTGACAATTGTTCATTGTGGACGGACGCGCCCTTTATGAACAAATGTGCCCCTTCCCCTGGTGACTATTCGTAGAGTCACTAGTTAGTCTATAAATTGTGTGTCCTTCATTTATTTTAGTTGATTGAATTTTCCTTGCATTTTCTAGTCTTCATATGAGAGACAAAACACAAGTTTGGTTTCACTCAGAGTTGATCACCTTTTCATTTTCATCGATTTCCAGGTTTCAAGTTCTAATTTTATTGCTTTGATCATTTTCATTTTTAACACAAGAAGTTCTAAACATTTTTCTTTTAACAATCTTTTTCTAACAATCTTACAATCAGTTTATTTTTTGTGCATATTAATACGGTTGTCAAAGTTTGCCGTTCCTGCTTGTGCTATATCTATTGATTAATGTAATCGGTATGTGAACATGATGATGATCTTGGAAACGGTAGGATTGCATTGCATGCCCACCGTTATGTTTCGGTTCAAGAAGAAACTCGAACTTGCGCGTTCAGATTTGTACACATGCTTATACATGAATTGCCATAAGTGTGATTTCAAGTAACAAACAGAAATCTCATCGAAATCGATGGGAAGTATTTATTAGTCATCATGTGGGAAGTATTGATTTGTACACATACTTATGTGTTTATTTGAAAAAAAAAAAAGGTTTGAAATGATGTGACTCTCTGAAATGTCACATGTTTTTTTGTTGAAGAGTCCCAACTTTTTGGACATAAACATTGTTTGTGTGATATTTTATCCTATTCGGAATTGGTCCGAGCCTTCAGTAGGTAGCAATTGACACCCGGGAGTTTCAAAATATGATTTACTAGTTCCGTTGTTGAAGCATTGTTTCGGTTCACCATGCTTCAGTGTACATTTCCTGTTAAGTTGGTCTTTATTAATTTTGGAACCAGTGCGTTGGCACTTGTCCGTTATCAATGTGTCCCTTGGCAATAGATGCCATCCGTTGTAAAGCCACAATGCTTTGCCAATGGATGTATCTTTTTAAAATGTCACCATGTTCTATAAATGAATATATGTGACCTTGGGGTTACACCAAATTTAGGTGTAATTTTTGGATTTCAATAAGAATTGTGACGGTTGGGTTTGAACAAAAAGATATGCCTTTTGCAATTTGAATATTTATAAATATATATTAAAAAAAAAAATTGACCATTTTGTTCATACTAAGGGATGCAGTCGTAAAGTTTAAACTAAGAGGTGTGACCTTTGGTTTTAATGAAGAGGGGTGACAATTTCATGTAACATCAAGGATGTAACCATTTGGTTCAAAACTAAGGGATGCTATCGTTGTGTTTAAACCTAGAATCATGACTTTTGAAATTGTTATGAAACGGTTTCTTCTAGTGGTTGTTAAATGTCTTTTCAAACTGGTGTGAAATCCTGAGGACGCCACCATTCAAAGTTACGTCGGGCGAAGAGATACAACCATTCATTTTTGAAAAAACACGTTCTGTGGCAACTTAAAAATATAAAGTTTGCTTCTGATTCGCTTAAAAGCACACCCCTCTATTTGAATAGGTGAATTACGAAGATCGAACTCGGAATGGTAGGGATCAATCCGTTTGGTGTTACTATAGAAATGTGGAGTTTAGGATCAATTCCAAATTAGTTGTATGCGCAAGCCCTCTGAGCTGTGTTATTCATATGAATCAGTCAAATATGAATTTGATTAGATTGTGAAGCACCGTGTGGACTGGTTCTTTTGACATCGGCTTGTTTGTTGCTTATTTGTAATTTTGGGAATTGGACGTCTATCACCTCTTTGCTGTCAACATTTGTTTTCCTATGGCAATGGGTGTCAGTTGTTGCAAGATACACAATAGTTGGTTTAAATATGTGAAGTCATTTTTTGTGACTTGGAAATTTAAGATATAGGAAATATTTGGTTCCTAAAATCTTGAATATTTAATATTTTGTAAACAACCAGACACTACAAGATTAACCCCATTAGGCAGTGTAAAAATAGTTTTTGTATTTAGTTGTTATGAGAACAACTATAACGCCGAGTTAGTTCTATTTGTTATTGTTTAGTATTCAAATATATTTGAAGGGTGCATTGAATGCACGAGTGATGCATTTAACCTTGTAAAAATATGAAATTGGAGGAGTTACTTAATGTGGGGTTGCTTCTTGCAACTGTATCTTGAAACAGAAGAGATGAAAAGAGAGTTTTGACATTGTCATAAACTATGGAAATTATTTTGATAAATTCTGAATTGCTTTCAGAATTGTGGGGGGAGCAAATAATTTCCACAGAAACTGTTTGTTGCACTTTTTGAGATGTCCAACCATACTTGAAGTATAAAGTATTGTAAAATGAGTATCCAATATAAAGTTTTAGAATCCAAGGGTGGATTTAATTAAACAATTGGAGTGCAACAGTGATTTGGAAGTCCTCACGTGTGTGTAACATGGTCTATGATGGAGTCTGATCAACTCATTGCGTTAGACAAAAGCTAGTAAGTAAAGTGGCTAAGCCATTTCTTAGAGGATGTTCCAATGTGGTTCCATTCTGTGCCAAGATTTATAATACGGTGACCATCGGTAGTTGGAAAGGCATAAAGGACCACGAAGAACTGGTAAGTCTCGATATTGTAGACATGCACCGTTAAACATTTGTTTTAACTAAAGAATGAGTTTCAAGTATGAGTTAATAGTTGTGACATTGATACATGTCCGAACTTAAAACAATCATGTCAAACTATAGGTGATTATGTGAATATTCTAGATTATCACATAATTGTGGGGGTAGTGGTGCTTTTTTGCAAATAACTCGGTTATTGCAAGTAACTCATACATGCTTTTTGATAATTACTCAGACGAGTAATTTAATTATTTGCGAAAAATTTGCAGATTATTCTTTGTTTAGTGTTCATAAGTTTGACACTCAACGTTAGAAAGGTACGAGATAGTATGGTAAGTCCTGACGTGATAATTGCAGACACAATACCATACAACATTTTGTTCTCAATTGAAATTAGCACCATTTAAGGTCAAAAATAAAATACAGATCCGTTAACCAAATGGTTTTGACCAGAGAACAAATGATCATCGAGGGGAATGGGTATAAAGCCAACCAATTAAAAGGCTCTATAACGGCAACCCAATCTAGCTGACTAGAGATCCCAAGATCTAGGTTCAACGGGACAACCGAGTTATATGAGACTTAGGAGTATCACTGAGGAGATATTTCTCTCCAACTCATTCTTATGGTGAAACAGTGATGCCTGCAGCGATTTAGGTTAAATTTTAATTTTTAATGATTCTTATAACTTGGTAAATCCAAGTGGGGTATAAAAGTATACTCTTAATAGAAGATCACATATGTGAGTGTGAAGTGGGTCGCTTCTATGAAAATTTTAAGGCTGGATTCTTTAAAAAACACTCTCTGAAACCAGTCGCGTGTTCCAGGGCCAAAATGGGCACAACCGTAAGAACCAACTGTGTTCGGAAAGATTTTGTGTGTTGACTATTGTCTTGGCTTACACAAACGGCTGAACAGTTCAAGACATCGCGTTCACTGGTTAGCTAGTAAGCCCGATAGTTATTCACAAGGCGAGGTTCAAAGCCAAAAACTACCTAACCCCATGCAGAAAATTTTCACATGTACTCTCTCTGCTGTTTGCATTGTTTTTGCATTTGTTATCGAGTCAATTTCATTTATGTGGGGGATTGTTAGAAAATATTATAGGATGTAATATTTTCTTTTAGGTGTGAATGTAAATTGACTCCTTTTGGAGTCATGTCGTTTGAGTGGCAATTGTTCATTGTGGACGGACGCGCCCTTAATGAACAAATGTGCCCCTTCCCCTGGTGACTATTCGTAGAGTCACTAGTTAGTCTATAAATTGTGTGTCCTTCATTTATTTTAGTTGATTGAATTTTCCTTGCATTTTCTAGTCTTCATATGAGAGAGTACAAACACAAGTTTGGTTTGCCTACCGAACAGATTAGAGTGCTACTTCCGTTCGGTGAAGATCAAGTAGTGTTGGGAGATAGATGTCCATGCAAACCGTAAGCACCGTAGCGGGGGCGAATCTGTCTTAAGTACAGAGTGTTTCACTCGCCTTGATCACCTTTTCATTTTCATCGATTTCCAAGTTTCAAGTTCTAATTTTATTGCTTTCATATTTTCAGTTTTAACACAAAAAGTAAACATTTTTTCCAACACTTCTCTCACTCACTACATGGTGTAGTGAGCTCCATTGGCCGTCCGATCGGCAACCATTGGTCCTGATCATCTTGCACTTTAGAAAAACATTTTTACGTTTATTTTAATCGCATGACCGTTGATCGTCGATCGGACGATGGAGGAAGCTTACTACACGTATGTAGTGAGCCCCGCACTGTAGGGCCCCGTCGGGGACTGCTAGTGTAGTGGGTGAAATTTATGTTCTGTTTGGCTTTTGCTACCCAATACAAAATTTTGTGGTGGTAAATCTGATCCTTTCTAGCCTAAATCTGATTACTGTTTTTTTAATGGAGCTGCAAATATTGTTATCCTTGTTATAATTGGCAATTTTCAAATAATTTTAATTAGTTCATCGGATTTATGAAAACCATTATATAATGATGCTATTGCATTCATCGAATAGAAATATTATCGAATGAGTGACGATGTTAAAAGGGTAAAAAATGCATAAAATCAATCAATGCTCTATACAACTGTATTGATTAATTGAAAATCTTCAAACACCCCATTCATGAATTTCTAGCATATTTTTTTTTCTTTTTTTAAATTTTGAGAGAGAGACAGAGAGAGGGACAGGAGTGACAGTGAGCCTCTTTTTTAGGTGGGCAGTAGTGGTTAAGTAATTAGTTTTAGGTTTTCTTTATATTTTTCATAGTTGTTTTTTCTTTTGGATTTGGAATTAATAGTTAGTCTTTTATTTCTTGCGTAACAACAAACAATTATTGTAAGAAAAGCGCTGAATGTATATTATGTGCTTTTTCAAATGGTTTTAGTCTTTGATTATGATGTTAATTCGTGATTTGATTATCTAAATTAACATTGTGTCCATTCAATGTACGGAAATAGAAAAATAGTTATTTTCTGCTCTAAAAAAGTAAACGTTGATTTTAAGTAGCAATCAACGAAAACAAAGACATTTTTTTAAACAGTTTTCTAATAAGATGATTAACAGTTTCAAATAAGATGAAGTAGAAGAAGGGAAAATATATTTATTTCTTGATTTTTATAGACCAAGAGTTGTTCATGCATTTAGAATCTTAGATGCGAAATCCTTGGTTTGAAACTTGGGTTAGTAAGAATTGAAATTCTTGCTCTCAGAAATTCCGAAAATTAAATTTTTTTTTTGTTCTTTTATTGTTCTACTTTTATCTCATTCAAAAAATAAAAAAATTATCTGACGTTAAAAAAATCTTTTCTTTTTGTTTGATTACTACTTAAAATCAACTTCATTTCTTTAGTGTCACAATAACAATTTTTTTTGTGTTTTGTTCATTAAACGGGCAAAAAGCTAGTTGGTAATGTAAATAGATGTGGCTAAATTGAATTTTTTGTAGAAAAACTTAAGACCCATCCATGGTGGGTTTCTTACTACAAAAATGTGTGTAATGCCCTCCCCGGCCCGCCTTCTTCTGCAATGCCCGTAATTTTTAAAGAATTTGAATACAGGTTTTTTGGGGTTCTTCAGGAGACTCAAGCGTTGTGCTTCCACTCGCGTCCGAGTGATATTTATTAGTGGTCCTAAGGCATGGCCATGTGAAACCTCAAACCCTACAAAATCATATGAACATTCTTAACAATCCCACAATTATTGTTCTCGATCTCTTAATTTGATGATTCGATGCCAGTGTTCTTATGTTTTGGGCCTGGATATTACAGTACAGTAATCTGACAACTATTTGCCAGAACAATGTGGGCTTCAGCCCAAGCGAGTGATGCGCCATCAAGCCCAATATGAAGTTCAACCGATGATGGGCCGGAGTTCTAACTCATTTGCAAATGATATGATTTGATTTGCTTCTCATTGTAAATCTAGATATCAAAACCGTAATATAAGTCCACTAATTAACCGGTGTTTATTTAGGATTTCCAAAGAAAATCCCATTTGATTTTTCATGAAAATCTCATTTGATTTTTCATGAAAATCTCGTAATCTAATCACTCCTAACTATTCCCTCCGTCCCAAATTCCTGGGCCCTTACAAAAAATCGTCCTATTTTGAGATTAAAAATAAAATACTTCAGTACATTATAAATTTTGAATTTTTTTTGCACCATATTAAAAGATTCACGAAATATTTTAGTTTGGTGTAAAAATTTTCAAAATATTATGCATAAAAATACTTTATTTTTTATTCAAAATTTAAACGACTTTTCAGAGAGACGGACAATTGGACAAATTGAGACGGGGGAGTACGAAATTGAAATAAATAGTAGCATTTTCTCTTGACTAGTACATTTATTCAAAATCCGAAAAGTAACCCAAAATATTGAGTAGTTAATTTCTCCTCCTGCAATTCTTCCTAATCTCGCCACTGGATCCGGTGAGGGGACTGATATTCCCCATCTTGATCATGGCCGCCACGAAATCAGAGGTAAAAGTGCTCGGGCCAGTGCTGTAAGTGCGGACGAGGGAGTCGGTGGAGCCGCCGTTGAAGAGCTGTTGATCGGAGTGGAGGAGTCCCCTCTTGTTGACAAGGTTCTTGTAGTAGTTGTTGTCGAAAGCCGTGGGGGTCTGGAGATCGAGCGGGGCCAAGTTGTTGTCGCCGGTGCCGGCGGTGCTGGGGCAGTTGCTCCGCCGTGTTTGGCCGAGTGAGGAGTCTAGGTTGTTGGTCTCGTTGTATATGCGTGCTCGGAAGGAGGTGCACCTTGCTTGTCCAATTGTGTGAGATCCTGTGTTTTGAATGTTTGGTAAAATAAAAAACAGTGAAGGTTGTTAGAAATTTGCAATTTTTAGCTTTGAATTGAGGTTCTTTTTAAATGCTAACTCAAGTGATTAAACCAACTTACGCGCATTTGGTCAATCTAACTGTCCATTTACGAGGCTTGAATTAAGATTGTATATGGAATGTCTAGAAAACAAGTTATTTGAATAATATATTTCTCATGTCTAAATAGTCAACATGTTTGGACTAGTTTTTTTTTTTTTGGCCTTTTGACTTTTTACGAAAGAAGTGGATTTTCATTAAGTCTGATTATTTTATAGGAAAAAAGTTTATTGAGGAAAACTTGACAAATGGTACATTAAGTTGGGAGAGAGGGGATGAGACTCCAACCAAGGTTGCAAAGATTAGAGCACCTGATGAGACAAAGCCCAAAAACATCCAATGGGCCGAGCAAAAAATAGCTAGGTTACTCGTTGCGGAAGAGGGCATCCTATAGTGCACTGCCGCGCTACAGGGTTGTAGTGCGGCATCCGAGCCGTTGATCACGCAATCAACGGCTCAGATTTCAGATTTCATCCGAGCCGTTATATAGCTATGATTTCTAATTATTGTTGGCATATCAGGGGGAAAAAATGCATGTTCCAAAAGAGATTTATGAGAGAACAAACCAGAGAGAGCAACCATGTCCTTGGTGGAAAGTCCAACAGCACTGAAACTGGAGATAAGTGCACCGAGGTTAGAAGTTGGAGGAGGAATGCTGGTGTTGGCTGCAGCCTGGCTAGCTGTCCTGGCATCTCTTCTTCCTAGTAGTACATTCCAACTAGGCCCCCCAAGCTGCAATAACATTGCAAATTAAGTTACAGAAATATTCATTAATGAACTACATAAGGATTTGGATTGAAAGATTTCATATATTTTGAATAGGACTTACTGTAACAACAGAGTCCCTAGCAGTAATGGCCAATATATCGGCGCAGGAGACTACGTTAGGGCAAGCTTTCTCCACCGCGGACTTGATGTTGTCAACTACGTTAAATCCCCTGACTGAGTTGAAATTCGGAGCTGCCCTCTTCTCTCCTGTGAACGTAGATGTGTCGTCAAGTAGTAGTGATCCATCGCATCCCTGGAAGAAGAGGAGGGGGAAAAAAAGAACTTGATGAGAATTTAGATTAGGTGCAAGAATAGTCTGAGCTATAGAAAACAGGACATTTATTTAGGTGTCCTAGATGCCAACTTACCAAATCACTTTAATATAAAAAGCTTTGGTAATACTGTAATTACAAATTCACCAATCTGCCTAATTTCAGACAGTTGGAATGATACGAAAATCAGTTAAAGTAGTTAGTTAATGATGACTCAGAACTAAGGGGTATATTAAATTACAACATAAGAGTTTAAGTAGTTATCCATTTATTTTATAAGGAGGTAGTTATTCATTGAATTTTTTTTGTATTGAAAACAAAACAAAGATCGAAGAACTCTGTTAAAATTCTAACCAAACAATTCGAACTCTGTTGGCAAGGTAGTCTTACCTTGGGACTTAGGAGTTTGCTCTCACCTAAAGTTTCAGGTTAGATTACCATTGCCAACAATCTCTTGGGGCTACTGGGGTAATTAGTTGAGGTGCACTTAAGCTGGCCTAGACATCCGGTTATATTAAAAAAAAAAAAAACAAAGTTCATTCTTATTCTGTGCTTTAAGAAGTACAGGTTTTGACTCCAAAAGAATTTAGTACAAAATGAAATAGATCATAAGCAAAAGCGAGTTACGTTAACGAAGCAGTCGTGGAAGAATAAGCGAAGCAGAGAGGCGCCCATCCGGGCTTCATTCGAGATTGCAGATTTCACAACAGAATTGATAGTGGTAAAAAGGTTTGGACAAGATTTGGAGTAGAAAGTAGTTGAAAGTTGAGCTGAAGAGCTCCCCATGAAAAGAACAAGGAATGCCAGAGTCACAATGGCCTTGAAAGAGGCAGAGGATAAAGCCATTTTTCTGTGTATTGTGAAGTAAATTAGGGCTTAAGAAGTGGTGTTGTGTTGTGAAGAATAATGGCTTGGAACGTGGTGGTATATATAGAGAGAGTTTCCAGAGTGGTATCTCTCAAGGGTGTCGGCGGCTGAGGCAGGTTACCTAACTCGTAGACTCCATTGCATGGGATTTCTACTTTTGAAAGTAGGAAAAAACAAAAACCAAATTATTAGGGTTTGATTGATTTTTGATATGATGGGGCAAAAAGATTAGGCAGAGTTGAATCGTGTATGCCACACTGCCACTTTTAAGATTCCCATACAATCCCATAAATCATATCATATGTCTTGTAGTGCTCGATAAAGTTAATTTCAGTCATTGTATATACTATACAGAAGTAAAACCCTCAATAATTCTTTGCGAAACTGTCCCCAGTTAGTATCCCATCTTCTGTCCCAATCTTTCACAAACTGTGATATGTCGCGCGAGTGTGAAATCTCAGCCGATGACTCTCTCTCTCTCTCTCTCTCTCTCTCTCTCTCTCTCTCTCTCTACATCTATACACAGCTTCCTGTCTTGTTCTCTGAGTGCATTTTTCTTTATTAATCACGAGTTCACGACCATAATAAGATTTTCTAATATCTTTGGTTTTGACCAAAACTACGATTGATTCCATTGTTTAATATATTCAGGGAAAATTATTTTTTTAACCATCTACCAGACACCGGAAAACCAAAATGAATTATTTTTTTGGCAAAATTATTTTTCATGAAAAATATTTTACATTGAAACAAACAGAGCCTTGTGAACTTTTTATTTTGAACAGCGACATAATTCAATCGTGTGAAGACATTCTGGTGAGAAAACCTTGGATGGTACTGCTGCAAATTATTGGGAATTGCAATTCAAAAAAAACTGCCGCATGAAAAGGATGAAAATTTGGGCCACAAGTAGGGTGTCACAGAAAATACTTTGCAGGGGCGAGCTTATATAATTCATAGGAATTTTTATAGTCTCGGTATAGATGACTTACCTTTGACTGGCAAGGACGGAGTAAAAAATTTCATTACGTAAGGTCGAATTTTTTTTCAAAAATAATTTGAAAGGGCGAGCATATTAATTCATATGAATTTTTTTTTCTATATAATACTAGAGGTTTTTTTTTTCCTCTCCTTGCAGGGGTGACCGCTTCTACTGGCCCCTCCCTGTTGACCGGACAGAAAGCGAATTAGTTGAGGTGCGCGTGCTTGCGCTAATTCGAACATCCAACCAAACCAAAATATATGAGAATCACGCTACGTAAACCATTTCTTTTCTCCAACTATTTACAACTCACTCACATATACTGTTGGAACCCACACACAACTATGAGTGTAGGCCCCATGTATATGTGAGGGAGTTATAAATGGTTAGAGCCGAAATAGTTGTACAACTAGCATTTTTGAATATATAAAAGAATTGAATGTAAAGATATGATTGATAACAGTTCCGCTTTTTGGCAACATGTGTTGCAAAATAGTGTGACAGGTTTGTCAAAGGGGGACCCAATTTGCTAACTACTTTGAGTCTTTGATCATGACAGAATTAAAGGCTGAGAGTGGACTTTTCCTCAACACATAAAGTAGGATAAAAATTTGACTTGTCAACTAAATTAGACTACTATTATATCTTTGTTGGGGTGGAAAAAGTAGAAATTGGGAAAACAAAATGGCCTTGTTCGTTTTATAGTTTAGTTTAGTTTTAGTTTTGTTTTGTAATTATTATTTACATTTTTTTCTCTATTTCTCTCCACTTATTATCTCTATCTCCAAAACTAAACTAAACTAAAACTACTAAGCAAACAAGGCCAATATAATCTTGATTAGGACGTTTGATTATTTTGCCTATCGATCTAAGATTCAAAATATACAGAGGTGCTTAACATGCCAATTGACTATTTCCATTAGTACTGATTTTTTTTTTGTATCAGGCAATCCGGGTCACTTTATGCCCACTTCGAATAATCTCCGCGAATCAATTCCACCGTCAACTAGCTAAAGGCCCATTCAAGACAGTAACAAAGCTTTTCCCTGTAAAAATTGATAGTACCTGTGAGATTTTGAACCTAAAATCTTAGAAATGAGCAAAACTCGTCCCGGACCTTGATTACCCGGCACACTCTATAATTGGGGTTTTCCTTTAGTATGGAATCGTGATTCTCGTCATCACGTCCACACTGGAAGCTTCCAGCTTTGGGGATAAAGATAACACCTAACACATTTGACCCTATATTCATTATTTACACTATTTTTTCTTTTTTCCATTGATTTAGCTGTGTGTTTGAAAATATTTTCCCAATCAAGCATTGCCTACATGCACGTAAAACAGGCTTTATTGTGTCGGTAGAATTTTACGGGCCGTTTGGATGACGTATTAGTTTGAGAGAGATTAAATAGTAAGAGGGATAAAATAGTAAGGGTGATTAAATAAGAAGGGTAAACCCACATTGATGTGATAGTTAAGAAGGGGGATTAAATAGTCCAAAGTTTGGATGAAGGATTAAAAATGAGGGATAAGGAGGGTGGATGATGTAAAAACAATCAAATTGACTATATCGCCCTTGTCAACAATTAAGTTATATTTTTTTTATGTTTGTCAACAATTAAGATAACAGTTAAGCTATTTGTCAATTAATAATTGTAAATAACGATACTGTCAACTAATTGTAGATAACAAATAAGTTTTTTTTTTTTATGTTTGTCAAGTGTCAACAATTAATGCTCTCCACTCCACTTCATTGTAAATAATGAAAAAAAAAAAGAAAAAAAGCGCCCTACTTGGCCAGACCAACACATTTCCTATTCTCAAGTCAAAATACTCTTCTTCTTCTTGGAAGAAAAAATTGCAGCGGCATGAATAGTGAACCGAGCTCCCCGATCGGCGACGCAACAAACATCAGAACTCTCCGACCGGCAAGTTTTCATCGGAACTCTTCTCTCTTCTTCGTTCTACTCTCTCTCCTTTTTTCGTCCTTTCTTTAGTATTTGTTTTTGTCGCCGGATTACTCACTGGAGTAGGCCGGAACTTGCTAGATCTGACCGGTAGTGCAGAGCTGTGGGGGGTAGGGATGTCATTCGACCACTCTCATCCCCGGATAATTTAGCCGGCGGCTATTTTGTCGGGGTGTGCATTTTGCATCCAAAGCATGGGCTAAACATCAAATCACCCCTTTATCCCCCCTGATTGCTTCATCCCTCCCCCATAAACGGCATCCAAACGACGCCTTAGGCCGCTCCCACTAAGCTGTCTGGGATTTTCTTGTCGGAGATTTAACGAAATCCAGAGAGAGAGAGAGAGAGAGAGAGCATGGCTCATGGCTGGTTGATGTAAGAAGTCAATAATGCGGCGAACTTTTTCTAAGCCTTGTTTTCTTGAAAACTGTCTTTGCATCCTCAAGGCATGCACCTTCTTACGTTTTTTATTAAGTAAAACATCCGTAGTGCCATACCCACCCAAAAAGGTGTTTGCACGGACGGAACCAGGGTTTTTTTATCTTAGGATTGCCGAATCTTAAAAGTTGAAGCTTAAGATTGGTAGGTAAATGACGCAGCGGAATTCACAAGAGAATAATTAGCGTAGTATTCCAAACGAGATAGGTTCTTGAATCCACAAGAAGAAAGAGAGAAAATCTCAGAATCATACTGATTGAATAAGAATTGCTGAAGGGTAAATTTCACTGACCTCCCCTGAGGTTTCTGACAAATACAAGGACCTCCCCTGTGGTTTCTGAAAATGCACTGCACTCCCTTACTTTTGAAACTATTCTCTAGAGTCCCCATTCTGTTATCTTTCCCGTTAAAAACCTAACAGAAATCTGTGATGACCTCATATTTGTTGACTATTTACCAAAATTACCCCCAACCAATACAAATATTGACAATTTCCTTGCAACCAAACATGAATCACTCCTTCACCCTTTTCTCTCACTCTGTCTCTCCCCAGAATATCACGAGTCGTGACCACCATTTTCGCACAACTACGACCTTCACCCAACCTACACCAGTCTCTTCCATGACCCCATATGGTCTCTCTTTCATCGCCCACACTTCCTATGCATCTCCAACACACATTTTGATAATACATCCAATATAAAAACTATTTGATAGACCCGAAACAAAAAACAATAATGTTACTCAAATGGAAAAACTAAATCTGTACATCAATTGAAGGGTCCTGGGTTCTGTAATTTTTTTTTTGGTTGGTAAAGTTTCTAAAATCTGGACATTAATCTGGACATCATCAAGGTGGGTTTCCCACATTTGTTTCACAAAGTCAGTAATCATTGATTTCCGTTGGATCTTGCCAAGAACTCCACCCCAACTCTAGTCCGTTGCATTCCCACAACACATTGGCTAATCTCAAAACCACTCAATCTTCCCTACTTCACTGTCTGATATTGCAAAAAACACAAAAAAAAAAAAAAAAACAAAAACAACTATCCGATCGGAGGAAATTCTTCAAACATGCACTGGAACCAAAAGCCCCAAGTGGGCATCAATCGATTTGATGCATGTAGTCTCTTCGATCAAAAACCCAAGTTGTGGGTATATCGACAACAAAAAAAAATTACCCAAAATTTATCGAGACAGGCTTGAGTTTGATCCTTTACGTGCCTGATCATCTCCTGTGGCGACTCAAAGTTTAGCGACATCAGAAGGTGTTGCACAAATCTCCAATAATCGGTTAAACCATGAATGGTTTCATAGCCCAATATGAAGTTCAACCGATGATGGGCCGGAGTTCTAACTCATTTGCAAATGATTCGATTTGCTTCTCATTGAAAATCTAGATATCAAAACCATAATATAAGTCCACTAATTAACCCGTGTTTATTTAAGATTTCCAAAGAAAATCTCATTTGATTTTTCATGAAAATCACAAAGGCAGGAAAAAATCGTAGGAGCCGCTCTCTCTATCTCAACTCTTCACAGCCCCACCATTGCAGCCCCTCCTTCCCCTCCCCCTCCATGGGTTGCACACCCTTTGGGCGGCGGGAGGGGAGGGACTAATCCCCTTTCTAGATCTGGTTTCCCCTTCCCCTTCTGCACCAGATCCGCCTTCCGTTCGCCAATCGTTGGACCATGGCGTTCCGCAGCCCTGTTGGGCGTTACAATTCGTCTGCTCCTCCTTTGTAACCTTACGGGTTCCGGCGGCTTCTTAGGCTCCGGTAGGGGCGCGTGACCGGTTGGAGGTTTGGTTAGAGATGGGCTGCTCAGCGACGAAGGGGAGTGTATCTTTTTTCTCGTTTCTTTTGTTTTTGTCCGGCTTTAGGCCGGTTAAGTCCGGTTTTAGGCCGGTTTTTGTCTGAATTTTGTCCGGTGTGTTCCGTTGGTTTGGTCATACGCTTTCTCATTGTATTTCTGTGACCTGTTGTCGTTGGAGTGTCCGATCTGTGGACTCCCAATCTTTCTCCATGGGAATCTTTGATGAATACTATCTCTCAACTTTTGACAAAAAAAGATTTTTCATGAAAATCTCGTAATCGAATCACCCCTAACTATTCCCTCCGTCCCAAAAATCTCGTAATCTAATATTATGCATAAAAATACTTTATTTTTTTTTATTGAAAAAGGTTTTTCTATTGTCAGCCCAGTAGACAACAAAAAAACAAAAAAACACACATACTCCAATGTATTTTTTTACTTTCTCATACACTTTTACACATCCCTATACATTTTTCACATAATCCCATACATTTTTTAAGCCTTAAAATCAGTCCATTGGGTTGATTTTAGAATTTTCCTTATTCAAAACCCGAAAAAGAACCCAAAATATTGAGTAGTTAATTTCTCTTCCTGCAATTCTTCCTAATCTCGCCACTGGATCCGGTGAGGGGACTGATATTCCCCATCTTGATCATGGCCGCCACGAAATCAGAGGTAAAAGTGCTCTGGCCAGTGCTGTAAGTGCGGACGAGGGAGTCGGTGGAGCCGCCGTTGAAGAACTGTTGATCGGAGTGGAGGAGTCCCCTCTTGTTGACAAGGTTCTTGTAGTAGTTGTTGTCGAAAGCCGTGGGGGTCTGGAGATCGAGCGGGGCCAAGTTGTTGTCGCCAGAGCCGACGGTGCTGGGGCAGTTTCTCCGCCGTGTTTGGGCGAGTGAGGAGTCTAGGTTGTTGGTCTCGTTGTATATGCGTGCTCGGAAGTTGGTGCACCTTGCTTGTCCAATTGTGTGAGATCCTGTGTTTTGAATGTTTGGTAAAATAAAAAACAGTGAAGGTTGTTAGAATTTTGCAATTTTTAGCTTTGAATTGAGGTTCTTTTTAAATGCTAACTCAAGTGATTAAACCAACTTACGCGCATCTGGTCTAATCATAGAGGCCCAATCTAACTGTCCATTTACGAGGTTTGAATTAAAATTGTATATGGAATGTCTAGAAAACAAGTTATTTAAATAGTATATTTTATGATGTCTAAATAGTCAACATGTTTGGACTAGTTTTTTTTGGCCTTTTGACTTTTTACGAAAGAAGTGGATTTTCATTAAGTCTGATTATTTTAGATTTTTTTTATAGGCAAAAAGTTTATGGAGGAAAACTTGACAAATGGTACATTAAGTTGGGAGAGAGGGGATGAGACTCCAACCACGGTTGCAAAAATTAGAGCACCTGATGAGACAAAACCCAAAAACATCCAATGGGCCGAGCAAAAACTAGGTTACTCGTTGCAGAAGAAGGCATCCTATAGTGCACTGCCGCACTAGAGGGTTGTAGTGCTGCATCCGAGCAGTTGATCACGCAATCAACGGCTCGGATTTCATCTTGGTGCTTGCATGATCCGAGTCGTTCATTGCTGAGATGAAATCCAAGCCGTTCATTGCTGAGTGCAACGGCTCGTGTGGCGCACTACAGGGTTGTAGTGCGGCAGTGCACTACAGGATCCCGGATCCACTTGTTGCATAAACCTAAAATGTTTTAAATAGTAGTATATTTTTTAGGCTAAAAAGGGGGGCAAAAATACTAATAACGATTTTATGGCCATTTAAACATGGCTAATACTTTGTGCACCTAAACAAATAAAATTTAGCCTTAGGTTTGATATCAAGTGTTATTTACATGACATTACGCGGATTTAAATCACAAGAGATAGTCTTTACATAATAAAATGTGCAGTCTCGATGAAATTTTTAGCGGTGAGGAGTCTAGAACCACACTTCAAAATGAATTTAACTGTGCATTACTCTAGCCATGAGGTAGTGCTAGTTGTATAGTTCGTATCGAATATTAATTCGGAGAAACATCAACGTTATAAGGTACAATAAAGTTGAGATAGTTTTCCTACTATCTGTTATATAGCTATGATTTCTAATTATTGTTAGCATATTAGGGGGAAAAAAATGCATGTTCCAAAAGAGATAATGAGAGAACAAACCAACGAGAGCAACCATGTCCTTGCTGGAAAGTCCAACAGCACTGAAACTGGAGATAAGTGCACTGAGGTTAAAAGTTGGAGGAGGAATGCTGCTGTTGGCTGCAGCCTGGCTAGCTGTCCTGGCATCTCTTCTTCCTAGTAGTACATTCCAACTAGGCCCCCCAAGCTGCAATAACATTGCAAATTAACTTACAGAAATATTTATTAATGAACTAAATAAGGATTTGGATTGAATGATTTCATATATTTTGATAGGATTTTGAATAGTACTCTACTTACTGTAACAACAGAGTCCCTAGCAGTAATGGCAATTATATCGGCGCAGGAGACTACGTTAGGGCAAGCTTTCTCCACCGCGGACTTGATGTTGTCAACTACGTTAAATCCCCTGACTGAGTTGAAATTCGGAGCTGCCCTCTTCTCTCCTGTGAACGTAGATGTGTCGTCAAGTAGTAATGATCCATCGCATCCCTGCAAAAAGAGGAGGGGAAAAAAAAGAACTTGATGAGAATTTAGATTAGGTGCAAGAATAGTCTGAGCTATAGAAAACAGGACATGTATGCCAACTTACTAAAGCACTTTAATCTAATGCTTTGTTTATACTGTAATTAAAAAATTACCAATCTGCCTAATCTCAGACAGTTGGAATGATACGAAAATCAATTTTGGAGAACAGTTAAAGTAGTTTTTTTTGTAATAAGCTTGAAATTAAAAAGATAATTAACTAGTACCCCGGGGAGGACAAAGAAAAGAAAAGAAGAAGAAAAGAAAAGGAAAATTACGTAAAAAGGGATGCTAAGTAGTTATCCATTTAGTTTATACAATTAAAGGGAACTTAAAAAATTTTGGGCAGAGTTAAAAATGAGCAACAATAAGCTGCAAATGAAAGCTAGCAAACCATGTCTCTGCCCAACACATTGAGCCCACTGTTGAAATGAAGAACTAAGAATCAGGTATGGAGGCATGTATCAAGTAAATGCATATGGAAGAACCAGCAGCAGCAGTAAGTTCAAGCAACTATATTAAAGTAGTTATAGAATGATGACTCAGAACTAAGAGGTATATTAAATTACAACATAAGAGTTTAAGTAGTTATCCATTTAGTTTTATTTATTTATAAGGAAGTAGTTATTCATTGATTTTCTTTGTGTTGAATACAAAACAAAGAAGAACTTTGTTAAAATTCTAACCAAACATTTCAAACTCTATTGGCAAGGTAGTCTTACCTTGGGACTTAAGAGTTTGCTCTCACCTAAGGTTTTAGGTTGGATTACCCTTGCCAACAATCTCTTGGGGCCACTAAGGGTTATGCCCCATTGTTATCTCCATGGACCCATAATTAGTCAAGGTGCACGTAAGCTGACCCAGACATCTGGTTATTTTAAAAAAAACAACGTTCAATCTTATTCTCTACTTCTAAGAAGTAGTGGTTTTGGCAGAATTTGGCTCCAAAAGAATTTAGTACAAAATGAAATAGCTCATAAGCGAAGGCGAGTTACGTTAACGAAGCAGTCGTGGAAGAATAAGCGAAGGAGAGAGGCGCCCATCCGGGCTTCTTTCGAGATTGCAGATTTCACAACAGAATTGATAGTGGTAAAAAGGTTTGGACAAGATTTGGAGTAGAAAGTAGCTGAAAGTTGAGCTGAAGAGCTCCCCATGAAAAGAACAAGGAATGCCAGTGTCACAATGGCCTTGAAAGAGGAAGAGAATAAAGCCATTTTTCTGTGTATTGTGAAGTACTAAATTAGGACTTAAGAAGTGGCGTTGTGTTGTGAAGAATAATGGCTTGGAACGTGGTGGTACATATAGAGAGAGTTTCCAGAGTGGTATCTCTCAAGGCTCAAGGGTGTTGGGGGCAGAGGCAGGTTACCTTTTTTTGGTGCAAATTTTTTTGGTGCAAAGAGGCAGGTTACCTAACTCGGAGACTCTATTGCGGGATTTTGATAGTAGGAAAAAACCAAAAACCAAATTATTATTAGGGTTTTAATGGATTGAATTTTGATTGATGGAGCAAAAAGATTAGGTAGAGTTGAATCGTGTATGACACTTATAAGATTGGGGAAATGACCGATCAGAGAGAAAAGGGGAAAATTATTACACTTCCGTGACACACTTATTGGCAATCACGGTAGGCATGGGAAGGAAACAAATAATTCTACATAAACGGCACTGCAATTGTGATAGACGAAATTACCCCTCGGGTGAAAACCCAGTATATCGTCCTCAACACGAGTGCAATGCTTTTTTTTTGTGGGTGCACACAATTGCACCCAAGGTGCAATAAAAATGAACCCAAGGTGCAATACTAGGAATTTATTTTCAGAAAGTTTGGTTTGACCTCACACGCACATCCATATATACCAACACGAGTGCAATGCTTTTTTTTGTGGGTGCAACACAATTGCACTCAAGGTGCAATAAAAATAGACCCAGGGTGCAATAGTGGGAATTTATTTCCAGAAAGTTTGGTTTGACCTCACACGCACCTCCATATATACCAACACGAGTGCAATGTTTTTTTTTGTGGGTGCAACACAATTGCATTCAATGTGCAATAGAAATGGACTCAGGGTGCAATGCTGTGAATTCATTTTCAGAAAGTTTGGTTTGATCACACACTGGCACCCCCATGTGAACCAACACGCGTGCAATGTTTTTTTTGTGGGTGCAACACAATTGCATTCATGGTGCAATAGAAATGGACTCAGGGTGCAATGCTGATAATATGGACCTAACATGCAATGCTTTTTTTTTTTTTGGAGTGCAACACATTTACATGCAAAGTGCAATTAAAAAAAAAAAATTTACCCAGGGTGCAATTGAAATGAACCCAGGAGTTAATATGCAATTTACAAAAGCTCTTGGCCACACTATATCTTCTTCAAAGGTCAAGGGTGGTCCAATGTAATTTTGTCAAAGCAACCCAAATTAGGTGGAAAGACTGATGATGTTGGACCTGAATCTCACCTGCTTCCCTTCCAATTCCATCTCCAATCACTACGAATCCGTTACGGAGAAGTTTCCGGAGCACGATTCAGGCACCTCCAATTCCTCTCTCGTCAATGTGGACCCGTCGTCCAACGCCGACGACCAAGACTCCTCGTCCACCACCGCCACTAACCATGTTTTATCCAAAGATTTGGGCATTCTCTCTCAGGTTTTTCTCTGGTACAATACCAACCCTGGATCGAAGTGTTCGTTGGAGAGCCCGTCTGCTCCTTTTTCGCGGTGGCGGTGGTGGTCGGTGATGGTGAGGCTCCGTTCGCAGATGGAGAGATGAGAGATGTATTACGTTGATTTGGTGAGGGAAGAGGGGGGGTTAATTTGTGAAGGATTTTAAAGCACATGGTAATTTTGTCCGGGAATTTTTCCCATGCCATGAATCCGGAATTATTATTCCTCTACCCATTACCTAATGATATCCAAAAAGTGTGTCATGAAATTGTAATATTTTGCCCCTTTTCTCTCTGATCGGTCATTTCCCCTATAAGATTCCCATACAATTCCACAATCAATTTGCCAACTACTTTGATCGTGAGAGAATTAAAGGCTAAGAGTAGACTTTTCCGGATCAACACTTAAAGTGGGATCAAAATTTGACTTGTCAACTAAATTAGACTACTATTATATCTTTGTTGGGGTAGAAAAAGTAGAAATTGGGAAAACAAAATATAATCTTGATTAGGACGTTTGATTACTTTGCCTATCGATCTAAGATTCAAAATATACAGAGGTGCTTAACATGCCAATTGACTATTTCCATTAGCACTGATTTTGTTTTTGCTTTTGTTTTTGTTTTTATATCAGGCTATCCGGGTCACTTTATGCCTACCTCGAATAATCTCAGCAAATCAATTCCACCGTCAACTAGTTGAAGGCCCATTCAAAACAGTAACAAAGCTTTTTCCCGTAAAAATTGATAGCACATGCGAGATTTCGAATCTAAAATCTTAGAAATGAGCAAAACTCATTCCGGACCTTGATTACCCGGCACACTCCATAATTGGGGTTTTCCTTTAGTATGGAATCGTGATTCTCGTCATCACGTCCACACTGGAAGCTTCCAGCTTTGGGGATAAAGATAACACCTAACACAAATACCCTATATTCATTATTTACACTTTTTTCCTTTTTTCCATTAATTGATTTAGCTGTGTGTTTGAAAATATTTTCCCAATCAAGCATTGCCTACATGCATACGTAAAACAGGCTTTATTGTGTCGGTAGAATGTTAGGCCACTCCCACTAAGCTGTCTGGGATTTTATTGTCGGAGACTAAACGAAATCCAGAGAGAGAGAGAGTGTGTGCATGGCTCATGGCTGGTTGATGTAAGAAGTCAATAATGCGGCGAAGTTTTTCTAAGCTTTGTTTTCTTGAAAATCCGTTTTTTATAAAGTAAAACATCCGTAGTGCCATACCCAAAAAGGTGTTTGCACGGACGGAACCAGGGTTTTTTTATCTTAGGATTGCCGAATCTTAATAGTTGAAGCTTAAGATTGGTAGGTAAATGGCGCAGCGGAATTCACAAGAGAATAGTTAGCGTAGTATTTCAAACGAGATAGGTTCTTGAATCCATTAGAGTTTCTTGAATCCACAAGAAGAAAGAGAGAAAATCTCAGAATTATACTAATTGAATAAGAATTGCTGAATAATAGAGATTTACATGTCCTTTTATGGGGAAACCCTAGTAAACACTACTAAAAAAATAACGGCCTTGTTCGGTTTGAGGTTTGAGTTTTGTTTTAGTTTTTTTGACATCATCATTTCCCTCATTTCTCTCTCTATCTCTCTCCACTCATTACATCTGATTACATCATCAAAACTAAACGAAACTACAAACCAAACACAGCCAACGTATCCCGGAAATTAGGGAAACTTCCAAAATTGAAAACTAGAAAGAAAAACAAGATATTCCCAATTGGAATCAACTTGAACAGAATTATACTGTAAGAGTAATTCGTAATTTAATTATTTTCTGATATAGCAAAAATACTAAATTGAAGGCCTAAAGAAAGGAATTTGGCCGAAATCCACCATCAGTCACAACTTTAGGGTGGTGAGTCATTACCGCAGAGCAATTCTTCTTCGACCCGCTAAGTTTGGGCCTATTCCGGGCTTGTCAATAGATTGCCGAATTGACAATTTTCAATTAAAAGATGTTTGGACCCCCGAGGCTTTCGTCGGTCCAATTGATCATAGAATTGGACCGTCCCTTATTCTACATCAATAAACCACACTTAATCATGGAGACTACTGGATTAAAACCCCGATTACTTGTACTGGGAGTTCCGATGACGAAAAATTTTGAGTGGGAGGGAAGCCACAACCTATGTGGATTTTGTTTTAGGATTGTGCCTTATAGAGGGGTGCCACTATAACATAACCTTGTTAGCGAGTTAGGGGGTGTCCCGGCACCTCCGCCGGTATGCTTGTGTATGCCGCGTTTCACAAGTTGAGTTCGACTTAGTGAGTCTAAAGTGCGACAATACGTATATAAATTTAATAATTATATCGTAGCTCAAAATTGTATCGGAGCGATTCCCGGGTCACAATCCCAGACACCATAAACAAAGCAACACTCACCAGAATCACAATTGTGAAAGGCAAATGTTACCTAAAACATTTGAAGCGTTAGAAAAAAGAGAGTCAGCCTTTACGGCATATCATCTTTTTGTGGTTTTTAATTGTGATAATGTTAATTGTGAACGCATAATTTGGTCATGCTCACAATTCTTTCCTTTTCGTTTTCCCCCCATGTGATAATGTTAATTACTTCCTACTTATTGGTCCCCAGTGGAGCAGAAACTTTTATTTTTATTAGTAAATCATTGATATATTTATATTTTTTTCACATTCTAACGTATTGTTACGCGCCCATTGCCCCTCTCCAACACGGGGCTTGTTGTGCCTTCTATACAGGCCTCGTCATGAGTTGTAAAATGTGATTATCCACACCTTTTACTTTGTAGACTTTGACTAAGATAATAGCCCCATAAAAAATAAAGTTAATTGGACATTGTTACGTAGTAAATGAATCAGGATTTTCTTCAATAAAATGACAACAAATACAATTTGAAAAATCCACATCAAGATTATTTGATTTAGTTAGTAAAATACTGATGTTCCATGGACTTGATTTTTTTTCTAGATCATTGTTTGCGCCTAGCTCCAAACAATAAACGGTTCATATTATATTTTCGAGTTCTGGACGAGGCCCGAATTGAAGGCACAATAGTTGGGCCCCCAAGTCCACTCACAAAATAATTAAATAAAAATCCAGCTACGAGAAGTCATTTTCTCCTTAGTTTTCTTTACGAAATTTATCATTGGAAGTCTGAAGGTCCTGATCTCTCAGTAGGACTCTTTCCTCCCTGTTCTCAATCCTCGCTCTATACTTGCCCTTCCAATCCTCGCTCTATACTTGCCCTTCCAATTCTCACTCTGCACTTGCGCTCTCAATCCTTGCCCTGTTCTTGTGCTCCTGTAAGCGTATCCAGGGCCGGCCCTTGGGCTAGGCCCAAGAGGCCTGGGCCTAGGGCATCCCCCAAACCCCAAAAATTAGGGCACTCCAAAAAAAGTTTAATGTTAGCCTTACTAGGAGTCTTTAAAGCCCAAAATGAAAAACCAAAGAAAGCCCACTTGGTTAAACATAGTAATCTACAAGAGTAATCTACCAGGAGAGGCTCTGTTAATAAAGAAGGCCCATTTTCTTCTCTTTTTTATATCTCTGCTCTTACCCCTTCTCCTCCTTACTTTTCCGATGTGGGACTTAAAAAGATAAAAACAGATTTCTTCCTTCTCAAGCTCACCAATTAGCTCTACCAGACCTTCTTTCTTGCTCCATATCTTAATACTACTAACAAACCAGAGTGGAGTGATTTCCCCCGAGATCTTAATCCAATAAAATATACTCCTATTTGCACATTCAACCCAAAAAAATTCCCCACAAACCAATCTTTTGCAAACAACTCAATTATGTCCATAGGCGGCTCCATGGCTTCCTTGTATATTTTTAATTGAATACCCCATAGATTTTTATATCTATTTCACCTCCACATTGGTTCACTATGCAAAATTGTAATTTTGGTTTTTGAGGATGGAAATGGTCATACACTTTCTTTAATTAACCCCAGTTGCCTGTATAAACGCCCTCAAACAAGGATGGAGTTTTTTTTTCCTCTTGTAAAAATTGTTGTACATTTTAAGGGCACAAAATTTAAAACTTGCCTTGGGCACCAAAAAGTGTTGGGCCGGCCCTGAGCGTATCCTATGTGATTAGGTCTGACGTCCCTGATGAAGCATGGGAAATTGGGAATAGAAAAATAGATTTAAATGGGGTTCGAGTCGAGGATAATGAGTAGGGTGTGAGAGAGAATCATTTAGGTGGATCGTAGTGGGGCAAAAGAAAGGGCCTTTGATCCATACACCCGACGTATGGTCATTCCTAATGATCATGTGCAACATGAAAGAGCTAGGCTTAATTCTTGAATCTTGTAGGGGAGGTCAGCAGAAACCAAAATTGACTAAGTCAAAGTTGACCACCTTATGACATCATGACACTTGTCAAATGTGGCCGCGCAGGTCATCCAGCGCGAGGGTCACTTACGCGACACTACCCTCGCTGAAGGGTTCATTGTGCAACATTTAGGCCCAATAAAGGCAAGCTCATTTGCATACGGGTCATCCATATATGGAGAAAAGCCCATGAGCATCGTGACTAGCACAACCCAGAGATATGGGCGAGAACGCGTGAAGCTATTCTATTTTAGCCTAAGTAATTATACTTGCTCCGGTCTGAAGGCAGGACCCGAGGGGCCCTCTGAGGCATGGCTGCGGTACAGGCGCAACCGAACAGGTCACGACCTTGCCCCAACCGGAATAGAGGGATCTAGTAGCTATTTGGTGGCTATAAAAGAAAAAGAGGTTCTCCTTGCGAGGGTGGAATAGTGTTCCCAAGTAAAGCTGCGGGGGTTAGCCCCATGGTGGGTGACATCACCCACACGGTTAGGTTGTACGGAAATGACACGAGTCCTCATATTATAGGAAGACAGCCTGACCCCTGATCATTGGCCCAAAGTGCCTATAAATATGAGACATTCCCTTCACAATTTCCAGAGGTGATTCTTGACAGAGTGTGTTATTCTAAAGAGAGAAAGTAGGTAGTCACTGATTTTAAGAGAAGAACAATTCTCTCTGAGTGATATCACCCTATTTTCTAGATCACTTGGGATACTCCATGGATTAACCTGAGAGCAACGCTGCCTTAGTCTTTTCTGTGCTCGCCTGCTCTATTCTTCACCATTCTTCTAGATCACTTCATTCCCCTAAAATTTCTAATGTTAACTATTCTTACATCTCCAACTTACGTATTTCTTCTTAAATATTATTGACTCATACAAAGAACCTCTATTACAAATCTTGATCAAGGCGGCATGCTGGAAAAGCAAGAGCTAAATTTTCAAGAGATTTGGTATCGAATTGGACCGTTTCAATGTCACTGTCTATTTAATGGGTTAGAAAATTTTGGCATGCATGGTGAGCTTTGGGGACTATACAAGTGGAAAATTCAGCTTTGTTAGACGATTATTGAGTCTAAGGTTCGGATCAAACAAAAAAAAAAAAAGTCTAAGGTTAACTTGTAACCTACTACTTCGTCCAACCCTTTTAATGGGGTAAGATATTGAAGAGATTTTATTCTCTAAATACTATAATAATATCCAACTACTTCTCTTGTAGACTCACTCAACAAAAGTAAGGCCTTGTTTTTCAAAATAAGTTACAATGCTAAAAGTCACTTTTAATATTTGTCTTTATTCAAATTTTTTTCGCATTTGTTAGTTTTGCATTGAACTTTTGTGACGTATTGGTTCTTCTTGACGAGAGGAACCGAAAAAGTATATAATTATGACTTTTTCCCAAATTTGTTTGTGTTTGTTAGTTGGTCCTTTTCCAAAAGAACCGGGTATCGTCATTTTACTTTTCCGATTCCTCTCGGTGAGGAGAACCAATATGTCACAAAAGTTTTACGCAAAGCTAACAAACTTGAATTTTTTTTTTGAATAAAGACAATTTTTAAAAGTGACTTTTAGCACCATGACTTACTTCGGGAAACTTAGCCTAATCCTATTTAAAAAAGAGTTGCGAATATAAATTTTATGTGGAACTATGTCACCTCTTTAGCTTCTAAAATATAGTTTGTTTTTTTTTTTAATCTAGAGGTAATTTTATTTCCAAAGCCCGAAGACATTACAAAGATTTCATCACGGGTTACAATAATAAATCAAAACGACCAAAAACTAGATCGGGTATAGGCCCATTCAAAGAATTGATGGAAAAGGATCCTCCAAGGAAGCCCAACTCAAACCATCAAAAAAGCTGATAAAATCTAGAAAAGCCCTCCTCGTCGGGAGGGCAAACACTCCACAAGGGACAAAAGGGTGGGGAAAGAAAACCAACAATAAATCAAAACACCACATTTATTCAATCTCCACCAAGAAATAGGAGACGCAAAACTGCCTTTGAATCGACACAAACTACCAGAATCTAAATGCAAGCACAAACACTAGTTGGCTCCGTGACACATTGCGAAAACGGACCAAATCCGAGGTCGGGTGAAGAGTCAGTCAAAGAAATGGTGGAAGAAGATCGTACAAAGAAAGCTCAAACCATGAGAAAGGCACAAATAAAATCTTGAAGAAAGCCATTCTATTGAAAGGGTAAACACTCCAGAGAGGCACAAAAGGGAGGGGAAATAAAACTAACAATAAATCAAAACCCCATATTTATTCGATCTCAGCCCAGAAATCGGTGACGCAAAACTGTTGCCGAGCCAACACAAACCAACCCCAAAAGTCACCGAGGCTGCAAGATCTCGCTATAGTCGCCAGAACAAGCTGAAACACGTAGCCGGAGAGTGAGAAGGCGACAGATCTGATGTCATAATTGCAATTTTTCTATAGTTTTTTACCAATTTTTCCATAGTTTTTTACCAAATTTTCCAATTCTTTTCATGTGGGTCCAAAATTGGTCAATTAATCACTGTGCATTTTTTTTTGTAAGGTAGACCAGTGTAGTCCCGGGTCAAAGTTATGCTACTAGTTAATTAATGAGTTAGGCGGAGGGGGTTAGACATGTAAGGACGGTGCTGTGCATCCCATGCACAGCACCCCCTAAGTCCGCCAATCATGCAGTAATCCAATTGTTCCTTTATGAATGCAATCAACTTCTTCATACTATTCAGTAATGTCAATTGTCTTGTCTGCCGACCATAGCTACTGGCTAAGCCCAATTCCCTCCATAAAATACGGATAAACCTACGGGTACAGAAAAGCGGGTACAGAAATTGCACAGATCGCGTTCGGGGATCCACTTTTGGGTCTCACACGAGTGATCCGAACCGTTCGTTATTCTTAGAACATTTTTCCGAAGGGCCCCACAAAATTTCAGCTCAATCGGACGGTTAGAAATGGTTCAACCAAAGCCTCACCGTTTCAATCAAAAGATATCGGAAAAATGTTCTAAGAATAATGAACGGTTCAGATCACTCGTGTGAGACCCAAAAGTGGGTCCCCAAACGCGATCTGTGCAATTTCTGTGCCCCCCATTCTGTACAGGTAGCATTGTCCATAAAATACTAATTGAATTTAGGGTGCAACCGAACGAGCTGCTTGCGAGCAGACTGGTTAAGGTCAGGCTCGGCTCGGCCCGACTCGAATAGATAATCGAGCCGAGTTCGAGCCTGAATTTTAGGCTTATGTAATAAACGAGCCGAGCTAAATATTCTAAAGTTCGCCTTGGCTCAAAAAAGCTGAGCTCGTTAAGGACTCAGCCTAAACCAAGCTCAAATTTTAGATTCGTATAGTTAATGATCCTAGTTCTAACACTAAAAAGATCGACTTGTCTCGCCTCGTTTTCCCTAACCTTGATTACTCTAATATTGGACCATGTTACAAGATGAGAAGGTGGCTACAAAAAACACAAGAGATTGTGGGGGCTTCCATACCAGATTTTATGGTGTTGTTCATGTCATGTAATTCGTATATTTAATCTTTTATAACTCCGGTGCCCGAACCAGTTATCACGAATCTCGACTAGACATTTTCTCTCAAAAAGAACAGTTTAGACAAACATATTGGTAGGCAGAGGAACATTGGTCAGGTGGGTCAACTGACCCACTGGGTTCTAACTTTGATAATGGCCCATTAAAATTTTCATCTCATCTCATAAATTTGGCCCAACGTAGCTTTCTATATAGGCTTTTCACTGTATTCGAAATCCTGGAATTGGATGTAATCTTTTTCAGATTTATGTTTACATGATGTGGGCCAATATTCTTTTTCTTTGGTCCTTTGGCACGACACAACCTTTTTTTTGATCAAGCACGACACAACCTCATTTCTTCTTCCTTGTGTTTGCTATATTGGTTGAATGGTAGTAAGCTGTAAATAAACTAAGTCGTTTGTAAACTATTCGAGACTCGATTTTAGTAAAGGTTAGTTCGAGTTCGATTCGGTACTAAACGAATTGGACCTGAACCTTAATTTTCGGCTTGTTTAATAAACGAGCTGAACTCGAACCTGACAGTATTTGACTCGATTAGGATCACGAACTTAGAGTTTATATGTATATCTCATAAGAATTTCCTATATAACCTTGAATATGTACAAACTTTCACTTGTACATACTACATAATGAAAATTTTATAACTTGTACATGTATAAACTTATAAAAGTACTCTAAACTTACATTTTTTTTATAATTTTTATATACGTATTAACTTATTTATGTACAACATAAAAAAATAATTCGAAGTTTTAGACTTATATGAGAGCATAAATATCTATTTTTGACTTGTTAAGGCTGGTGAACAAGTTCGAGTTTGACTCAAACTAAGGCAAGTTCGGCTTGTTGAATTTTCACTGAGCTCGACTTGAGTTCGCTTAAAAATTTACTTAACGAACCTGGACATTCCAAAACTCTCAATTCGGCTCGTTTGCAAACTTAAATAACAGGACTGTGCAAACCAAAAAACAGCATATCTCTGCGATGAGTTACCTTCAACTATCGACATAGATGTCATATAAGTTTGTATTAGTGAGTACACGAGACAATTTCGCATTAAGGGCGATAAAAACCTGCATGAACACCACACGATTAGAACATTCCAAACATTACCCTATCATATTAGAAACATTGAATTGGTACAACCAATACCATACCGCTATCCTGCCTTGATCCCATAACTCTTTTCATCAAGAACCTCATACCTAGAAAGGAATTTTGAAATTCCTAGAGAACACACAGAGTGATTTATTTCATTTCCCAGACCTCAATACACCAATTGATTCTGCACCATACACTTGCTTTCTAGATATTTTTCGAACTACTTTTTCCGGGTACGTTCCGGTTTTCTTATACTTGTAATCCCAAGGGACATATGTCTATGGTTTTGCCTTCCATTTCAACATACCCCTCCTTCACTTCTGTGGATTCTCTCTTGTACACATACACACTTGATGCCCATAAAAATGCCCCTAAATTGAGGGCAGACAGTAGCAGCAGAAACCCATAGTAATAATCCAAGTGGGAGTCATTCAAGTTCTTTCCAATCCAACTTTTACTCCCTCCCCTCCCCGTAATTTCGTCCACAACTGTCACCAAAAAACTGTTCAAGAAGTTCCCAACACCAATCCCACTAGTGAAAAACGTCGTCCCAAGGCTTTGCATATCTTCTGGGGACTGGTCATAGAAAAACTCCAACAACCCAACGCAGTTAAACACATCCGCTATCCCAAGTAAAACATATTGTGGCAGTAGCCAAAATATGCTCATGGGGACGATTTCTTTAGGCCCTGTTTGGTTCACTTTTAACACATTCATGCGCTTGACTTCCACAGCATAGGCCATTGCAATGGCTATGATTTGGATTACAAATCCAACACCTAGCCTTTGTAGGAGCGTGATACCTCTGGGGTTTCCTGTCTTTTTACGCATGAATGGCACAAAGTACCGGTCATATATGGGCACAGAGAGAAGCATGGATAGAGTGACGAAGCTGCTGAGGGAGGCGGGGGGGATTTGGAAGGTGGTACCGAGGCGGCTGTCCAACGTGGTGCCCTGCTTGACAAAGAGGGTGTTGATTTGTGCCCAAATGGTGCTGGGGATTAGGGTCACTAGCCAAATCATGAGCATGCCTAGAACAAGTTTGGCTCCTTCCACTTGAGTCACTGTGCATAGAGTTTTGGAGGCAGTAGTAGGGTTTCCTTCCTTGATTGCAGCCTTGTCCAGGAACCTGAGGACATAATGGTAAGTTTACTTGGTATCACTAATAAGTACCCCTGCAATTTAGCAGATGAATAAAGTTTTCATAGACAAACGGAAAATGATATGGGTACACCACTAATAGAAGCCCAATGCGTGGCCCTCTTAAAAAATGGTCTTCTCTCATTTGCCACATCACCTTGGTGTGCATGTGCAGTGTACTCATAGCATTGTTGTAGACAAACTAACCACCCAACCTTTGAGTGGGCCTACTCTCCAACGAACAGACATGGACCAATGTATATATATACGATTTCCTTTTCTTTTCTTTTTTCCTTTTCGAAACAAGAGAGAACAAGAGAAGAAACGGAGAGAGGAGAGAGAAACAAATGGGTCTTTACTGTTTAATGTATACCTTTACAACAGTTGCACTGTAAAAAAAAAAGGACTAATTTCTGGACCCTATTGGCGTTCTATAGCTCAATATAGCGTCACCTTTCACGCCAAACAAGTGCAGTTGGAAAAAAAGAGAGCCATGAATCTATATGGAATCTACCATGAGGAATCTTGGACCAATCCTGTCGTAGCAACCACGGAAATACAATGATTTCTTTAGGACCACTCCACCCATCTTACTGACGGTGGATTTTGTACCTTCACAATGGAGACCACAAATGACTGTGTCAAATCAAATGTATGTTTTGTTTGGTTGTGAGAGAGTAGGGTGGTGGTGGGGGTGGTCTCCCAATTCCATTGTGACATCCCCTGTTTCAGAAGCAACTTGGTTCATAGACACTGACTCTTCATTAAGGTAAGACTGGAAAGGCCTACTCTGTGAACAGTGCACATGGGAGCTATTGATAGGACGGCACCCTTTCCCCACATGATACACGAGACATCCTAGTCTTGCAGGATTTTTTCACATGATTCGGAATCTGGAGGTCCCCTTCCCACTAGCTTATTCTTGCAGTTGGCGGGATTCAAACTTTGTCTGATCGCGTACGGGAGGGAGGAGCACTTTAGCCCACTCACCCATGCCATCTAGGCTACCACCTTCGGTAGTGAAGGAACAATGGTATGGAGCACCAACTAATTGAGCAGTTGGGTCAATTAAAGTCCTAGACTCGCAAGACGTATGCTTCATTGTTTTCAGTTATGGTACATTGGGAGACCGTAGATCCAATAACGGGTGCAAAACTCAAACTTCTCCTAGTACAACACTAAGGGTTCTCGCGATCAACTTGGCCCAGTTAGTTACATCTCCTAAATTCAAGGGCGGAACCAGTAGTTTTGATTTTGGGGTAAAAACTTGCATCTAACAAACATAAAATGGTTAAAGTTTGGTGCTTCAGCGCAAGTTAGGTGGCATAAATTCCAATGCAAATAAAAATACCAAGAATCTTTAAAAAAAAACTAAAAATGGAAGTACTCCAAATCAAACTCACTTGAAAATTGGAGTGTGGCGGACTTGACGTTTTCCAGTATCAGTATAGTGTTGCCGCTCAAACTCATGAAGCTCAGATGTATGGGTAGGGACACTGAGCTTTCTGTTGGCAAATGCAGCAATAGCAACTTTAAATAGGTCCCCAGCAGGGTTATTAGTTTTGCTAACTTTGTGCCTGTAAGTTGGTGTCCCAACATAGAATATGAAGAGAGATAGTATAAGGCCAACTGTTGGGATACCATACCCTAATCCCCACCCCAAATTCTCTTGGATGTAGACAAGGACAAGGGTGGCCATGAGTGCACCAATGAACGAGCTGAACATCCACCAGTTGAAGAAGGAAGCCTTGAGAGTTCTCTCATGGGGGTTGTAATCATCAAACTGGTCTGCACCAAAGGTGGAGATGTTTGGCTTTGTTCCACCTGCACCAACTGCTATGATGTAGAGTGCTGAGTAGAGGAATGCAGTTTGTGAAGGGGTGGCCTTGCTGCAGACTCCATTTGCACATGTTGGCTGCAAGGATTGGATTGATACTGCCATTGTAAGAAGTATCATTCCCTGTCCAGATGATTGTACTTTTAGTAATTTAGTACTAACATTGGAGATAAAGGAAAACCAAACTGAGCCTTATGTCTCAATCATTTGGGGTCAGCTACATGAATCTTTTTTTCTTTTTTTCTTTTTCTTCCCATTGAGCTATGTCGAGCTGCTTGTGTTTTTACTTTGTTAACATTGCAAATAAAGGAAAAATTAATAGAAAATGTCAGAAAGTTTAATGTTTTTTTTTCTTTGATAACTCGGTATCTGGCCCAATGGACCGACTAATCTTATGGGACTGATCTCACCATTCACCAGCTAGGGAACCATTTGGACTGGTCCAACGCAAGAATTGATGCCCAAAGGGTGGGCTTCCTGAAGCCCTGGTGGCCTGGTCTAGAAATGCAGTGTTGTCATCCTAGTGGAGTATAGGGCCATTCAAAACGAACACACCACTATCGCAACATTTAGAACTCTTTGTACGAAAATAAAAATAAAAATTGGATCTAGATCTTGATTGACTTTTTAAGCCAAGATCTTGATCGACTTTTTAAGCCAATGAGGAGCCATAAATACACTGGGCCGGCTAGTACATGTTCCGAGGGAATTGTGGAAATCCAAGGCCCAAATACAAACTTAAAAAACGTTTTGGACATGTTATACAACTAAAATGGGGAGAGAACGTTTATCTAAAAAATCTCTGACACGGCCCGCCAGACAAAAAAAACTCTTAACTACAGGCCATTGCAACACTTCACCAACCTTTTAAAATAATGCTGATACTATGTTACTTTCATTTACGTCATTTCTATCAGTTCAAACTCAATATCATTTTTTACCTGTCAACTCAAGGCTTAAAAGAGAGCAAGTGGGAACTAAAATTGTAACTACCACACAAAGCTCAACACAAATCACAAACTTGTGGATAACCAAAATGCAGTCATTTTCACGCATTGGAGTGGTCATGCATTGGTCCCCATGAACATAAATGATAAGATTAATTGGCCCTAACTGAGAGAGACTTAACTGAAACATCAGCCAACCAGATAGTTTAGTCACTTCCAAACACAGTCAGAAGCTTTTAATACCAGACAAAGCCATTAACAATGTAAATGGACCTCATGGTACAAATAGTTCAGTGTGATTATGCAGACGAGAAAATTGCGAGAGCTTCTAGAGGAGGAATGAAAGACAGTTTTTGATGATTAATAATGGTTAGCCACATACCATGACATAAATGAGAGATGACAATGTGAAGGTCCAAAAGCGACCGAGGTAAGAGTCTGCTATATAGGCGCCTAGGATTGGTGTCATCCATACCGATCCTGACCAGTTATTCACATTCCTCACAGATGAAACCGTGTCTTCATGAAGTTTGGTTGTCAAGTAAACCACTAAATTTGAAGCTATTCCATAGAAAGCCATCCTCTCAAATGCTTCATAGCCTGCAAGAGCAAACAGTGTATCATCATGGAGAGCTTAGTTTTGAACAACATGCAAAAATCAATACCCATATGTAGTGGAAAATGATGGTTTGGTCTCCATATATTTCGTTTAAATTATGAACTTGTGGAGACGGATTTGTTGGAAAAATGGTTTACGAACCATTACGTGTGAATGAAACGTATAGTCTATATAGAGTTGGATTAGTTACTTTGAAGAGTTACCATTATAGCGAGTTGTGTTTGATCCGTGACACCAATCCGGATGAATAGTTGTGTTACTTCATTCATGACAATTCGTGCAGAGTTAGGAACACCTCTGTATATATG
This sequence comes from Vaccinium myrtillus, assembly GCA_016920895.1. Lineage (NCBI taxonomy): Eukaryota > Viridiplantae > Streptophyta > Magnoliopsida > Ericales > Ericaceae > Vaccinium > Vaccinium myrtillus. Next base: position 22,076,537 of record CM029280.1, on the reverse strand, counting down.
AGGTTCCTCTTTCATTTTAGGGAGAAGTTTGAAGAAGAAAATTATGAGTCTTTCATACATCTTTTGAGTCAAGTCTTTTCATATGAGAGAGTACAAAACATATGTTGGTTTGCAAGATCCATAGATTGCCGTGCTGTTTTGGTGGGGTTTCGAGCATTGTATTAGATAGACGTCAAAAGATTCCGTAAGCGCCGTAGCCGGGACGAACTGTCTTAAAGACATAGAGTCTAATGATAGCCTCGATCATCTTTCATACAGTTTTCAGTGCGAGTACAACGAACCAAGAGCTTTCATAGTCGAAGGAAACTGGATATAAAAGGAATGAATTTGTAATTGATTGTTTAATCTTGTTAACCCAGTATCAAAATAAAATAAACCAAACTTAAACAAGAAAGTTGATAAGAGAGAAGATAAATACCAACAAGAAAAGAGCAAGCTTTCCATTTGCCAGTTTTAGAAGCCAGGACAGGGTGGCCGTCAAGATTGACAGTGCCATCTTGAGTGTAGTCTTTGGCTTCCATTGGAGAGATTTTGAGAAGTTTGGTGGCAATAGTGAGGGAGAACACTGAGCTGAGAGAAGATAGCAATTCTGGATTTCATTGGCTGCAACGGTAGCTATAAAAAGGCAGTGCTACTGTCACCGGGCTGACCAGAACAGCCGGTATCAGAGTACCCACATTCAGTTCAACAATTCAATGCATCACTTTTGGTATTAATGGTTATTTTGGCAATTGTAGCCCACTTCCACATGTGGTTGGAGCTAAATTTATCAATGCTAGGAACATTTTACTTTTACATCCATTTTTACACCTTAGATGAAGACATTTTTACACCTTAGATGAAGACTTAGTGGCCATATAATCACTTAATGGTAGGTCTAACCATAACTTGTGCATATAAAATGTTTGTGTTCCAACATTTTTCCTACGATTAAAGCAAAGCTACACGCACAGACGCCATTCACAAGTGTGGAATGATAATTCAGTGCTCCTAGAGCACCACATGGTGGTGCCCAAGAGCACTTAATAATTTTTCCTTAAGTGTGGGGGCCAACTGCAGGAGTACTTGGAGTGGGGAGTTTTCTGACATAGGGCACATTGTGCATGCATCATTTTTCAAATTGAAATTGCAACTTCAGCAGATTTTATATTCACCTCCTTTTTTTTGATCGCAATAAGATTTTATTAAAACTTGACAGTACATCAAATCGGGGGATGGGGAAGGGTATCCAACCAAAAGTTGGACAAAACTAAAGGGCAAAGCCCAAAACACCTGCCGGCCTAAAAAACCCAAATAGAAACAATGAAGATCAACCTCCCAAATAGGCCTTAAACGCCCAAATTTTACAATAAAAGTCCGGCCCAAAGAAAACCCCAAACCTAACCCTAGAAAAATGAAGCAGCCACCAGATCCGACAGGAAAACAACCACCACCACCGGGCAGCCACCAACGGACACCACCACGCCACCACTAGCAACCCAATGAAGGTACAACCCGAAGCCCAGACATAACCACCAGCCACGGATGCTCACGAAGCCGTTAGGCGAGAACTGGACCATCCAACAATGGTCACAGGGGGAGCCACGCCAACCATGCCACCCATCCCAACCAGAACCCCACACCGTTAAGCCATGATCGGAAAACCCAAGAGAGATCCAACCGGAGAGATTTTATATTCACCTCCTTATAAGCCCAGATAACTCTAGAAGAGAAGGCAAAAGGATGGTTTTAGCTCCTGAATTTTTTAGGTGCTATTGAATAATGGTTTTTACCTTTGGCTAACTTAAAGAAATTATTAAAAAGGAAACACTGTAACATAAAAAATGATAGTACAACAAGAAATGTTGGTAATTATCAAAATAAATGGGTTTTTATTTGGGGTTTTATCAAAATATTCTTTGTGCTCTTTAGAAATTTTTTTGTTGTGTTTTGGTTTTGTCCCACATTGGCTAGTGAGGAAAATGTTGAGTGGTTTATATATGGGAACATTTCTATAATGTTCACATAGTGTTAAGTGGCAAGGCACCTATGGTGTTACACGCTTTACCGGCGTAGCCGGTGATGAAACACACTCATACACACCCGCACCCGCACCCACGCGAAGCGTGGCGTGAGCGTGGCAGTGGGCTGTGTGGCGCTTTGATGGCGCACTACCGGCGTAGCCGGTGATGAAACACACTCATACACACCCGCACCCGCACCCACGCGAGTGCGTGAGCGTGAGCGTGGCAGTGGGCTGTGTGGCGCTTTGATGGCGCACTTTGCACTTAGCACGTCGGCGCGACGCGCGTCGCGCCTACCTTGTAGGCGCCCTTTCTTATTGCCACTTGGCGGTAAGGTATCGCTAACGTGGCATACAGGTCGGAACGGATTGGTATTGATACCAGTGAAACTGGGCATCAATACCTTTGGGCTATCCCGCGAACAGATTGTTTTTGTATCAATACCCCGGTTTGGGGTATCAATACCAACGGGCTATCTCGCGAACAGAATTTTTTGTATCAATACCCTGGTTTGGGGTATCAATACCAGCGCGTCTGTGCGCGGATTTCAGACATTGGTTCGTGAACGGGTGCAGCTCAAAACGGAGAGTTATGACCCAAACTCAAGTCTATTCACTAAGGGGCGTGTCCTAAAGTGAAAAGGTACATTTGGGTCTATAAATAACACCCAAATTACATTCATTTTACATCGAATTCTAGCATTGTTACTCTGCCAAAATTACTACAGATTGCTTTCTGGTTTTTTGCTGTACCATTACTCTGTAGAAACGATACCAGCATTTCCTTGGTTCATTTGATCACAAATTCGACTCGGTATTCTGTATGTCATTCGTTTGTGCGGACGCAGGCAGAAGATCATTGAATTGATCGGGCTTCGTTGTATCCTCGAACAAATTCGCTATCAACTCGGTGCACACCAAACGGTGGGGGCGAATACTGTTTTCGAAAGCGACATAGTTACGTGCCTCGAAGCAAGTTCCATCATCAAGACGCGTTCGGTTTCAAGACTCCGGTTTTTATTTTTGCAAAGAACAATTGAAAACAGTATTACGGAATGGCGTCAACATCAAGGTCTCTACGACAATTGACATAGGATTTCGTAAAATTGGACAAGTTTGATGGCGGGAATTTCAAGCGTTGGCAAAAGAAGATGCACTTCATGTTCACGACACTGAATGTCGTGTATGTTCTCACTGCACCGTATCCGGAGGAGAAAGAAGATGAGACTTTGGAGGAGACACGGGTGAGGATGAAATTCGAAATGATGACTACATTAAGGGGCACATTTTGAATGCACTCTCGGACGCACCGTGATCGATGTGTATTCGAATACGGAGATGTGGGATTCATTGGGGGCTGCTATTTGACAGGATCCAACAAGCAAGAAGTTTTTCAATTTATGAGTTATAAAATGGTAGACAACAAGTCAGTGATTGATCAACTGCATGATATTCAGCATATCCTGAACCAGTTTAAGATTAAGAACATGAACATGGATGAATCGATCGTGGTGTCTTCTGTGATTGGTATACTTCCTCCTTCCTGGAAAGACTATAAGAAAAGTCCTAAGCACCAAACTGAGGAACTTACGCTGGAGCAATTGGCTGTTCATCTCACTGTGGAGGAACAGACAAGGCGTCAAGAGAAGGAAGAACTTGGGACTGGTACCTCTAAAGTTCATGTGGTGGAAGAAGGAAAAGGTCCCAACAAGGGTAAACATAAGAAACAGAAGGTTCGGCGTGGCTACGACCGGGGCGATGACCCGAAAGGGAAAAAGCCAAAGGTTGAGTGTTGGCGTTGCAGTCAACCGGGGCACTTCAAAAAGGATTGCAAGTCTAAGAAGAAGAAGGATCCAGAGGCATCGGGTCCAAAGGGTAAATTTCTGGCTGTTGTTAACATGGTTGGGGATGCCGTGAATGGACTACAAAGCATGTTTGCATTGATAAGAGGTTCTTCACCGGCTATGAAGTGGTTGATGATGGTTTGACTTTCCTATCAAAGGCAAAAAGTGGATTTGGAGTTCACTTCTACCTTGACAAATGTTTACCATGTACCAAAAGTTAGGAAAAATCTTGTATCTGGTAGCCTGCTTGATAAGCATGGCTTTAGGCTAGTGTTTGAGGCGAACAAATTTGTTCTGTCTAAGAATGGTACATTTGTTGGAAAATGCTATGTTTGTGAGGGCATGTACAAACTCAACTTTAATAACACATTCACAGTTTCTGCTTACTTGCTTGATTCTCTTTCTTTATGGCATAATCGTTTAGGACATGTTAATACTAGGAAGATGGAAATGATGGTTAAATTAGATTTAATTCCTAAGTATGATGTTGATATGGTTGATAAATGCAATGTATGTTCACTTACTAAAATCACTAGAGTTCCATTTCCTAAAATTGTAAGAACTACAACTTTGTTAGAACTTGTTCATAGTGATGTATGTGAGTTATGTGACATGCAAAGCACCCCTACTAGAGGAGGCAAGCAATACTTTGTTACCTTTATAGATGATTTTTTTTAAGTATTGTCATGTTTATTTGTTGCACTCAAAAGATGAGGTTCTAGAAAAGTTTTTCACTTTCAAAACTGAAGTTGAAAATCAATGTGGAAAAACTATAAAGCGTTTAAAGTCTGATAGGGGTGGTGAATATTATTTTCCTGATTACTGTGAGTCAGTAGGCATTATTCATGAGAAAACGACACCATATACTCCACAACAAAATGGAGTGGCTGAACGGAAAAATCGGACTTTAACAGAGATGGTTAATGTTATGCTTAGCAATTCAAGATTAGGCACTGGTTTGTGGGACGAAGCCATACTTACCGCTGCTTACATTTTGAATAGGGTACCTTTCAAGAAGTCACAAATAACTCCATATGAGTTATGGAAAAAGAAGAAACCTAACCTAAGTTATTTTAAAACTTGGGGTTGTAGAGCAATTGTGAGATTGCCGAAACCCCAAAGGAAGAAATTGGGTGAAAAAGGAATTGAATGCATATTCCTTGGTTATGCTTTACATAGTAAGGCATATAGGTTTCTTGTTTCCGAGACAAATGATTCGTATGGGGTTAATACCATAATTGAATCAAGGGATGCTGTGTTTTATGAAAATAGGTTTGTTCCTATTCCAAAAGAGGTTAATGAAGAGAATGAACCAATCTCTTATGGGCCTGAAATAGAGGCAGAACCTACGGAACAGGTCGAACTTAGGAGAAGTAAAAGGGCTTGGGTTGCTAAGTCCTTTGGTCCTGACTTTATAGTGTATCTAGTTGAAGGAACTAGAGACACTACTTGTAATCATACCATGGTTTCATATCATGTGGAATCGGATCCCTTGACCTTTGGGGAGGCTATGAAATCGCAAGATTGTGCTTTCTGGAAAGAAGCAATCCAAGATGCAATGGATTCTATCATGGGTAACGATACATGGATTCTTGCCGATTTGCCACCAGGTTCCAAGGCCATTGGTTGTAAATGAATTTTCAAGAAGAAAATGAAAGTTGATGGCACGATAGACAAATTTAAGGCACGGTTGGTTGCCAAGGGCTTTACGCAAAAGGAAGGTATTGATTACTTTGATACCTATGCACCGGTAGCGAGAATCTCTACTATTAGAGTTCTTCTTGCCATAGCTTCGATACATAAACTTCATATTCACCAAATTGATGTAAAGACTGCATTTTTGAATGGTGAATTGGATGAAGAAATTTATATGAAGCAACCGGAAGGGTTTGTTGTGCAAGGACAAGAACACAAAGTATGCAAACTTGTTAAGTCTCTGTACGGACTTAAACAAGCACCTAAACAGTGGCATGAGAAGTTTGATAAGGTAATTGTATCAAACGGGTTTAGGATACACCAATCAGATAAATATGTTTATAGCAAATTTACTGAAAATCGAGGTGTAATCGTGTGTTTGTATGTGGATGATATGCTTATCTTTGGGACTGATTTAGATAGCATACAAAGCACAAAGGATATGCTTTCATCTTGTTTTAGCATGAAAGATATGGGTGTAGCTGATGTAATTCTAGGAATTAGGATTACAAGGTAAGGAGGAAATATAGTTCTTTCTCAATCTCATTATATTGACAAGATACTAAAGAAGTTTAATCACTTTGACTGTACTCCGATTTCTACACCTTACGATTCACATGTAAAATTGTATCCTAATACAGGTAGATCAGTGTCACAACTAGATTATTCTAGAGTGATAGGAAGCTTGATGTATGCCATGACATCTACTCGACCGGACATTGCTTATGCGGTGGGTAAACTGAGTAGGTATACGCATAATCCGAGTGATATTCATTGGAATGCAGTTAATCGAGTTTTGAGGTATTTAAAGAAAACTATAGACTATGGGATAGTCTATAGTGGGTATCCATCAGTTCTAGAAGGATACACAGATGCTAGTCTATAGTGGGAATCCATCGGTCTTCCCTCTGGGTGGTGGAGCGGTTTATTGGGGATCAAAGAAACAAAGCATAATTACAGACTCGACTTTGGCAGCCGAGTTTGTGGCACTAGCATCGGGTAGCAAAGAGGCTGAGTGGCTAAGGAGTATGTTATGGGAGATTCCCATGTGGCCAAAACCTATGTCATCGATATCTTTGCATTGTGACAGTCAGTCGGCACTATCACGGGCTTACAACCAGGTATATAATGGGAAGTCCAGGCATATAGGACTTCGACATAGCTATGTGAGGAATTTGATAACCGATGGGGTGATAACCATTGATTATGTCAAGTCAGGTCAAAACCTGGCAAATCCTTTAACAAAAGGTCTTGCAAGAGATTTGGTGTGGAAAACATCACAGGGGATGTGACTTAAGCCCACTAAGATATAATCACTCCTGGTGGAAACTCGACCCAACGCTTGTTTAGCTTCAAGTCCTTGGGTTCAATGAGCAAACTACACCATAAGTCGTGATGGCAAGCACTTAACGGTTATACCCATCCTATGGTAAAAGTGTTTGGTACTTGTAATTTAAAAGAGGAGGTGAGTTATTTAGCTCTTAATAGACTTCTAACGGTTTAGTTAGGCGGATGCTATTGTTACAGGGACATTCTTAAAAGTCTACCTATATGAGTGTGAGGGTGGTGCCGCCTTCTATAGGTTCACGGGCTAGAACTTTAGAGCACTCACGAAATAGGATATAGACACACGACCAACCCACGTGTCGGTAATTTTATATACATGAGTCAGGTAAGATGCGTGCGTGAAATGTGTCTGGTTGGTCATTAAAGGATCGCTGGTTAAAAGACAAGTCTACCATACTTTCCGACTAACTTTGATACTTTTCACTAGGTGATGGTTAATATCGTGAGATACCTTCATTGATGCACAAGTCTTTTCAAATGAACCAAGGCTTCATCTTTATTTTGAAAATGGTGGGGGATTGTTGGAAATTATCAAAATAAATGGGTTTTTATTTGGGGTTTTATCAAAATATTCCTTGTGCTCTTTAGAAAGCTTTTTTGTTGTGTTTTGGTTTTGTCCCTCATTGGCTAGTGAGGAAAATGTTGAGTGGTTTATATATGGGAACATTTCTATAATGTTCACATAGTGTTAAGTGGCAAGGCACCTATGGTGCTACACGCTTTACCGGCGTAGCCGGTGATGGAACACACTCATACACACCCGCACCCTCGCGCGCGCGTGCGTGGCAGTGGGCTGTGTGGCGCTTTGATGTCGCACTTTGCACTTAGAGCGAGGCGCCTTGTATGCGCCATTTCTTATTGCCACTTGGCGGTAAGGTATCGCTGACGTGGCGTATGGGTCGGAACGGATTGGTATTGATACCCGCGAACAGATTGTTTTTGTATCAATACCTTGGTTTGGGGTATCAATACCAGCGCGTCTGCGCGCGGATTTCAGATATTGGTTCGTGAACGGATGCAACTCAAAACGGAGAGTTATGACCCAAACTCAAGTTTATCCACTAAGGGGCGTGTCCTAAAGTGAAAAGGTACATTTGGGTCTATAAATAACACCTAAATTACATTCATTTTACACCGAATTCTAGCATTGTTACTCTGCCAAAATTACTACAGATTGCTTTCTGGTTTTTTGCTGTACCGTTACTCTGCAGAAACGGTACCAGCAATTCCTTGGTTCATTTAATCACAAATTCGACTCGGTATTCTGTCTGTCCTTCGTTTGTGCGGACGCAGGCAGAAGATCATTGAATTGATCGGGCTTCGTTGTATCCTCGAACATATTCGCTATCAACCCGGTGCACACCAAACGGTGGGGGCGAATACTGTTTTTGGAAAGCGACATAGTAACGTGCCTCGAAGCAAGTTTCATCATCAAGACGTTCAGTTTCTCGAAGACTCCCGGATTTTTGCACCAACAAAAAATACCTCTGAGAAGGGTCTTACATTTCGAAAAAACAAGAATAGTTCACATATTCATAATATTCCTTTTTTAACATGAAGTTATGTTGCCCTTTTTTTTTTTTTTTTTTTTTTGCATCCAATGGCATCAAACCTCTTTTGGGTTAAGAATATCCAGAGCTTTTGTCCAACAAATCTTTGTGTACATGTATCCCCTCACCTTACACGTATACCACATAACACCGAACCTGAGCCCTAGAGGCAGCCTAAAGGAATATGAAGAATGAAATATTAAAGCATTACCATCTCTGTGAAAGTAATAACGTCTAGCCAACTCAAAAAATCTTGTTGGCAACCAAACATGTTTACCATTTGGCACCTTTAAAGACCTTTATAAACCATCCTCCCCATCGCAGTTGAAGAGGCAAATTATTATGTCGCTTACAAATCGCATGAAATTTATCGGTGTCACTGTGACAGGTTTATAATTTATAATTGAATTAATAGGTTGAACAATAAGGTAAAGGGGCAGAACTTCATTATGAGCATGTTGAATTGAATACTGCAAAAGTTGACTAACAAAAGCTAAAATACCACAGAACATTCCATTGAGAGGTCAAGTAATGTACATTTCACTTTGAAAACCTGTCCAATTAAGTTTATCGTCTTCGATTCCTGCTGTGCATTTCTATCTTGTACAATGATAAGTCTTAGGCATTTCTATCCAAAATTGAATACCTTCATGACTTTAAATTTCCACAGCTTCTATCATCATATCATTCTAAATGAATTTTCTGTAAGGTTTTGAATTCCCTTGATCTTATAAGCAAGCATATCTTATGAACTTAAGAGGGCCATCGCCCCGCAAATTTTCCCACAAGACATGAATAAACTCGATTCTTACAGGGCAGTGGCGGAGCCAGGATTTTCAGTCCGGGGGAGCCATTAGCCACAGGCATTGATAGCTCTAATGCCTACGACGAGACCATAATTGCCCACTCATTGGTGGCATTGTGGAGAGAGGACTAACATTTGTCCTCGATCCTTAAAAAGATCAGTTATAACAGTTGCCACATTAGCTTAGCAACTGCAAACTTGACGACTATGTAAACATTGATAATTTGAGACACTGTAAATCAGGGACAAAACCTGGATTCGGCCACGGGGGTGGCACCATTCAATAAGAAACTAGTTACATGTTTTATAAAAAAAAATGAAGAAAAAATTTACTAGGAAGTCATATAATTAGGTTTTGTTATGGGCTTTTTTTGTGAAAAATAAATCAAGGCTTCTTCCAACTTTCTTTTGGTATTCAAATACAAGACATTACGATACTAATTTTTTCTTTATCCCAACCGACAATGCTCTAAATTGCATTTTTTTCAGTTTTTGTACAATGTATTAGATTTTTTTTGTATAGCGATAGATAAAAATTCCGGGTAACACCTATTCGCCCCTCTCTATATTAGCACCATAGTCCGTAAAGAAATATGCAGTAAAAATGTTGAACTTTGAGAAAAAGATTAATATTCAAAGATTTCACGTTTCTCTCTGTTTAGTAAAAAAAATTTACAAACCTAGAGAGAGAGAGAGAAAGAGAGGGGGGAGTGTCATAGATGGCCGTAAAAAAAATACAAAACCTTGCACCTAGGAAGAATTGTCCCCAGGCAGAAAGCATGGAGCAAGCAGCTACTGCCATTGAGCCAATACCCAATACTAGTACAATCTTTCCTTCTTTTAAATTTATAATTATTCGTTCAAAATATATATATATATATATATTTTTTTTGTCCCCAAAAGTGCGGGGGGGCCATGGCCCACCCCAGCCCTAGTGTAGATCCGCCCCTGTTACAGGGCATGCCACCCATCTGTTTGAAGATAAATGCAGCCATGGTATCGGAGATTCGGAGCAAATACCTTTTCTATAAAACTAGCAATTAGAGTATTCGAACAACTGTCATTATTTCATCATGGTATCAATCCCAATAAGCATGCTTTTTCCATCAAGAACTGAAATCAATTCAACACATTAACAGGCAATGGACCATAATAGATGTAGGCCAAGCAGCTGTGGAAGAAGCCTTGGGTAAGACTGTGGACGAATTATCATCGGCATAAATGGAAAGTGGATAATGACTAGTTTGAATTATGAAGGAGAAAAGAATCTAAGAGATCAATCCAGTGCCAATGGCATTACATCTAATAGGTGTCAAGTTGCATTGTGTTTATCTAAAGGTAATAGCTTAGATATTTGTTCACCCACCTATTTGGCCCACCACAGAATAAAAAGAAAATTCCATACCTATTAAGACACACTTAGCTTTTGTATATGCACAAACTTAGATCACCACTTAAACAATGCCATGAGATTTATTTGATATAGGCAAGTAATAAAAGTATACCAGAGGTACTCTGGTGTTGTCCTCGCTCTTCGTAGCTTTTCAGGGTGTTGTCGATGCTTCTGGCTTTGCTTGCTGGTTGGTTTAGCGGTTGTTTCTCTTAGGTTGTTTCGTTGTTGTTTTTTGGGGTGTCTCAGGAGTTTCTCTGGTTTTTAGTTCAGGTTTCTGGTAGGTATCTTACCACCATTCTTGTTATTGTTTTTTTCCCTTTGGTCCCTTGGCGTTTTCAGTCTTGGGTTCCTTTAATCTTTGTAATTCTTTTTCAATGATTAATAAATTCTTTGCTTAGCAAAAAAAAAAAAAAGTATACCAGAGGTAGCAAACATGGAGTTCAATATCCCCACTGCCCACATGCTATGGCCTAGTAATGCACACAGAAAAATAAGGGTCCAAAATCTCAAAAACAAAAATGTCCATGTTAATTTAACTAAGAAAAACTGTTGCATGGCAATGAAGGCAATGACAACATCAATAGCAACCTAACCTTGGCTCATACCAATATGGGGACCACAGTCTAGACTAGGTCCAAAACCTAGGTGTACTAGGTTCCTGTTAATTGTGCACATTAAGAAAGAATTGTTGGCATCTTTTTTTTCTGTTTTTCTTTTTCTTTTTTCTCTTTTTTGAGAAAATGCAAGTACTTCATTGATAACAAGAAACAAATCTACAAGAACAAAGCATCTCTCTCCAAGGAGTATCCAATGGAAAAAGCAATACAAAGGAAAATAGGAAAATTGCCAGACAATGGTACTAGGTCAAAATAATACCCACTTTAATGGTCCCAACTCCTAAAATTACTGCAGAAATGGCTTCTAATTAAAAGAAATAACAAAGACATGACATGACATTTAGCCAATTTACTAGCCAATTTTACCCTCCTCTTCAACACATAACTACTTTACCATTCTCTCTTGGTCTCCTCGTTACATCTATATCTTCTCCCTCTCCCTGTGCAAAATCAATTTACTCAATTCTTTCTTAAATTTTGTGATGTCAACATATTTACACATTTCTTCCAAATTAATTATGGAAACCCAAAAGCAATAATACATGATTTTAACACATTTTTTATTACCCATAAAAATGCCATTTTAAAGGGGGAAAAATTCGCACTTGTTAGTTTCGTGTCGATTTTTGGTGGATTGTTGGTTTCTCAAGACAAGATGAATCTAAATATATGTTCATGTGTGTGATCAAAATATTAAAAAGTTCAGTAAAAAAATAACAAAAAAAGACAAACTTATAAGTAAAAAATTACGGCAAAAAACTTTCAAAATACCAAGATCTATTTGAACAAAGCATGTCATTCCACCGAAGAATGTCCAAGTCAATTGTGCGTACAAAACAATATCAACATGGGAATATGACAACTTAAACATGTGTTTGGACCAAGTCATTCAAAAATACAAATTAAAACATAGAAGACTAAATGAAAGGGCCATAAAATCATGTGTGACCTACAATTATCTGTGAATACCTAAGTAATATGTGGAACAGAGCATGTAATTCAATATATATGGTGCAAGTCAGCTGTGAGTTCAGAACGACGACAACATGGGTATAGAACAATTCAAAGGTGTGTAGGGACCAAGTCATTCAAGAATATAGATCAAAACACACGTAAGACTAAATAAAAGGGCCAAACAATCAGGTGTGACCTACAATTATAAGTGAATGCCGAGTAATATGTGGAACAAAGTAATTCAATAGACATGGTGCAAGTCAACTATGGGTTCAGAACAACAACATGGGTATAGAACAACTCAAACATGTATATGGACCAAATCATTCAAAATTATGGATTAAAACACAAAAAGACTAGATGGAAGGGCCAAATTATTTGAACAAAAACAAAAATTAAGGTCCCGTGTTATATAGAGCAGATTGAAGATAACACATTTTATAACAATGACTAAAAAGCTAAAAACAGTGGCAAAAATAATCAAAACAGAGATTTTCTTGACTTATTCTTTTTTCTTTTTTTTTCTTCAGAATCTTTCAAGTTTTGATCTACATCTTTTATTTTTCTGATTTAGAATGGAAAAATTAAATAATTAATTTAAATGGTTTACCCAAAGAGCTAAAAATCGTGAAGATTAATAACACTGGAGAGAGAAAAAAAAAATGGGGTTTACTAAATATGGAAATTGTAGGGGCTTGAACTCATGGGATGCCACGATTTGCCAAGTTCGAATCGAGGAATAATCCAAAGCTGCAATTTCTTCTGTTCTGGAATTTGAAGAGTTGAAACCAGTGGACCTGGCTCCATTGTTGTGGGTTAACGAGGAGAGAGCGTTTAAGGATAAAAGTGTCAAATTTATGGTAGTTACCATGTATTGGTGATTGTTTTAGTCTTTTAGAACTTACCATGTATTAAAGATTTCCAAATGTGAGACCATCAAACTGGTAAATAAGGAGAGGAAATACCATTGATTGGTAATTCCCCCAACAAAAAAAGGATGACCAATTAATACAATTGAAAGATTCGTATGAAATACTACTTGTGTACAAGTCACAAGTGGCCGACCTTCAGTTGCATCTCTCCAGCCACAAAACTTCCAGACAAGGTTCGACAAGTAATCGCAGGCATCAATTAAGTTGTCAAATCATCGCCCTATTAGCCACAAGACAAGGGTAGAAGGTATATTCCCTATTCAAGTTGCACTTGCATGTTATGAGCCTTTCGAGAAGATTATAAACCTGAAACAGCACAATGCAATTACTTGTGAATGGCTCTTAGTTGCACGAAGCGGGAGCGGGAACGGGGGCGGGAGTAAGAGTGGGAGCGGATGCGGGGGAGCGGGGGTATGCAGAAGCTCCCTAAGTTGGGAGCGGCGAGGGAGTATTTAATAAATTAATATATATTTGAATAAACTTTTATATATTTATATGCATTAGACATATATTTTATAGTTGCAAAGGGAGCATGTATGTAAGCATTTTACCTATATAAGCATGAGTGAGAAATGACATCTCAATAGATTATTTTATGCCAAATATATGGACTAAACATGTGGATAAGTAGTAAAATATGAGACGAGAAAGAGAGAATCCTAAATCTTTCCTACTTCTTTTGTCTTTTTTCCTTTTTCTTACATATACAGGGCCGGCCCTGGGGCATAGGCGACCAGACGGCCGCTTAGGGCCCCCGGTTTTTTGTCAAGAATAGGGCCCCCAAATAAAGGAAAATATTAAATATAATGTATGTCAAGCATTGTAACAGACATCGAATGTAGCGTGGTGGAAATATTTTTGTACCTTAATCCGCAGGTCGCGAGTTCAATCCTTGCTTGTTGCGAATTTTTTTTGAAGTTTTACAAAAATTTACTTCAAAATGAAGTTGCTGAGGTTCAAATCATGATCTTCAGCGAGGAAGCTTGTTATCTTACCGTTGAACTACAAGGTATACATGCAAGTTTCTGAACAAAGATCATATATATAGTGAAATTAAATGCCCCATTTTAAAACCTCGCTTAGGGCCCTAAAAAACTCAGGGGCGGGCCTGTACATATATTTGGAAAAAGAAGTGAGAATTTCGTCCTTAAGAGCAGTGTGGAAGCTTCCATCTTGTTTAGGAGCGGGCTCCCGTCTCGGGAGCGCGGATTCGAGCTCCCGTCTAGAAGGATCCTGTAACTAATGAATGGCTAATCCTGAACGATGGTACAGAGCATTTTCCTAAATACTATCTAGGATGTAAAGACCATTGATTGAAAGAAAACGATGCTTCATCTGTAGGACAAATTTCAGGGCAAATCATGGGTCACTATTTGGCATCTCGAAAACCCATCACTTGCAAGTTGCAACTAAACTATCAAACAAGTTTGATAATGAATTGCAAACTGTCTGCATATTACAACTTGGTACCTTTAGAAAAAAGAAAAGGTCACTGTTTGAGAATCCGAAGTTGACGTGGACTGAAAAAGACATACCCTAATCTCATTCAAAATAAGATTCCATTCCATCTATTTAAATTGAAAGTCCAATGACAGATAAGATAATGTATTTAGTTCAGTCCTTTGAGAATGGAGCTAGTTATCATAATCACTAAATTTTACTGACTTCGAAACTAAAATTATTTTCCTCCAAAAATATTGATCAAATCCTGCATCTCTGCAACTTGTCTACCTAATAGAAAATGGAGACCAAATGCATGAAGTCAACTTTGAGTACAGAGCTACAGTAGTGCAAAGAAAGTGCAGCCAATAACAGTCATTTAAATGTTATCATGATGGTACTTCACATGTTGTGACTGTTGGATCAGGTGCTAACTAATTCATCTAAAAGCAATTGCTGTTAGAGGAAGGCGCAATTTAATCTTAAAGGGCAACGCAAAGCCCGCACTTAGCGCGGCAGACGGACATGGAAAAGGTGCGCTTCGCGCTCTTCCATATGAAGACCGACGGGTGAAGGCGGTTAGTCCTCCCAATACACTTGCCCCGCGCCAGTAAGGGACACTCCAGTACAGGGTGGATGCTGACCTCCCATAAAGCCAACAGTGACATTTTCGGGCTCATCTTCATATGATATATCTCGCGACTCCCATATTCCTTGATCCATCATGATAAGTCCTCGCCTACCACATGATCGTGGACGGTTGTGGTCCAAGTGCCTTTTTCTTTTCCCTGGTAAAAACTTGTGGTACATATTAAGCTGAGTTCAGAAACAAGAGAAACAAACAGTAGCTTTTAGGCCACAAAATTGGCAACTTGGGCACTTGACTCGACTGTACAGGACTAAGCTTTGAGTGTCCACTTTAGTTTTTGCATAGCTAATCATAAATTTGCTTTAGAATAGATTGGATGAGAATCCGGGCATGGCGCCTTTCGAGAACCCCTGCATTTAGTTTTTGTTAAATTTGCATACAAAAAGCGTACTAAAAATCTTATTTTGTGCATTTTTTTTTTGCATAGCTAAACATAAATTTGCTTTAGAATAGATTGGATGAGAATCCGGGCATGGTACCTTGCCAAATTTGAGAACCCCTGCATCGTACTTTGTTAAATTTGCTTTAAATTTTTGCATCTCGACTTACCTTTCAGCCCAAGTTCCCAACTAGTACCTAAATAGCCTTTCAACATTATCGTACCCGGGGGCCCAAAACAGCCTTTCACCATTATTACCTACATCTTACAAACATCCAAACAAACCCATAAATTAACAATGCTAACCGCTCTGAATATACAACGAAACAAACCTTGGCAAGGACGGACCCAAGATTTCCCAATTGGTATGTCCACCTCGGCTAACCTAGTCGACTAATTTAAAGATTCTAAACCACAGTTTTGTTATGTTATCGAAGTGACCTTCAAACATTGAGGGTTTGGTGAGAAAGAAAAGAAAAGAGAGGAGAATTCTACAAAAGCTCCCCACTTGTTTGGATAGGAAGGGTGGGAAATGATGAGAAAGATGTGTAAACACAAGGCTTAATTCGTTTCTCACCGAATCTCACCAAAAGTGGTGAGATTTGATGAGAAACCTCACTCTTTTCTATTCTCATCATCTCTCTCCAATCCAAAGGGGCTGTAAATTGGAGTAAGGTGTCAACTAACAATAAACAATACCCTTACAACATACAGAGAGAACTGAACAACTACCAAAAATCAAACCTACCTGAAACTCATAAATAAACATTTCACCAGCACTCTAGAAATAACCAGGGTGGCCTAGATTGAACTTTTCAAATGGGATTATCTAAAATAGAAAATTAAAATCACAACGGCCTCCCTTCAGGTTTGGATTTACTCCTCCCTCACATTTACGAAGTATTCAAAAAACATAGTACAAAAATCTTGATAATTATTCCATTAATTCAACAGGCAATACTTAAACATCGTTCTTCTCTCATTTTTAGCTGCAAAAGTAATTACTAAGCTCATATACTATTTTTGTGTACAGACATAATATAAGGGCATAAAAAGTTTGGGGCCCCAGAGTTAGATAAAATAAAGGAGCCTGATGCGGCGGCGGCTGTTATGCCCAAACATGCACCACACGCACACAAACAGTATAAATCAAGAGAAAGCAACACACAAATTTACGTGGTTTGGCCAAATCGGACCTACATCCACGGGGAGGGGGGGTTTCACTATAATCCAAAGAATAATCCGTGCTGTTGTGTTACACACTCACACTCACTCTCACAATAGTTGAAACCTCACCAAGATCTCTCGTGTATCTCTCTCAAACTCACTGCCTCTCTCTCTTTTGGTCATCCAAAATTAAGAGACTAACAACGAATATATAGTGTTACATAAAAAAACCCTAAACCCCCTCCCATTCGGGCCTAAGCCCATGGCCTACACGGGTTGGACTCTCAATAGCGGCCGCATCTTCATTGTACATAATTCACCATATGCCCAATGAGTGGATGAAAACAAAACCCTAACAAATTCAAAATGAAGCCACAATTGAACCAAAATGCACATGCAAGCATAACATGCGGATACGCAAGAGAGTACCAGAAAGAGCAACTGAAACAGAAGGAGATATTCTATGCTTTAGTGCATTGTTGTGGTAATCGGACAATCTGACGCTGGGGTTGAAATTGATGTCTGGTTCTTTAGCAGAGGAATTACTGGGCATCGAATTCGGTTTTGCATTTTGGTTTTCGATTTTTGAAATCGGGGTGCAGTGGAGAGAGAAGCAGAGAGCTTGCGATTGGAAATCGGTTTTCTATTTGCTGAGAACGATGGTGGTCTGTTTCTTTCCGTCTCATCTTCCATTTGAGAAAGAAAATAAGTAATCTTTTAGGCTCTGTTTGGAACTTGGGATGGAAGGAGAAAGGATACGTTTACAGAGAGATTCATTTAGGTTGTTTTCAGGAAGGAATATGGCGGGAAGATTGCTGACGTTGAAACGCCGGGGACGCGAGATAGTATTTTTGTTTTAACATGTGAAGTCATTTCATAACAAACGCCATCCGGCAACGATTATATCAATACACAGGAATGAACCAAAAATACTAACAATTGAAATAAGTACGGCATGTTAAGGCTTTCAAGGGCCACCGACTCGTAAATACACATGCCTAAGCAAACCCGACACCTTTGGGACGGGATGATGAATCCTATCAAAGGTTAGCAGTAGAGAATCCAACGGATACTTAGCACAAACCATAAAACATTGCAACACAGATGCAATCAATAACAAACTATCAAACACAGGAACTAAAAAATGTAAAAAAAACTAATCTGAACTCAAACTGGTTCAACCGATTCACCCACTGAGTCGTTCACCGAGTTGGAACGAGTTGCACCACCGAGTAGCACACCAGTTGCACCTCCGGAATAAGGACCAAGCTCCAAGGCCGGCCGTCTGCAGATCTGGAGCTTTATTGCGTCGGAGCGGGCCAAACCACCCGAGTTCAACCCATCGCCAAATCTACATCCAAGGCCCGGAGGCAGATGGCAGAGAAAGGTACTGAGGTGGAGGTGAAGATGGAGAATGGAGTGGTGGAGAACGGTGGATGTTGGTGGCGGTTAATGGAAGATGGAGAAACGGTTGGGTTGATGGGGGCTGGTGGGAAAGAGAACGGTGGAAGGGGTGGCAGTAGGTGCGGGGTGTCCATGGAGTAAAAAAGGAGGGGGGTTGAGAAACTGGTGGCTGGCAGAAGAACCAGGCAGGGGGTGGGGCGAGAGGGCGGCAACCCCACCCCCACCCTCAAAACAGTGATCATAGCAAAGAAGGGAGGAGAAGGGAGAGATGGAGGGATAGATCTGGTGGTAGGGTAGGAAAACTGAGGCAGCGGCTGGGTAGGGTGAAAACCCTAGTGAGAGAAAAAGGAGACCCCGCTCCTAGAGAGAGGAGACCCAAAGCCATGCCGACCCGAGTTTTGTATTGTTCGAATTTGGCTGATTTGCTTGACGAGCCTAAAACTCGAGTTCAAACTCGAATCACATGTAAACGAGCCGACAACGGTGCATTTGGTAAATGAGCGTATAAGAATCCAGCTTTAGGGTGTTTAGATTAGTTCATCTACTATACAAGCCTAAAACTCAAGCTCAAGTTTGATTCAATTACTAAATGAGACGAGCCTCATGCTGCTTACAAGCAACTTTGTTCGTTTGAAGCCCTATTTCCAACCAAAATTTTCATTTTGAAAGGTCAAAATATCATTCTCATGTTCAAAATGTGAATTTAAAAATTTTACAACTCACTCGGTCTCTAACCATATCTTTACAACTTGCTCGCTCGGTTTCTATTGATATTTATACTGATTGTTTTAATGCCATCATGCAGATAGGAGGGTGGACTGAGTGTCATCGTCATGATGCTTTTTTCATTCACCGCCTGAGGGAGGAAATAGCCAGATTATCTTTTTGCAAAATCTCAAAGGTGAAGCGTGAGGATGTCCAGTGTGCTCACCTTCTTGCCAAGAATGCTTTAGCTATTTTTGTTCCACACCCGGACACTAGTGATGGAGAAGGTTCTTCCTCGAGACATGTTCCTAGTTATCTTTTTTGCAGTTTCTTTTGGTTGGTTTGTTAAGTATTTCTCATTGTCTCTGTTGTATGTTTGGTTATCTTGTGACTCTATTTCTCAGGCTGGTGCCTTAATGAAATTTCTACCTCTTTATCTAAAAATAAAACCACATCTTTCTATCACTATCTTCATTGTTCAAGGTTTTGACTCTTCTCCAATAGGAGTTCTCTTCATTCCTCTCCAGTCTCGGATTTTGCGAGCATAATCCTAACTCACAATAATGATCAGAGCCGTTCACATTGCAGATCTTGTCAAAAACACCTATCCCGCAAAAAATTATGCTGATTTGATACCAATCAAAACATTATCGGTACACATTTATAGCGAAAAAACTCACACAAATGGGTTCCAATCAAGTGTGCATGATATTTTTTTTCAATGTAAACCTGTGTTGATCAAGTTAAATCGGTATCCCATCAACATTATTTTTGGTGTGGTTAAAGTTCTCGACGAGATCTACAACGTAAACGGTTCCGATAATTGTTGAGGGTCCGTAATGGCCCATAAATTCCCGAAACTTGATTGGATCGGGGAGCAACTGGTTCTATTTTTCAAATATCACACCCTAAACTCAACAATGTTTCACTCTCCCTCTCAAATATGAAATATTCCATTTTTCAAATATCACACCCCAAACTCAACAATATTTCACTCTCCCTCTAACATTTGAAATATCTATTGTTAATATTTGACAAATAAATTTATGATTAGTCTAATTTTAAAGATATTATTAATATCTTTTTAGTGATACCAATTTTATCACAGTTGGGATGACAATTAAGAAATTATGTACTCCCTCCGTCCCTTTTTAAGTGATCCACTTGGAAAACGTGTATTTTTTACGACGTTTAAAAATGTACTTTCGCATATCGTTTTTTAAATTTTTTTGCACCAAATTAAAGTACTCAATGAGCACTTTAATTTGGTTAAAACCAATTAAAAAGTTATTTAGAGAAATATGTCTTTTTAGGGGTTTGAAATTGCACGTATTCCCATATGGATCACTTGAAAAGGGACAGAGGGAGTATCATCTATTGTACATACATATATATATATATGGAAATAAATTCTTCAAATTTTGGAGGACTCTCCACATATGAAGAATGCGAATGAAGCATTATTGGATTGATACTCATACAATTCTTCAATTTGCAGATTTTGAAGAATGGTTTCCAATAAATGAAGGCTTTTAGAGATGCACTCAGTGGATGCAAATGAGCTCAACTAAGTCAAGCTTTAAGGTGTGTTGAGTTAGGATGTGTTTGGAACATAGGGAAAGAAAGAGGGAAAAAAGGAAAATAATTAAGAAGGAAATTGTTGAAAAAGTTGAAGAGATATTGGGATTTTCCGTATTTGTAATTTGAACCAACAAGGGAGGGACCTTTCCACAAGTTTCAAACACACCATTAATTCCTATGAGTTCAAGATTTAATTGTAATTAATTTTATATTAATTGTTTTATTATAAAAAATAATTTATGTTTACTTTTTTTAAAATCTTTAAAACTCTAGTGGTGTAAAACGTAAAAATCTAAACAAATGTGCATTTTTTGGACCACAATTTTTCAAATACTAAAGTGTATAATTTTTTTATGTTTTTTGTATTGAATTAAAGATCTTTGTTAGTAGTTCAATTTGGTGGAAAAAAAAATAAAAAACTATGTGCGGAAGTACTTTATTTTTTGATCTGAAGAATATCCGTTAAGGGTACAAAAAGTACATTTTTGTGGGTCCCACTTGTACAAAAATGTACATTTTAAAAGTACACTTATACGTTAAAGTACACTTAAAGATGTACTTTAAAGAACAAGTGTACTCTTCTATTGTACTTTTTTGTACTCTTAACGGGTGCACTATGGCACCCGTTAGCATTTCCCAAAAAAAAATACCCCGAATTACACACTAGCAACAAGTAGTAGCAAAATTGGGGTAAGGTGGGGGTATTAATTGGGGTAGGATGGTAATTTTAGCGGGGTATTAGGGGGGTCATATTTATGGACACCCCTTAGGGTGTCCATAAATAACACCTCTGCACGGGTGTTATTTAGTCCGGGTGATAAATAACACCCGTGCACTTTTTGTTGGCAAATCATTCCATATGTGTGGGTCCGGACAAAAATAACACCCTCTATATTTATGACTCCCTATAACATCCCACCCAAACGGGCCCTTAAGTTTGATAACATCCCCCCAAAATACGGGCCCTTAAGTTTGATTAGAATTCTCCAAAATACAGCTCCTATTTACCCTCTCGTTGTCATCTGGGGTTTCCCCTTTTCTTTGGAGGTAGTAGTGGTAGAGGTGCTAGTTGAGCGATCTGAAAGTTTGCCCTCCGCAGCTTCGCCTCTTCTTGACGAGAAAATTTTGGGTACAGGGAGGATACCACGTGGGAAAAAAACCCTTGTTTGTTGTTCTCTCCCTTTCTGGAGACATCCGGAACACCCAAACTCCTCAAAAAACCCTTGTTTGTTGTTCTCTAGATCCTTTTGAAAGTCTTCATCAATATTATCTGGATTTTTAAAAAAATAGAAAAGAAAAGAAAAAATGTATATTAATCTGAGCCGACTGCTGATGCCTTGGCCCTCGGAGACTCAGTCTCCGGCGACTGGAGCTTAATGGAAAAAAAACCCTTGTTTGTTGTTCTCTATCCTTTCTGAATAATTCCCAATCTTCACTCAATCTGACGATTTCGAACACCCAAACTCCTCTCAGGTAATTAGTTTGTTGTTAGACTATTTTATTCCTAAATCGTATGTATTCTTAGATTATTCCACTGATTACTTATAGACTATTTTATTCCTTATTCATGATTGCATATTTCCTCGCCAACTACTGTGGTAATATTTTGTAAACCTTTTTTTAATACTCGCACTAAGCGTGAAAGAGGGATACCCCTGCATCTCCCTGAAATGTGTGAATTTGATTTGTTGTGGTTGCTTTGCCTAGGGTGAAAGTGTGATGCAGTGGCTTCCCATCTTTTAATTCTTCCCATCTTTTAATTCCTGTGTTTAGGTCTTTGTATTGGGTTTCTCGTTAAGGGTGCAAGAGAGATATTGTCACGACCCAATTTGAAAGGTTAGAAATCATGACCAGCCGGCTAGTGATACTAAATCACCTCAGGCCTCTTTGAACATCACATCAGCAGAATTTTCTAAAATAATGAAATTTAATAAATTATAAAGCGGAAGCAACAAAATACATTCAGAGCTGACTATTGTGCAAGAATAGTACATATATACTCGCCCATTGGCATCAATTACAACAGTTGTGGATCTGCTACTCCTAGCACCATTGAATTTTAATGTTGACAACAAGATCAACAAGTAACCAACAATGGTAGAACCAGCTTAACTTGCGATATCTTGAAATACTTTCATAAACACAAAACCATTGATAAGCCCCCAATATTGTAGATATCCGGGGCTTATCTAGCTCATTTTGCTCACACACACACGCGGCTTCACGGCTTGTATGTGTGATATGTGCGTAGTGTTGTTTTTGATAGTTACAGGTGAAACACGTGAATAAGCGCATTTTGAAGCGCATTGGGAACCGTCCCAAGTACTGAGGCCAAGTGCCTCATGACATTCCACCACTGGGCCTCAAGAACCAAGAAATGAGAATTCGGTTAACGCCCGGGAAGTCGAAAGGTCACAAGTCAAGCCGGTGGGCTAATCTCATGTCTCAAGCTCACAAAGACTCCCGGGGTAATCCGGGAGTGAACAAGCATCCACAAGACCAAGGATCACCTCCCCCGAGCGTTGCACAACGCATTTACATGTGTTGGAGGAAGTCCGAAAGCACGCAATCCAATGGGAGTAATCAAATCAAGTGAAGAGTGGATCGATCCACTCCTTAATGCGGATCGATCCAACGAAGCCAAAATCTCAGTAGAGCCTTCTGGATCGATCCAACTCTACACATGGATCGATCCACTTCAGCAAAAACTGCATAAGACCTTCTGGATCGATCCAGGCTTCATGTGGATCGATCCACTGCAGCGCAAAAGACCATCAGAGCCTTAGGGTGGATCGATCCACTTATGTCCGGGCAGCATTTTTCAAGCACTTTTTGGACTTTCCTTTTATGGCAAGTTTTGCTCAAATGTGAGATCATTTTAGATATTTTATGGATTGAGAATTAGGATGATATAGCCTCTCTCCTCCCTCTCTTCTCTCCCACTTTTTCATTTTCTACTTTAAGTCTTATTTTGCTCCTCCCTCTCTCCTCCATTGGAGAGAGTTCAAGGTCTCTCTCTCTAGATTTCCCGTGTAAGTACTAATCTTCCGTTAATTTCACGTGTATTAAACTTGCTCCTCTTGTTGAGATCGTTCTATAAATCTAGTTTATTTTCAATTTCATCAAGCATTTAGTTTTTGTGCTTTTCTAGTTAATTCCTTTGAAAACCCTAGTTTTTAGTAGCTGTTTGCTAATTTCTCAAGTATTAAAATTGTAGGCCAACTGTAGACACCCCACTGTCCACACCAACCTAGGATTAACATCAAAAATCAGTTTTTAAATTTATAAATTATGTTTTTAGTTTCCTTCCAATTTCTAGGTTTATTTTCTAGTATAATATGTGAGTAGTTTTAATAGGCTTAGTCATGGGGTGATTAACACTCCATGACTCGGGTTTGATCCGTCTATCTCTTTCATAAAGCATATATTTCTTGTTTATCAAAGATTTGGGGTTTTAATTGATGTATCAAAGTTTGGGTTTGTTAACCCTTTGATCCCACGTAGCCAACGGTTTCACCACTTGGCACATGGGATGCTTTGGGCGATGTCAATTCAATCGTATGCAAAATGAACCGAAAAACCTTAATCTTTGTTAAACACATTTTTCTAGTCCAATGGTTTGAAATTCTAAATCTTCCGTTCGAAGGCATTTAACGATGCCCCGAGCCGGTTATCAAGAGGGGAACGATTAACCCAAGTCATGGTTGTTAAATACTCCTAGACTTTGCCTTAGTTTAATTAGTCGTTTTTAATCTTCCGAGTCGTTCTCGAAGTCGAGAGAATTCCACCAAACAACTACAAAATTTCAGTTTGCCGCTTTAAGGCTAAAACCCTCATCGTGAAACAATCATCACGTCCGGCGCATTCATTCTCTGAGGATTCGACCGTGTCTTACCGATTTTAATGCTACCACCGGCCTAACCCTACGCTTGGGGAATCACATTTCACATCACAATCCAAGGTCACAAGCAACCATTCCAGTGAGAATTACGATATACAGAGGCTACACAATAAACATGCAATAACTTGATAAAAGTAGGGAAAATTTCCGTATTATTGCCATTCAATGGACCACTTTTGGGGAATTAGAGATCAATGGGAAAAGAACAATAATTGCAAAGACATGGCATGAGGGACAAAATTACCCTTGACTAAAATTTGGTTCTCAATACAAACCTCGACCCAACTTTTAACCCCAAATTCACGTAAAAAGCCCCAAGTCCAAACCCTTCATTAGTTTTTCCAACTCTCCCCCTTTTCCAATCTGTCGATCTTTTCCTCTCCATTGCTGAGGTACACGCAGCCACCACTCATGTTCCATCGTTGGAGGCAGTGAGGTGATCATACTTGCCGGAGGCCCCAGCTCCGTCATTCCCCTTGTCAATCAATAAGCCAAGGAGCGACTGGCTTTAATCAATTCGCAAGTTTTCCCCTTGTCAATCAATAAGCCAAGGAGCGACTGGCTTTAATCAATCCTTATCTCTTGTAGATCCGAACCATTTCTTTCTCTCTCTCTCTCTCTCTCTCTCTCTCTCTCTCTCTCTCTCTCTCTCTCTCTCTCTCTCTCTCACACACACACACACACATTTCATGCGATGAATCTGGTGGGCCCATCTTTAGAATCAAAATCTAGGGTTCATTGCAATTTGTGGCAATTAATTCTTAGGTGGATTTGGGGATTTTTGTGATGGGCATATGAAGTAGTTGGTATTGAAAATATTTTCTCTCAAATAATCACCCCCAAACTTTGTCGATAAAATTTCTTCCCACCATCATCATGGATTTCAAGAAACCCATCATCAAGGAGGAGTTCCTATTCTTGAAGATTGTTGGAGAAAATATATGAATTAGGAATTTCTGATAGAATAATAGTTCTAAATAATATTTATCAATCAAATTCAGGAAATAAAATAGATAGAGAAAGGATTAGAATAGCCTGTGGGGTAATGGTTGAGGCAAATGAGTAGCGCTCTCCTTAGGAAAGACACACCCCTTCTGCACGGGGTTTAATGACGCTCCTTCTCCAAGATACAACAACCTACGAGTCTCCCTTCTGTGCAGCGAAGTAAACTAGTTTGAAATTAGAACTCTGCTTGAAGATGAGAAGGTTAGTATGTTTGGTGTATGTCGAATAAATCAAGAGTAAGACCATTGATAGAAACCTGATGTGTTGTATCCTTAAAGGAAAAACAAGCATGCATTTATAGAGTAAAGTTTATGTTAAGTTTGTTATGCAGAAAGATAATGGGCAGATTTTAGGAGTAAAATTAAGAGTTTGAATATAAGTAGGTATCAACTAACTCCCACCTCTGATATTGTGGAGTAATATATGGAGACCAAGTCTCTCCAATTAATTACTTTGGGACTACTCCATGAAATATATATGTAAAACATTAAAAACAATGAAGGTAAAATATTAAATTAGAACAACAATTCCCCACATAATTTAAAATTTCACAAGAGTGCTTTTACTACGCAATGGGCATAGGTGTCTTCCGGACTTGAACCTACACTTAGTGTTAGCAAGTTTCAGTTTGAAGAATCGTAGTGAACAAATCTTGAACTTGGCCCTTGATTTCAAACTTACGCCTACCACACACAAAGTACGGGAAACATTTATTGTTCTGGAACGGATTTTGCGTGTTAGACGGTCATGCGCACGTATCATGAGCATGAGCACTATCACCATAAGAATAGGACCAGGGATTCCCCTTTAATTTTTAGTGCTCCTTCTAGTCACCATTTAGCTTCGGTGTTACCTATTGAACCTTATGCATAGGATTTCCAATCACAAAGGTTAGGTGTTCACCAAGGTGACTAACTTATGGCATCAGTCCCACTCCCCTCGATGATTAAAGAATTAGCCTTCATGCTAATTCATTTTGGAGAATTCGATTTTCTATACACTTCATATCCTCATGTCTAGCTTCATGTTACCGTTTCCAAACTACATACCCATGAATGTCACATTGAGCATAATCATACATAACTTCATGATGTAAACATATAATTTTGTATCCCTATCTACTCAAAATCATCAATTTCACCTCCTCAAAAATGCATAGTTAATAGATTTTATAATCTACTACATGATTTTCTATTAACTGCCAAACTCTTACATGTAAAAACAAAAGTCATAATTTACCATCGTTTTGTAACAGGAACCCCACATTTACATCACAGAAACTCATACCCTAACACATGCTTTGTATATATTTCACGAGTATCATCAAAATAAATCCAAAATCAAGTAAAATTCACACAAAAAATTAAAATATCAAGAGGATTAGTCAAGTATTCTCCCTCACAAGTTGAAAATACAAACCCTAGATTTGATACCTTTGCACCAAGGATTCTTGAGTTCAGGCTGAAAGAAATGCGAGAATTTCTAGAGGAAGTTCAAAGCTGGCACGAGAAGTTCTAGCTATGGTGTTCCTTGCTCTCAAGAGAATCACTGGCTTTACACTCATTGGAGTCTCCCTCTTAGATTGCTTAGGTCTTGATTAGGGTTTTGTAGCCTGTCGTTTCATCTTGGTGGTTCTCTTTTTGAGTCATTATTTCGCTTGGGGTCCTCCCCTGTGAGCATCGGTTTTGTTGCCTTCTTCTTCTTTTTTTTTTTTTTGATCAACAGGTTTTGTTGCTTATAAAATGCTTTACTTGCCAAAAACAAAAAACACTCATTTAGTATTTTATAGATTGTTTTCATATTCCAACAAAAATTCTTGGAAAACATGACTAAAGCCTGGGAAAGGACGAGTTTCTAAAGTCATAAACTAACAAAGTTTTTAATTTTATAAATAATTATATGCAAAAGGTTAAAGGTGAATTGTGAAAATACAACTAAATTTGAAGTTACAAGATCTATTTGGAAAGTTTAAACCGTTAATTTGTTCTAAACAAAATTTACTTTATAAAATAAGCCAGTTAAACCACTCTTATATAAAGTAAATTTTGTTTAGAACAAATTAACAGTTTAAACTTTTCAAACAGATCTTGTAACTTCAAATTTAGTTGTATTTTCACAATTCACCTTTAACCTTTTGCGTATAATTATTTATAAAATAAAAAACTTTGTTAGTTTATGATTTTAGAAACTCGTCCTTTCCCAGGCTTTAGTCATGTTTTCCAAGAATTTTCGCTAGAATATGAAAACCAATCTATAAAATACTAAATGAGTGTTTTTTGTTTTTGGCAAGTGAAGCATTTTATAAGCAACAAAACCTGTTGATCAAAAAATAAAGAAAAAGGAGGCAACAAAACCGATGCTCACAGGGGAGGACCCCAAGCGAAATAATACAACTCAAAAAGAGAGAACCACCAAGATGAAACGACAGGCTACAAAACCCTAATCAAGACCTAAGCAATCTAAGAGGGAGACTCCATTGAGTGCAAAGTCAGTGATTCTCTTGAGAGCAAGGAACACCGTAGCTAGAACTTCCCGTGCCGGCTTTGAACTTCCTCTAGAAATTCTCGCATTTCTTTCAGCCTAAACTCGAGAATCCTTGGTGTAAAGGTATCAAATCTAGGGTTTGTATTTTCAACTTGTGAGGGAGAATACTTGACTAATCCTCTTGATATTTTAATTTTTTTGTGTGAATTTTACTTGATTTTGGATTTGTTTTGATGATACTCCTGAAATATATACAAAGCATGCGTTAGGGTATGAGTTTCCAACCCAAATTTCCTTGCCAAATGTACATGTTTAGCGACGAAGAATTTCCTCGCAAAATGGTACACTTAGTAGCAACCAAACAAATTCCCTTGTAAAAAATCACTTTTTGGCAAGGAAACAAATTTTTGTCGCAAAACAAAAATACATTTTGCTAGGAAAATTATCCTCGCAAATTTTAAAAAAACAGTTTTCTTTTCGCGAGGAACCTCACAAAATAACTCTTTTAGCGACAAAAAAACTATTAATTGTTCTCATTTTGATTCCTGTCATACAATGACCCGCTATATATAATTCCAATAGCACAATTCATCAAACTCAAAGGCAATGACAGAAACATTAAGCCATTTCACATATGTCAAAATATGATACTTAAATACTGAGAACATAATACCATGTATCAAGTATCTATCCAAAAACCACTATGGACTAAATTATGTACTATTAAGTACCAAAAGAAAAGGCTGATCCAATATCCTTCTTCCTCCATGTAGAAGTTCCAAAAACCAAAGGCATCCCCTTCTTCTTTCATATTGAAGTCCCCAAAAAAAGAAGGCAAAAAGCAATTTTGTCCTCAAAACATCATTGGTCTCCCATCTAACACTCCATTGCATCTTCATCCCCCAAAAGATCACCATCATTTGTTGAGCAATCTGCAAAAGGTTTACAAATTTTAGTCTTTGATTAATATTTGCTTATAATACTATATTCAATGTGAGAAGGGAAAAAAAAAAAAGAGTGTCTCTATCTAATAAAACCCAACACTTATTAAAAAAATAAAACCCAGCACACACACTCTCTCTCACTCATTCCCTCTCGCCCATAAATAAACCTAGGACTATCTCTCTAAAACAAAGTCAGTCAAATACTCAACCAATGAGAACATTACATAAACTCCAATCACAACTACAGTTTCATAAACCAATTTCTGTGTCAAACCCAGAATTAGAATCAGAGTTCAATTCCCTCCACAACCCGTCGAATGGGAGCAGTATTTGAAATGGACCACGTAGAAAATCCATTTACAGTGTGGGTGGGATCAGCCCATATGGTACACTAGATCATTGATCTCCTTATATAATTCTTTTAGGAGGTAAAAATTGTGCCAAACTTCATTTCACCAAAAATAGGCAGGAGGCAACAAGTTAAACTATGCCGAAGGTTTTGCGGAAATCTTGCCCAGATAAATGTGGCAACGTGACCATCCCTTTTCCTTTTGGCATAGGGAAACACTGTTACCTCGATGAAACCTTTGGAGTTGAATGCAACAAGTCCTCTAACTCCGCTTCTCTCTCTTTTATTGATGGAACTAAATGTGTCAAGATCTCACTAGAGGGCTACGTTACCATCATTGACAAAGTTTTGCCTTCCTGCTACAATAAGTATGGGTATAGTTCTTTATTTTCTACTTATTATGGTCCTAACAACCAGTTCTCTGTTTCCTGTCTTAGGAACAAGTTTGTAGCAATAGAATGTGACATTTATGCTAATATTGAAGGAGGCAACGGCATGCCCACTGCAACTGGGTGTGCATCCTTTTGCAATGACGACCTAAACATGTCGAATGATATTTCTACTGGCAGAGGTTACTGTGAAACTGCTATCCCACGAACCAATAATACATTTGGTTTCGTAGTCTATAGCGTGAATACTCTCACTAGAGTCTGGACCAGAAGGCCATGTAGTTTTGCATTTGCTGTTGACAAGGAATTTTCCAAGCTTGACCAATTCGACACAATCTCTAACTATAGTGGGTGGTACAGATTGTATAATATTCCTCTTGTGCTTAATTGTGGGATTGGTAATATCAGTGTTCTAAAAGTCACCAGTCAATCCCAGGTCGGATGGCTGCCGACTAGCGACTAGGGGATTAGTCGGCTAGTCTTTTTTTTTAAATATATATTCTCCTTCATCCTTCGTAAGTTTTGACATTTTTGTAAAGTTTTTTCACCTACAAGAAAAAAAAACAGAGACAAGCAAGACTGATCAGTTTAAAAAAAAACAAAGACAAGCAGAAGCAGACTGAGAGTATACATGAAGAGAGAGAGAGAGAGAGAGAGAGAGAGAGAGAGAGAGGCAAGCTAGATGGTAGATTGAGAGAGAGCTCACCTAGTCTGAGGAAGAAGAAGAACACATTTGGTCTGAGACTCTGAGGAAGAACCGAGAGGAAGAAGATCGACTGTAGCAGCAGTAGCAGTTGAATGAGAGGAGGTAAGAAAATGGGATTTACTGAATTAGGGTATAACCCATCCAAAAAAATTACATTTCGGCCCCCCAAAACTTAACATATTCTGTTTTTTCCCCGATTTATTCGGATTTCTCCTGATTTTTCTGATTTGTTCTGACTTTTCCGATTTACCGATTTAGTCCGACCGGATGACTACGACGACTAGGGCGACTAGTCGCCGACTAGAGCCCGACTAAGTCGGACAGCGACTAATCAAAACGACTAGGCCCTAATCGACTCGGTGAGCCCCCGACCCCGACCTAGTCGCCGACTTTTAGAACACTGGGTAATATTAGTTGTCGTGAAGCAAGCAAAAGTAGGCATTATCTATGTAGACGAAACGCCAAGTGCAGAGACGACAATGCTGTTGGAATATTGGATTAAATCTGTGTCAAATCTGTGCATGTCTATCTCTCATCGTATGAAGTACAACAATAATTGGCATTTAAGAACTATTTGGCATAAAGTGAGACAAATTTTAATCACGTCACAAGATACATGATCTATAATACCATAAAGATTGTGAAAAAATCATCACTATAGTTCCATGTGATTATGTATTACAAAATTCTATATCCCTTCACTAATAATCACTGACTCTCATGAAACGACACAAAATAAAAAAAGGAAAGGCAAAGGCTATGGATATATGTCAAAAACTAGAGCTTCTACTTGTGAATTGGATTGCGATTGAGGAGCCAATGTCTTAAGGCTAAAGGTACCCCTAGGCAACGTAAATGCAAATGAGAAAATGCACTACATAAATGCCACTACCAGGGTATTAATATCTGGATAATAAACATCAATCCTTAAGTTAATTTAAGTATTGAAATATAAATAACAAAACCCTCGTCAACAAGCTCAAACAAATCAACATTGTGCTGATTCCAAAGGTTTCTCGCCCAGAAAAATAATCTCTCTATCTCTCAATATAGTCCCATGAGCCATTGAAGTTCAGCATGAAGATCATAACCAAAGGTTATGGCTCACAGGCCTAAGGCAATGTTAAGTGATCTCATCACCCAAACTTAAGATGTACGGATATGGATATAGGACACAACATAAGACAAACACGTAGATACTTTATTTCTCTTAACAGCTACAATACAGACAAGTTACAAATACAATGAGTTGTACATTGGACATCAGCCAAGAAGTGTCGGTGTCCGACACCAAACACATTGCCTTCTTTCAATTGTTGGTGCTTCTCAATGTAGGAAAAGTAGGGTTGAAAACACTAAATCAGTAATGGAATATATAATTTTTGAAAAATAGAGAGTGGCAATACCATAACTTCCAATAATGTTTAAGCATTACATTTTAAACAAATTCTTGACAAAAAAAAAAAAAAAAAAGACATTGTATTGCTACTATTCATCCTCACTATCACTGTAAAGTGACATATCATCTTCATCTAGAAGTTCATCATCCGAAGCCTAAACATCATTCATCTCATCGTCGTCATTAATAAATGCATCGCTATCATCTTCTTCCTCCATGACACCCATTTGCTCATTGACATCAACACGAACAAAATCCATATCATCTCTATTCATCATTATGGGCTGGTTGTCAACCTCAACTTTATTGCCAAATCCGTATGGCTCGTCTTCTTGGTATGACTCATCTTCTTCTTCTTCTTCTTCTTCTTCTTCTTCTTCTTCTTCTTCTTCTTCTTCTTCTTCTTCTTCCCTCAACTTTATTGCCAAATCCGTATGGCTCGTCTTCTTGGTATGACTCATCTTCCTCCTCCACTTCTTCTTCTTCTTCTTCTTCTTCTTCTTCTTCTTCTTCTTCTTCTTCTTCTTCTTCTTCTTCTTCTTCTTCTTCTTCTTCAGGGATGTCATAGATTGCTTGAGGAACTATCTTTTGGACAATCCTCCAATTCTCACCATTAACCGTGTCTTTCAAATAGAAAACTTGCTCTACTTGACAGGCTAGCACAAAAGGTTCATCCGCATACCAAGTTTTCGACACATTTACACTCGTGAAATTGTAATCATCGACTAGTATTCCCCTTGCACTGCCAACATCCCACCAATCACACCTGAAAAGCATGATATGATTTCCACCTAAATATGATAGCTCAATTACATCACTCACAACACCATAAAAATCAATACTCTCCCCTTTATAGTCGCCCTTGACAACTACACCGCTATTTTGAGATTTTAGAAGCATCTCCCGCCCCTGTATATGAAATCGATATCCCTTAACCAAGCAACCATTATACCGTGTCACACGTGGATCAGGATCTCGTGCTAAATTTAGTAGCTGACTTGTCACGCCTTCAGAACCTTTTTTCCATTTTCGTGTCACCTATTTTGACAAGTGAGTCAAATCACCAAAATGGAACTCATAATTTTAAAAAAGAGAGAGACAACTTACAACCCTTACTTACATGTTCTAAAAACCACTTTTGAAACTCAGACTTATGCCTCTTTTCTATGTTTCGGTTGCTTTGCCTTCCGAGCTCTTCCTTGTGTTGCCTACAACACCATACTAGTACTTAAGTCTAAGACACTATCTCAGTTTCCAATTTACAATTTGAAGACTAAGAAAGATATAAAAAGATTCTAAGTTATTTTTTTATATCAAATAGTACGCTGATAGTTGACTTACTCTATATATGGGTACACTTCCTCACAATTGTTCAACACATATAGTTGGGCCATTGCTAGTTCTTTAAGCTCATCATATTTCGTTGCTCCCAATCCACGAGCATTTTGGGAAAATATAGGTAGTCCACTACCTTCCTCAGTTGCTGTTTCACCTTCATAATTTCTCTCTGCCCTATTAAATCTAGTCTCAATCCCATCAAAGTACATTGAACAAAATGTCATGCATTCGTTATCCATGTAACCTTCGGCAATGCAGCCTTCTGGACGGGCATTGTTGCGGACACAACCTTTTAGAACTTTCATGTACTTATACATGTACAAACCAACCACTAATTAACACAAAAAATTATAGTTATTTTTAGATGAGAGTACATTTTCGTTAAAGTAAATACCTCTCAAATTGATACATCCATCTGTACTGCACCGGTCCACCAAGCATTTCTTCCTCGACAAGGTGAATGGACAGATGGATCATGAGATCAAAAAATGCTGGAGGAAATTTTTTTCAAGCTTGCACAAAATTAAGACAAAATCACTTTTGAGTCGCTCTAGCACATCCACATGCAAGGTCCTGGATGTCAACTCCTTGAAAAAGCAACACAGCTCAATTATGGTTTTCGAAACATATTTCCTTAGATACCCACGCAATGCAACGGGAAGAAGTCGCTGCAATATAACATGGCAATCATGGGTCTTAAGTCCAACAAGTCGACCATCTTCAGTCACGCAGCAAGATATTTTTGACGCATAGTTATCCGGAAATTTCACTGAACTTAAAACTCGCAGAAGTCTTTTTTTCCGCTCGGAGATAATGTGTAACAAGCAGAAGGGATGTATGTTTCCCCATCAACATGCATTGGGTGTAGCTCCTGCCTTATATTCATAGCCACCATATCCAGTCGAGCTTTATAACTGTCCTTTGTTTTTCCCAAAAGGTTCATTATGGTCCCCACAATACTATCAAATACATTCTTCTCGCAAATGCATGGCATCAAGATTGTGGTGGATCTTTAAGGTTTTCCAATAAGGCAGTTCAAAGAAAATACTTCTCTTTGACCAATTCATGTAACTAGGAGAACGTTTTCTCTTCTTTCCCCGTTCATCTACTTTTCCGAAAATTACTTGCAGTACATGAATCAATTGGGCAAGCACATCTTTTCCAGATAACATTTTTTATTCAGGCCTATCCTCCGCTTTACCATCAAAAGAATGACTACTTGTCCGCATTTGGTGGTCCATTGGTAGGAATTGACTATGTCCCATATAACAAATCCTTTTTCCATGATGCAAGTATCGATGATCTGCATTCTCATTGCAATTAGGACAAGCAAATTTTCCTTCGGTGCTCCAACCAGATAAATTAGCAAAGGCAGGACAGTCATTGATGGTCCATAACAATACATCACACAACTAAAATTTTTGCTTTGTAGCTGCATCATATGTATCTATACTCCAAAGCTCTTTTAACTCATCTATCAATGGCCTTAAAAACACATCAATGTCCACTCCAAGAGAGCCACGCCCCAAAATTAGAAGAGTCAACATGAAAAATGGATCCTTCATACAATTCCACGGTAGCAAATTGTAAGGGACAAGAATTACAGGCCACACACTATAGGAAGTACTCATATTTCCCAATGGATTAAAATCATCGCTAGCTAACCCAAGCCTTACATTGCGTGGGTCACTAGCAAATGAGTCATGTTTTTGGTCAAAATCTTTCCATGCTATAGAGTCAGCAGGATGTCGAATCACTCCTTCCTCCTCTACTCGCTTGTCCTTATGCCATATCATATCCGGAGCTATCTTTCTTGAACCGAAGAATCTCCTTAGTTTTTGTTTGATAGGAAAATACCTTAACACCTTATGAGGAACCCGACTGCGATTTCCCTTGAGAAACTTGTACCTTGAGGTCTTGCAGGAAGGACACTTATCTTTAAATTGATGCTCCTTTCAAAAGAGTACGCAATCATTCTTACAAACATGTATCTTTTCGTATCGAAGGCCCAAGGGTCGAATTACTTTCTTTGCCTCTTTGAAAGTTCTTGGGATTGTAGCTCCAAGAGGAAATGCTTCAATTAGTAGTTTGAGTAACATATCAAATGAGTTGTTACTCCAATTACTAATTAACTTTATGTGGAGCAACATCACAGTGAAAGACAACACTGAAAACTTCTGACAACCTGGGTAAAGTTCCTTCTCTGCATCCCTCATTAACTTTACAAATTTGTCCCTTTCCCCATGCAAATCATTAGGCATATCAGAACCATAGCCTATAGAGGTGGAACCAAACCCATCATTAGTGAATTGTTCCGTACGTACATCATTGAGTATTTCTTGCATTTCATCCACAACGACACTCTCTTCTTCGATTGCAGTACTATCATGGCCATTGTATTCTTGTTCAAATTCTTCGCCATGATAGTCCCATCGGCTATACCCCACCACTACCCCTATGAATACATATGTTCTTCAACTTCATCCGGAGTCATCTTATCGAAATTGTTGCATTTTATGCACGGACACCAAATGAGAGTTTGGTAAGTGGCATATGATCAATCGCAAATGTGACGACCCGACTTTTTAAACACCTAAAAAATCAACGCTCTTTATAATAACCTCAAAATGTTACAACAAATCATCAAAAATTACAATGGCTCTAAAATCCACAAAATGACAACTATGACTTCCGCAAATAGCATCTCAAGCTAATCCTCTGAATTCTCCGATTCTAGCCTTTTTCACCTGAAAAATATAAAAGGGCCGGGTAGTATGTGCAATACGAGGACAATAAACATGGCTCGACATAAAGATTTGCACAATAATCGATGATAGCAAATCAAAATGAAGCATCAATTATTTGCAGCCTTTTTCCTGGCTCATCTCGGTAACATGCCAAGCACCACCAAAATCAAATTCGTGTGCCCCCTTTCGGGCCATATAAAAGTACATTAGATTCCCCTCAAAAAAATCACTCATATTTCCTTACTCATTCACCCGGTGGGCTTGAAAGTGTACTAATCTGCTCCATGGCTTTCAGCCAAATATTCTCTGTCACGGTACAAGATGCGACAATAACTGAATCAATAACTTAGAGGTCAAAAGAGTACAAATATGAGAGAATCAAAGAACACTCTTTGCAAAGAGATTTAGCTAGGAATGTATTGCACACTACCCGGTACCTTATTCGGAGGATCAAACCGTTGAATATAAGCGTTCCAAATCAAATTGATACTTGATTCCTTGATCAATTCCTTCACCAAAACATATTGCATGGTCTGACTTCTAAAAACTACACGGTGGACTTGTGAAATATATAAAAGAGGGTCTTCTACTTCTATTACTTTTGCTCCAAGTTTGGCCCATAACTCTTCTTATGTAAGTAAGGTTTATATAATACTACATCTCAAATAATATCACCGCCAACCAAACAAGTCCTTGGCATGCAAACAAATACCACCCTTCTATGTTATCATGCTGCCACATCACCCTATACTACTCATGCATGCACCCACGTCCTTCTCTTCAATATAAGCTACTCCCCCAAATAATTGTTTTTTTTTTTTTATATATATACGAAAAACTTCTAGTCCACTCCTCCCGAAAATAAGAAAAAATTGATTTTTTTTGGGTTGCAAATTATTTTTGGAAAATCCGAGCCGTCCAATGTGTTCAGAAGGTGTTTTCAAGAGTCCACGCGAGAAATCTTCAAAAAAAATATACCGGGAAGGGCTTGATCCAAGCAGTTTTCGCAAAAAATGTAAATATAAATTTTTTGCGAAAACTGCTTGGATCAAGCCCTTCCCGGTATTTTTTTTTGAAGATTTCCCGCGTGGACCCTTGAAAACACCTTCTGAACACATTGGACGGCTCGGATCGTCAAAAAAATATTTGGATCATGGAGGTCCTGAAACGGGAATCCCGTTTTAGAAGCCTACCCTATATATATATAGGATTAACTTCCAATAAGGATCCCTTATTGAAAAATAAAATGCGGACCTAGCCTTTTTTGTGTTTCCGAGCCAAATTTCGACGATCCGAACCGTTCAATTTTTTAAAATGCATTTTTAAGGGCCCCCGCGAAGATTCGTCCAAAAAAAATACCCGGAAGAGCTTCATCCTATAACGTTTTTAACAAAAACCGATCGGATGAAGCCCTTCGGATCGTCGAAATTTGGCTCGGAAAGGTGAGGTATGCATTTTAACTTAGATAAGGGTCCCTTATTGGAAGCTAACCCTATATATATATATATATATATAGGAAGATGTTTTATTGAGGACTCCCTAAAAGATCTCTTCCGTGATAAACTCTTTGACTCCTTCAATGTACAAAGGGTGTCTTCTATTACGAATTTTCATCCAACTCTTATCCATCTTAAGCCCCTAAGAAATAAAAGAACAATACATTTCTACTGAGATAGATAGTACATCTTACGAAGAAAATGAAGCAAACATGGGTAAATAAGAAAAATGTGACTCTTGTATATGCTTCACCTTATTTAGCATTTTTATATTCTTTTTAGCTATTCAACAACTAGGGATGGCAATCGCGACTGAACCGATGGGTACCCGAACCGAAACCGCTATTTTTACCCGAACCATAACCGAAATGTTCCCCGTGGGTATGGGTATGGTATGGGATATGGCCGAACCGAATGGGTATGGTTCGGTTCTGGGTTGAGGTCTTAACCGAACCGTGACCAAAACGAACCGAAACATGTAATTACATATGTACCCCGTGAAATATATAGTGATTGCGTATGAGCCCCTGGGTATATATATACGATTAGACCTAAAAAAACCCTAACACTTCATTTCATCATTTGTCTGCCCCGCCCACCACAGACAATTAGGGTTAGTGCGATCAGGTTCAGGTCTGCTGCTCCTCCGGCCGGCGGCCTGTTATCCCGTGAGTGTCTCTCTCTCTCTCTCTCTCTCTCTCTCTCTCTCTCTCTCTCTCTCTCTCTCTCGATTGTGAACCTCAGGCTATCCGATCGGTTGTGTTGCGATCTTTACAGTTTCATCTAATCATTTGCTTGATTACTCGACTGAGTCCTTGCTTAATTTCAGATCTCAGCTTGTTCGTGAAAAGTTGTTGATTTCATGATTTGCTTTCTGATGTTCTAGGGTTTGCTCAGAAATTCTTGTTTAAGTTGATTTTGGACTGTTTTTTACTGGGATTTTATCAATTTGGAAAGTAGCATATCAGCTGGGATTTGAATTTTGTACTGGGATTTGATAAATTCTGAATCTCTAATCAATTTTGTATGGGTTTTGAATCATTTGATCAATTTTGTACTGGGATTTTATCAATTTGGGAAGTAGCATAGCAGCTGGGATTTTAATTTTGTACTGGGAGTTTATCAATTCGGTTCGGTTATTACCCGAAACCCGATTGGTCAATGCCAAATATTGTTTGGCTGTTTTCAATTAATTCGGTTACCCAATCGGTTCGGTTAATACCCGATACCCGAATGGTTCAGCTCCGGTTTCCATATCCCCTACCCGAACGGTTAGTGGTTCGGTTCTGGGTACCCTTTTGGTTTCGGGTATTGGGTTCGGATACGCCAATACCCAAACCGAACCATCCCATTGCCACATCTATTGTGTTCGTGTTCGTTCAAATTAGTGCAATTTCATTTGTTTTCGTAGCGTTACTTGTAATAATAACTCAAGTTTTTCCCTCTGCTAGAAAAGTGATTTGCCATTGCCTTGTATTTATAAAATATTGTCCTACTATGTCTTTACACATGCTACAAAACTTAGTCACTAAAATATCTTAAACACGTAAAGAAACCTAAACTTAAAAGCAAACATGAATAAGTAGTACTAAACAAGAAACAGAGTAATAGAACTTAGAAAACACGGTATCATGATATATTTACTTAACTATTATTCTAGAGGCCAACTATGGGTATACTACTTTAGTGTACACAACCTTTTGTCACACTCATTTGGGATCCCATACTAATGATCAGAGCTATTCAAATTATTTAAAATACTATTTTATAGGCCTATGTAAAAATATTAGCTCATTTGGATATCAGTAAGAGATTGATCGATTTCCTCCTACCGATATTCGAATGAGCTATTTTTTTTTATATAAACTCTTAAAACATGTTTTAAATAAAATAAATGACTGATTATTTGCGTGGGATCTCAAAAGGATCCACACAAGGTGATGTTAGGGATGACAATGGGGCGGTTCGGTTAAGGTATTGGCGTATCCGTACCCAATACCCGAAACCAAAAGGGTACCCAGAACCGAACCACTAACCGTTCGGGTAGGGGATATGGAAACCGGAGCTGAACCATTCGGGTATCGGGTATTAACCGAACCGATTGGGTAACCGAACTGAATTGATCAACTCCCAATACAAAATTAAAATCCCAGCTGCTATGCTACTTCCCAAATTGATAAAATCCCAGTACAAAATTGATCAAATGATTCAAAACCCATACAAATTTGATCAGAGATTCAGAATTTATCAAATCCCAGTACAAAATTCAAATCCCAGCTGATATGCTACTTTCCAAATTGATAAAATCCCAGTACAAAACAGTCCAAAATCAACTTAAACAAGAATTTCTGAGCAAACCCTAGAACATCAGAAAGCAAATCATGAAATCAACAACTTTTCACGAACAAGCTGAGATCTGAAATTAAGCAAGGACTCAGTCGAGTAATCAAGCAAATGATTAGATGAAACTGTAAAGATCGCAACACAACCGATCGGATAGCCCGAGGTTCACAATCGAGAGAGAGAGACCGAGGAGATTCACAATCGAGAGAGAGAGAGAGAGAGAGAGAGAGAGAGAGAGAGACAGAGAAACCGAGATCGCGACTGAGACCTACGAACAAGCTTTACACGAGAGAGAGAGAGAGAGAGAGAGAGAGAGAGAGAGAGAGAGAGATACTCATGGGATAACAGGCCGCCGGCCGAAGGAGCAGCAGACCTGAACCTGATCGCACTAACCCTAATTGTCTGTGGTGGGCGGAGCAGACAAATGATGAAATGAAGTGTTAGGGTTTTTTTTAGGTCTAATCGTATATATATACCCTGGGGCTCATACGCAATTACTATATATTTCACGGGGTACATATGTAATTACATGTTTCGGTTCGGTTCGGGTCACGGTTCGGTTCGGATCACGGTTCGGTTAAGATCTCAACCCAGAACCGAACCATACCCATTCGGTTCGGCCATATCCCATACCATACCCATACCCACGGGGAATATTTCGGTTATGGTTTGGGTAAAAATAGCGGTTTTGGTTCGGGTACCCATCGGTTCGGTCGCAATTGCCATCCCTAGGTGATGCACCTAGAGTTGCCCCCTTTTTTTTTTATCATGCTAACATCCCATTTGGAGAATAGTTTTGTTGA
Source organism: Vaccinium myrtillus (assembly GCA_016920895.1). Lineage (NCBI taxonomy): Eukaryota > Viridiplantae > Streptophyta > Magnoliopsida > Ericales > Ericaceae > Vaccinium > Vaccinium myrtillus. The sequence goes on along the minus strand of CM029280.1, from coordinate 22,036,169 downwards.
TTATGGAGCATGTAATTAATGTCGAATCCCCACCCCAAAATTCAGCAGATTCTCTCAATCTCTCTAAGACTCCTAATCATATCTCAATACAAGCTAATTAATTCATCAATCACACGTTCCCAAGTAAGTGAGAAAATTTTCAATGTAACACTTATTTGTAACGTCTCTCACACACAAGGCAGAACCTACCTACTATCACGTATGAGGGTGTTCCTTGCAAATAATGGTCGCATTAAAGAAAAATACTGATTAAACTCGGTTGGGTTGTTTTCCAAAAAAATCATGTCCAAACCCGTCAATAGATAGTACATGCATCAGCAAATGTGAAATTTCCAGAAGGAAAAAAAAAAATTCTACCAATCCATAGAAGCACCGATATTTGTAGATTCATATATATAATTATATACTACCTTTGCCCCAAAAAATTACAAGAAATCAATTGGGCTTAGGATATTTGGAGGAAGATATGGGAAAAGAGAGTTGGAAACTTACAACCGTACCTAAATCTGAGACTCAAGCGATTAGAGAGAGAGCCGATTTCCGCTGCTTGATACGCCGGTCGAAATGTAAATCAGTGAGGCGAGCAAGGATTGGGTACTGAACAGAGAAGAGAGAGTGACGCTTTGTTCACATGCAAATTCTCAAATCTAACTACAAAACAAGGGAAATCGAAAAGACCCGGTGCCAGAAACATACCAAAGAAGCAGAGATCAAAGCCCTAATTCTGCAAATCTACGTACCAAATTAGATGTATTTGTTCGAGAGAGAGATTCACCCAATTTCTGGAATACCCATTTGCGAGCAAAGGATCGATGGCTACTCAGAGGAGGGAGAGGTCTTTGTGTGTGAGGCAAAGGAGTAGTACTGTGGATCGACTAAAAGGTGTATAAGGAAGGGTGAGAGAGAAACGGTAAACGGTGCCGTTTTGAAGCCTGTTTACCCATGTTTTCCCTTTCGTCCCGCCCTTTGTTTTTTTTCCAATCCCACCATGTTTTATTGGAAATTTTGGAAAACAACACATAAATTATTCCTCACCAAAAGATTTTCCTTTTACTAAAATTAATTTTGTTACCCTTACAAATATCTTGGATACTAATATGTAATGGACCACAATAACCCACATACTAAAGATCAATCTCGTTAATTTGATTTAGTTTGTTAATGTAACCAATCACGTAATTTTCTAGCTCAATCGAGTTCAGAAAGCCCCTTCATCATCAAGACGTAAATTTATCAGTAAAATGATTTTTTTTGTCAGATCAAATGTCTAACGCTACTCGATTAACTTCATTCTAGTGCAAAATTATCTAATCCATATTATGTAAACGATAGACGGTTCCGATAGCAAAAAATGACCTTCGGTCATGCATTATGAGACTTTAATACCTCTGGACGCATTAATGTCTTCTGATCATGTGGGCACGTGTCGATATCTGATGATCTCCAATTTTAGTGAAACTGATGGAATAAGTAACACGTGAAATCCTAACGGTTTAGATCGACTATTGAAAAAATATACTCGGTAGTGATCTTTAGAATTTGTACATTCAACTTACTTGATAATCAACTAAGTCTTGTGTTGTATTTGAATGTACAGTAGCCACACAACTGCAACATAATCACGACAATTGAAATTGTTGAGTTCATTGTGCTTGTTGATTAAATTATTCATGTAAATTTTTGGCTCTATCAGGGTTAGAAAGCCCTTTTATCAGGTTGCAATTTATAATAAACTAAGCTTGTGCAGTAGCTGAATGTACATTAGCCACACAACCGCAATACAATACTGACGATCGAGATCACTGATTTCGTTGTGCTCGTTGATTTAATAAGTCATGTAGATTTTGGCTCGATCGGGTTTATAAAGTCTCCTCATCCATGAGGAAAATTTGCCACATCTTAGGCTTCTAGCAACCAAAATTTCGATTGCCTTGTAAAAACCAACTTCATTGCAGTAAAGAAAATTCCTCGCAAAATGTTTATTCCCCAAAATCTTGTTCCCACCCCAATGGAAATCTGGCGCCTTGTTTTCGTGGGGACAATGAGCGAGGAATTTCGGAATTTCCTCGCACATACTCATGGCACAAAAATCACTATTGCCTTTTAGCGATGAATTTTTAATTTCCTCGCAAATAACCCACCTTTTTTTTGCGACAACCAAAATTCCTCGCAAATTGGTTTCAACATTAAAATTCCTTTTAGCGACAAAATTTTATATTGCCTCGCAAATACCAACTTTTTTGCAGCAACGAAAATTCCTCACAAATTGTTTAGAACTTTAGCATCCAATTAATTTAACACAAAAAAAAAATCATTATTGCCTTTTAGTGACAAATTTTTCTATTTCCTCGCAAATTGGCGGCAACAATTTTCTAGCAATTTTTGCAATTCCTCGCAAATACTTGTTTGGCGGGAGAAATTTTTGGCGCCAAAGTTTTGGCGACAATTTTTAGCAGAGAATATGCTTTTCTTGCAAAAAAGGTGCCTTTAGTGAGGAAATTAATTTGTTAGTGAGGAAAACTAAGGGAACATTAATTTCCCCGCAAATAGTATGCCTTTAGCGAGGACATTGGTTTCCTCGCTGAAACTTTCCTCGCTAAATGCCTGATTCCTTCTTATGAGGTTCCCATTCGTCAAGCTCTTATTTTTCTTCTTTGATTTTACCATATACAAAATAACAAGTCAATACTGTGTTAAGGAAAGTGATTGAGATAATTTACGCATAGTAAGTATCATTCCATTCATATAAAAATAGTGCCCTTTTAATAGATTTGTTAAGTTAAATTGACAATAAATAATAGATTTGTTAAGTTAAATTGACAATAAATTTGTTTTACGTAATAGTTGAATTAATCAACAAATATAGGGATTCCAAATTGGTCCGACTCATATAAGATCTGCCATTTGGAGGAAAGAAAAGAAAGTGGCCGGCCCAATGAATCCAAATTGGTCCAAATCCCATTTTTTTATATTCCGTTTCAGACCCAATGAGTCCATTAGTTTCGGAGATCAATTTTAATGTTTATTGGCGAGGCTCATTTAAAATCGAGATAAATTACGTATGACGTGTCAAAAAAAATATAAAAGAATTGATAACACTCATGCACTTGGTGACAATAATTTGATTAATTTCACCAACTTAGGAGTTGTAGCCGATCGAAAAAAAACCGTAGGAGTTGTACCAAACAAAATGATTAAACCAAAACTCAAGTCCACTATCAATTTAACAAAGATTGATTAAAATATAGTACCTAACAAATAATGACCAATCAACTTCAACTGAAAATCCGTTTGGACTTGTGTGTTTCCACCATGAATATTCCTTTTGTTACACTATTTAGGTATACTGATGATTTTTTTTTTTTTGACACGGAAATGAGAAGATTATATTAATGAACGTCCAACGGCACTTACAAAAATAAAATTTATTACAAAGATCTTGGACAAAGCCAAACTAATCATCTTAATAGAGAACAAGAACGCACAAGGTAATCGATGTGTTTCACTCTAACCCAGACATGGTCTGACGCAAACAACGGCACTTACAAGATTCATACCTAGAATCAGCATCTCTGAAAAAACTTAGTGCTAGTTAAAGATAAAAGACAAAGAATACCCAGACGATCGGATGGACTCCAACCAAACATTCTTGCACCAATGAACTCCCAAAACTACAGATCTTCAAAGCCACCACGAGTTGCCTTGCCAGCGATATCATGTCGGGTAAGAACACTGTTGGCACAGATACCATTGTAAAGCAACCACGCTTGAAAGTACCCGATCTGTAGAAGACAATTCGTCCGAAGACGAAACTAACAACTCTCACAAAGCGAGAGACATAACCCTCTCAGATCAGACGACAAGTCGCTGATCTGGAGAGACAAAAAAAAAAAAAAAGAACGAACGAACGAAGAAAATAAATAGTTTCATGACCCTCCCCTCCCACCACCATGGGTATTGAAACCCTAGGGGGGAGGGGAAGGAGGAAGAGTAATATTAGTGGTGGCTAGGGTTTTAAGAGAAGAAAGAGAGAGAGAGAGAGAGAGAGAGTGTAATTGGAATTATAAGCATTAGTATATTGATGATTATAGGTGTTTGTATACATATTTATGAGCACCATCATTTACTAGGAATCATAACCTTTAAACTACTCTAAGTTGGTTGGTGCAATTATGTACTCCCTCTGTTCTAAATTACAGTCATTTATGGGCAGTCGTGCCATTTAAACAATTATCACAATCTATATTATTTTTTATAATTTCGAAAAGGGAAGTGATATTGGCACTTCCCTTTTCTCTATTGGCACTTTTTTTTTATTAGGTAAAAATTACTCTTGCACTTTGTAAATAAAGACAAAAAAAAAAGGAGCGCCAATATCAATTTTCTTTCGAAAATTTTGTTTTACAAAACTAATTGAGAGCTATCAAACAAGATCTATACTTGATAAAAAAGTATTACAATTTGGAAGATATAGACATCTTTTGGAGAGGTCCTAAATAGTGTAAATAGACCAAAAATTTGGGAGAAGGGTGTAGTAATACTAATGGGCTACAAAAGGGGCTTTTTATATATTCCAATGGGCCAGGCTGGCCTCAAGACGTGCTAGGCTATTCATTTTTTTTTGTATTTTCTATAAATAAATTAAAAAAGTAAAATTACGTGGTAGGCTTAACACATATTTGCTGTTACAGAGTTGGAAAGTCCCTTTTCCTTTCCACTTCCTTAACTCTCTCATTCCTTTTGTTGCTTCGGATTACTTTAATTCATTAAGTGGATTTCTTTAAAACGCACTCCAAAAGGACATGGCAGACCAACCAACACACCCTTGTTAGTTGTTCTGACAATTCTACCCTCCCTTTCCCACTTCTACCATTTCCTGTACTTTTTTCTTCTACAAACTTACTCTTATAATATAGCCTCTAAAATCTCTACATTTGTGTGGAATGGAGGAAATCCAGACCTAGAATTGTGGATCAAGATGAAGAAAAAGGCCAAATTTGTGGATCATGTTATTCTTTTTGTGTGTTCTTTTTTAAATTCGTAGATCACGTTGTTTGTAAGAAACCCAAGATATTGTAAACGTACCATTTCAGATGGGGTTACCGGCCTCGTGATGGATCTTAAGCACAATGACTAAGTATATATAGGAGCAAAAAAGGAGAAAAAAGAATTACAGAAAAAAAAAACACTACGAGTGGTCCAAATATGAACAGGTGTAACGGAGGCTTGAACAATGACACCCTATTAGAACTAATGACACTTCTCTACGTCTCTCTCTCTCTCTCTCTCTCTCTCTCTACCTCCTGGCCGGGTCTAGCAGCACCTCTTCTAAAAGTCCGAAGGTTATCTTAGTAATTTCCTTAAATTCATGGGAGAGTTTGGTTCCTTTCTAAATCAAGATAGCTTCTTTTCCCAACTCTACGCATTAGAAGAAAACATTAATAACTTCGTAAGAATATATTCGCCTAATCCTCTTACCAATATTCCTAAACAACAGCTCTGCTGCTAACTAAACCACCCTATTATCACCACCTTAATTTCAACAAGAATCAAGTTCGAATTCAGTGCTAATTCCCAAGACTAAAATTCCTCTTCTTCTTCTTTTGTTTTCTTGGAGAGAGAGAGAGAGAGAGAGATGGATTGTTCGATATGTACAACGCTGCCGTTCATTCTAAGGCCGCCGAGGAATACGATATGCCCGGCGTGTTACGAGGGAGCCAGAAGCTTGATCGCCCTCACCAACAAGCAGCTCGACAATACAGATAAGGCCGGACCAGACAAATCATCGACTAACTCTACCACAGTTTCTTCGCCAAAATCTTCCAAGGTTTGTTCTTGTTAATTTAATTTCTCACAATTAAAATTCCGTCGCCTCTTATTTATTTCCACTAATCTCTTTCCCAGTTTTGTTGCTGTTAATTACTTGTTGGCCTTAAGATCAGCTGATCATGCTTTTGAAATTTATTTTTTAAATTCCCTCTGTGTTTTGGTTTCATCGTTTTTTGTTGAGTGAATGATTCTGGAACATGCACGCAATAATCACAAGAAATTTTAAGGTTTCTTTCCCCATCCCCATGCAGCTTTTTGACAATAACAAGCTAATTTTTTTTATGATGGTAATGATCAGCTTTGATGTTGTTTTCGATGTTCTTCAAATTTCCAATGGATCTGGGGCACCACACCTCTGTAGTGTCCTCAATTACGAGCTCTCCAGAATTTCTATTTGTTATATGAATTGTTCATTTTTTCAGAAACATCGAGCGTATCATATGTACAAAAAATCACATTGATCGGATGTTGGTAGACACATTTGTCTTACAATTTTTCTAAATCATATTGGCCATCTATTTCTATAAAACAAATGTTTTCCAACCATACGACTACTAATATTCAATCAATTCGATTTGATACATAAATCATGATCTGCTCAATATTCTCAGAAAAATGAATGGGCCATACGACAAATACGTATTATAGATGGCCCACAATCGGAGCCAGTAAAGGGGTGTAGTGCCTCGGGGCAGGAACCCCAAATCCATTTCCAATTGGGTTGGAGCTTAGAAAAAATATTAAAATTCAGCATTAACTAGGAGAAAAATATTAGCAGCATAGCATGACATGAGAGTATTCCAATGGGGCCAAAATGGTAACCAATTTTGATAGGAACAAAGTTGGTTGCACACCTACGTCCTAGGGTGGTTGGTAGACCAGAACCGAAATTTTATTTTATTTTTTTCTAACAGAGAACGAAATCTCTTCCACAATATATATATGGAGGGGTAGTTCTCTTCTTTTCTTTCTTTTTCAGTTCTTCGGTTTTTTCTTTCTTGTATTGGTAAGGTTTCGGTTCAAGCCCATGCACGTGAAGGGCATGTCTGCATTTGGGTTTGGTGTTGGGCTAGGATTCGGCACCTAACGATTTCTAATTGAGCTGACGTTTTAGTGGAAAACTAAAATGTTAACTTTTGCAAAACGAACGGAGCTTATCATCAACGTGTGGTTTAATGTGTACGAATCTAATCTATAGTACAAAAAACATGAGAAGGCATCTAGTTGGGATGCTAAATGGTGTTAGGTAAATTTCAGACCCCTAGTGGACATGTTAAAGATTTCGTCATCAAATTGTTAAGGTGCTACATATGAGTAGCAACTTGTGTCTAAAATCTAAAATCTAAATGTCATAGAAAGAAACGAGGTGATTGTAGTATGGTCCAGTGGTTTAATGATTTGTTGTTAGGCACTGGCCCATTTTTAGTCATCACTGGCCCATTGGACCATTCAATATTTGTGGTATCCACTTGCTAGTGAACATAGGACTTAAATTTTGGGCACACTTTTGAAAGCTCTTTCATACTTAATTTGTGTACCCAAATGGGCCAGGCTTTCAAAATAATCAGCCCCACTCTTGAACACTGTTCTTTCAGCTAGTAAGGAGCGTTTGGGAGCCTATTTTATTTTGTGTTTTGCAATTTAGATAGCGAATTGTAGGTTTTCAAAAAATGAATTCTCAGAGAATATATTTTGGGTCACGGCTCCCAAACAACCAAAATAGATTAATGCGTAATCGAGACTCCATAATTCAACTCTCAAACGCCCTCCTAAATGATTTATAGGTTTGGTTCTGGTAAATGACACTTTCAAGTCCGAGAAATTATTCTTTGTTCTTGGAGCAAAATCACCTGGTACTTCACGTGTTGTGATTGCTAAAATTCTCCTCAAGTCAGCTAGTGTTTTCTTCAAAAGATGTTTTATTGCACTCAGTGGATTGCAATGATTGGAAAAACAGAGTGCCATTTAGGGTTGTTGGAATCAATTATTATGATTTGTGGCAAATGAAATTCAATTTGGTTTTTCCTTGTGATCGATCCTTACTCAGGGATTTGCAAATGCGTTGAGATGGGTAAAAGAAATGAAGGACATGGAGGAGGAGATGAATGGCAAGTTAAGTTTCCTGGGTAGCTTTGTTACTTCATTTAGAGAGGAGATCCACACTGATATTCAAGTCAAACCTGGCAATGATGGACCCTCTATACCTGCCCATAGAGCACTACTGGTACTCTCTCTCTCTCTCTCTCTCTCTCTCTCTCTCTCTCTCTCACTCTCCCCAATGAGTTTCCTGACTCTTGAAATCAAGTAATTATGCGATCACGAGGGCCGATCACTAGGGGCGATGGGGTGCTGGTGATCGGCCCTGGTGATCGCATCTGAGCCGTCCAAAAGTGTTTTGGACTGACTGTCCAGATTTATCACGGCCCAGATTTTTTCATGGAAGAGTTAACTCTTCCATGAAAAAATCCGGACCGTCAATTGCCGAGATGGACGGCACGGATGCGATCACCAGCACCCCGGGTCCAATTTGGTGGTCTTTGGACATCTTTGTTTAACGAGACGTCTACACATTTTTTTGGGTACAAATTACTAGAGTCCTGATGGCTAATTCATGGATAACCGACATGTATTTTGTAGGCGTCAAGATCCGAGATACTCAAGAACATGCTAGACTCGGACGGATGCAAGGCGCCACCAAACGACAACACCATAACACTACCCGAACTCGACCACGAAGAGCTACAATCCCTCCTCGAATTCCTCTACACCGGAACCCTGCCGAAAGAAAAGGCAGAAAAACACATCTACTCCCTCTCCGTCGCAGCCGACAAGTACGACATCCCGTTCCTCCACAAGTTCTGCGAGCACCGGATGCTGGGATCCTTGAACTCGTCGAACGCGCTCGACGTGTTAGAGATCTCGGACCTGTGCTCAAACCAGGGTTTAAAGGAGACCGCGTTGAACTTCATTGTGAAGAACATGGAGGACGTGGTTTTCTCGGCTAGGTTTGATGCGTTTGCGCTTAAAAATCCGCATTTGACCGTGCAGATTACTAGGGCCTCTTTTATGGATATTAGGAGTAAAAGGAATATTGGTGTTTGAGATTTGGGTGGTGTACAAATATTATGTCAAAAAAAAACAATTATGTAACATTAACTAAATAGAAAGCGTTTAAGACAATCTATCTCGAAATATTTGTTTCTTCTCTCGTTCCAAGTTATGCCTAGAATTTGCAAGAAAACTGAGCTGTTATTAAGAATCGATTCGAGGCTTGATTGCTTAATGAACGAGCTCGAGTTAAAATTCTTGTAAGAACTCAAATCATTGGTCTGAGATGACGTATGTTCACGAACACAGTGTAATCTAAATCAAATTTTTTGTTTCCAAGTTACAGAAGAATTAAAGACTCGGAGGGCCTACTATTGCCTTGAGAGAGAGTTTTCTCTCTTTAAAAATTAGATCCCTCTAGGGTTTCTTCCCTTTTTTTGCCGGCAACCCCTATCCGGCCACTTCCTTTGCTTTGTCCGCCTCCCTCCCTTCCTTCTCTCCTCCTTTTGCTCTTTCTTGGGGGGTGGGGCTGCCGCTTCCGCGCCCCACCCCCGCCGGTTTCCTCCTTTCACCAGCCACCAGTTTTTCAACCCCTTCCCGATATCATCCTTTAATCCCTGCCTCCATCTCCATCTTTCCGCCGCCATCCACCATCATCCTCTGTCATCGCCTCCATTTTCAGCCTCTGCTCGCCGCCGTCTCTGATCCTAGCCCACCATCTGCTTACCTTCTCCACCGCCTGGTATGGGTTTTGTGAGGAAATCTGACTTGGGTTGAACTCTGGTGGTTTTGGCCCCCTCCGGTACAATATTGTCCTCAGATCTGTAGGCGGCCGGATTCGGATCTTGGTTCTCAACACGGAGAAGCGGCTGTTTTGGTAACTTGTTCTGACTCGGTGCTTCCTGATACAACTCAATGGGGTGACTCAGCGAAAGTATTCGGTTGCACTTGTTTCTGAGTCCAGATTTGTTGTGTTTTTATTTTTTTGTTTTCGGTTGTTGGTTAGTGTTCTGTTTAGTTGTTGTTTTTTATTTCTGTGTTCTTTTGGTTTGGTCCTGTCCGGTCTGGTTTCCAGATCCTGGCTACCGGTTATTGGTGCTTGCTCAGAGGTCTGGCTCGTTGCGGGTTGTTTGGTTCGCCCAGAGTTTCGAAGTGTCAGCAGGAACTCGCACTGGAGCATCTCTTTACGGCTGTGGAGTGTCCCTGCGGCGTAAATGCCAACATTAGCCACTTAAAGGACCGCCGCCAATGGTTTGAGCTCAGGGATGCTCTTCTACTGATACTCGGATGGACTCTACGCCGATTACGGTCTGCTTTCTGCAGTAGCGTGTCTCAGAGCATGATTGCCCTCAGTGGGTTGCTCATTTCCTAGTTGTTAGTAGTTCTTAGCTCTTTCCGAATTTCTTGTAAATTTCATGTGCCTTGGCTCCTTGAAATGAAATTAAATCTGTTCAAAAAAACAAAGTTACGGAAGAATTTTTGTGTAAATTGCAAAATCTCCTCTTAAACTATCACTCTTTTTCACTTTATGCCCTTCATCTAAAAAACATAAACCTTGCCCCCTCAATATGATTTAGCTCCTTTTGTCACTCTTCCATTAAGATTTAAGCATTAGATTCCGATACGACATGCGTATGTGAGTAATTTATGACCACTATATATCTCTTTCAATGAGACATCGCTACATATTAACTTTACGGCTTATTCTTAACATATTTATAAATTTCCTTCTAATTCCTTTTTACGTACATCTACTAATTCAAAGAACATGCGTCTCTCCGTCAATTATTTGCTTTTTTGGGACACCCACCACGACTCTATAATTTTGTATGATTTCTAACAATAAGAATTATAAGAAAATTTATAGTTATTTAAATATGACTTACAATCATACATTATTCATACATGTATGTCATAATAGAGACTTAATGCTCAAATATAGACAAAGTTCATTTGAAAGGGACTAAGTGATATTAAATGATAGATTTAGAACAAGGTTTATGATTTCTAGATGAAGGGCCTAAGGGATATTAAATGAGAGATTGAGAAGGGTTGACCTTGGTCCGGATGAGCGTGTCCTTGGTCCGGATCAGCGGTCTAGAAACACTTCTATAGCTCTCAGCAATTTTGGTCTGGATCAGAGCGTCGTACAACTGTTTATATAAGTTCGTTTTGATTGGCAAATGTATATAACCTTGAAGACTCAGGCTCGAGCCGAGCTTAATTAAGTTCAACTAATTGTCAACAAGCTCAGCCCGAAAAACTCCATAGTTCGATGGTTTGGTTCAAGTCGTGTACAGTCAGATTTAACTAAAAAATTCAGACAAAAGAACCAGAATTTTTGTAAAAGAATCCTGTTTGCCAGACAAAAGGGGGAACCATGCCGAGTTGTCGTGGAATATTTGTGTAAGAAAATTATAGATACATCAAATTTGCGTCCTGTGACACATTCCAACAAACACCAATACATAACGCCAACTCCTTGGGAGCCGTGCTGTGCCTACCAAATAGGCCGCATTCAAAGTCCGATTATATGATACAGACTGTTCACTGTGTATATCTCAATCGATGGAATATGCCTCCAAATCAACCTGATGGATTACCTTAATAGTGTGTTTTTTAAATCGCATTTACTGTTCATTTATATAAGATAAATGTGCTTTGGCCGCCAAGTTAGAGATGTTTGTTATTCAAATTAGTTCTAGTTGGGTCTGTGCATCATTTATGAATGATTTTCAAGAGGCAAGTGAAGACTAGTACTGTCATTTGCTCTGCTATTGTGGATGATGTTAGAGGGCTAGGGGCAAGGCTAGTTCTTGGCGGAGGCTTAAGAAGTGCAATTCCAATACCAGGTTGTGTCGTATCTGGAATGTTTCTCCTAAGATCTTCAGCGTAGTTAACTGTATGATTTTGTGTAGTTCATTTTTTTTTTTTTTTGATCGGCAATAAATTTTATTAGAACTCGATAAGGGTACATCGAGGAAAAGCCAAATACTAAGCACAGAGCAAAGTATGGGCTAGGAAATAAAAGGAAACCGTTCAGCAACATACTGAAGGAAGAAAAGATTGCAATAAATGTAGAAACATGGAGAAAACACATAGTCTCAGAGGATCAATAGCAATGGATAGCACTTGAGGTGATTAATAAACTCCAGCAGTTGTGTACATTTTCTTGCGGATAGGTGTAGTTTTCTAGTTTTGTTCGAGGCGTTGAAGGCTGATGCCTTTTTGATATTGTTGCAATTTTGTTTCTTGTAAAGGGAAGTATCCTTTTGTTTTTGCAATGCGAAAAAAGATTTCATTAAAACTATATAATTCCGATACAAGCATATGAGGGAGAGCAAAAGAAACGGCATCACAACGAGAGGGAAACATCCCAACTAGGATGACACCTAACCTCAAAAACTCCCAAAATGAGACAAGGTTAGCTAGAGATCAACCCTTCTCAAAAGACCATACACAAGGGAAGTATCCCTTGTGTATCCTTGGTTTTTTGGTATATAATTGACATTTACTGAAAAATAGTTAGAGATGTTCGATAAACTTGATTTTTTGCATAGTCATTTTACACGTTATAGCCACGAAGTAAATGGTAATGATCACATTTTCGGACTCGAGACAAGACCTATTTAGAAGGCACAAGCTATTGTTTACGATATTTCCAGCCCCGACAACAAAATCAAACATGGCCACTTATTGGTTTCATAAATCTTGTGCATTTTTAACTAATGACCCATCTTTTTCTTTTTTTTTTCTCTTATTAATTTTACTGGACATAATCACTGGTTTACTATACAAGAATTCCTTAAACTACTGTCCCTGTTTCCTGCAGTTCGTTGCATTATAGTATAATTTTTTTGATCAAGTTGCATTATAGTATAATTAATTCACTCTCGGAACAATATCTTGCCCCCAAAATTGGGATTATATGACATTTAACGTGGCATTATTCGTTAAACAGTTCACGTGCATAACTACTACACCAAATAAATTATAAAAAGTGAAAGGAGGCACTAAAAGTTTTTAATATTACAGATGTGCATGTGAGATGTTAGAGATTTTCAAAATAATAAATGATTTTTGGTTTTGGGATTTTAGGAAAAGATATTGAGAGAGGTTTATGTGAAATGTTGCAATATATTTTCACACAAGTTGTGGGTTTATTGAAATGGTTAAAACACCCATTAGATTGGGATGTGACCATTTGGAAGAGATGCAATTGTTAGGAAGGGGTGTGTAACTTGGGGTGCCTCCAAGAGGCGTGACCCTTCTTAATTAAATTAATATCCACTAAGAGACATGACTTTCATGAAATGGTGCCTAGTAAGAGTCATGACTTTTCACGAAATGGTGCCTAGTAAGAGGCATGACTTTTCATAATTAATTATTTTTAAAAGGCATGACTCTTCCTCATTAGCATCTTCAATAGACATGAATATTCTTAATGTTGTTCTATTAAAGACACAACATTTCATAAGAGGGTGCCTATAAGTCTATAAATAGGCCATTTATTTGCAAAGTCATTTTGGACACCGAAAATTCCATAGCGAATTGTTCTCCCTCTACACACTCTATTCCTAGAATTTTAGGCATACTAATATTCTGTTATTCTGCAAAAATAGAATATCAGTTCTTGGTTCTCTTATTCTCGTTTAGCTGATCTGTCTGTCTTCGTTTGTACAAATGCAGTCAGAAAGAACCTAGAGTTCGGTTTCGTTATATCTTGAAGACGGATTTGCTGTTAACTCAGTGCACACCATTTAGTGAGGGGAAATACTGTCTTTAGAAAAACGTTGTTACAATGTGCCTCGGATGTGCTTTATTGTTCCAAATTTTTCTGTAGAGATAACGCCATCAATATATTTTGAAGACCGGATTTCCAACATGAGACTCATTGCCATTCATTTATGTTAGCGTGTGCTTGGACAAATGTAATTTCTCCTAAAAATAATAGGCACTATTGATGTTCAATGATTTTTTGTCTAGATTTTTTTGGATTAATAATTAGTTTCAATGAGAATAATAGAAAAGATTGAAAAATCGTATAAGACTATCCCAAGGGCACTAAAGAAACCGAAAATTTGACTTTTTTGCATTTAGTAAAGTTTTGATCATAATATTGTACCTCTAATTAGATTCCATTCGTCAAGATAAATGATTAATTAAAAATCTTAAATTGAATGTGATTAGCTAGAAAAAAAAGTGTCTTTTGAAGTATAATTTGATCTAAAATTTGCGAGCCCTGATGTTGATGCTCTAATATAGTTCTATAGTGGCTAGACATGAGTAGATTTAAAGGCTTAAATGTATTAGATGATTGGACATCGATATAACTGTTTATTAATCATTCCAACCTCTCACATGGAAAAAAAATAAATAAATAAATAGTTGCATTGGAAGTTAATGAAATTCATTGATTGGACAGAAAAAGTGAAGATGTCTAGTTTTTCAACCTATGAACATGGACTCTTCGCGCAAGTGGAGTGGAGTGCAGTTGGTGCCTCCCTTATATTCTCATGCACATGGGCAGGGTTCGATTCCCGTAAGCACACATCCCCCTCCCTAAGTCCCCTAGGATAGAGTAGATTAGGATTAACGAATGGCAAAAAAAAAAAAAAAAAAAAAAAGAACATGGACTCTTCGCTGGAGTGAATGTCTTACGTTGCATTAAGACAAAGGATTGTTAAGCAGACCTAGCTAGGGTTTTTTTTTTTTTTTTGCCTTTCTAATGCTCCCCAATCGAATCAAGTAAACTTAATTCATTTCGAAATTATGATCTTCGATCATGACTTATTTTAATGGAACTAATTTCTTACATAAACAGCACTAGGAATCTAGAATAGAAAGGCAAGATCAAAAGGAGCGTTCAATGTCCGTCTAATCTTCACTGCTTTCGCTCCAGTTGTCAATAGCTTGAGACACAATTTGCTTCACTGTGTGCGCATCAACATTTTCTTCTTCATTCTGTTCTCCCCATAAAAACAAAAACAAAAACAAAAAAAGCAAAGAAAATCGTCAATAAATGCTAACTAATGCAGAGAAGTACAGGAAGTATTTCCAAACCAATTTCTTTTATAGCATTGCCCAATGACATAATGCACATGACTATTAGTTCAAAAATAGATTATAGGCAATATATGCACGAAAATAAGAAACTTGTCTAATGAAATATATATATGGAAGGAGGACTAATATGTAAAAGCAATTTTATTTTGGGATTGGGGGGTTTATGATCTCTTACTTCTCCAACTGCTTCCAAATGAAAGTTGCCCGTACAAGAGACCCTAGCTTCCACCACATTAAGCCCCAGCTCTTCAAAAGCTTCCAGTATGGTCACAAGCAGACCAGGGCAATTCTTTTCTGAAATCACATTAATTTGAAAACCCTTTTCTAGGTTTTCTACGGTAACCTGCTTCATAATTGTATTAATAAGAAAATTGATATTGTCCTGTTGACAGATCCCAATATTTATATTGGCCGGACGTCCAAATTAATACCAAAATAAAACAGGAAAGCGGACAAAAATTGTACCATAGCCCGGGGATCTTGGTAACTTGAATTTTGTGCAATTGTGATATCTTGATTCAGTACTTCTACCTTTTGCTTCAAATCCTCAATGTATTTTGATGCATCAATTATGATCGACGTTTTGTTCATCTGCCAAAACAAAATAAGTTCACCGTTAGAAACAAATTTCTCCGGTACTATCTATATGTTTTGGCTAGTTTCTTATAATCATGTTTAAAAGGTTATTCTCTTTAAGTGTACCTTCATTAGGGTGGTGACAAAAAACTGAAGCGAACGAGCTGTTATATTCAGTTTCAAGCCATTTTGTAAAAAATGGGAAATCACTAAACTATCTACCTTGGTAAAGAAAATATTCATTAATGTATATAATGTTAACGAAACTAATTTTCGGGGGTTTGAAAATGTATATTTTCTTAAAAATTATGAAGAAATATATTATGAAAACTCACAAAACCAAACAAGTTCTTTTCTTTTGATTGTTCTTCCTTCTGCCTGGGAAACACGAGAAAACTCGATTGGTGAACTTTTCTTTAAACTATTTTCATGATGTTTCATCAAAGCCATTCACAATTGATTTATGAAACACCCACAAAGCCTAGAACATGTTTATTGAATGTTGGAAATCTGAACACGACCCAAACTTGACGGTTTCTTGATTTGTTTTTGACAAGAAAAATAAAAACATAAGCAAAACGACACAAATAAACCAATTCCAAGTGAAAAAAATGAAAAACACGATTGTTTAAAATGGAAAAGGAAGCAAGTGATTGAGAGAACGTAAGAAATATAATCGGAAGTAGCCAAATGGCAGTAATATTCAAGAATTCCAATGGCCAATAAAGCAAAAAAAAAATTAAGAAAGGCAATATGAATCAGATGCAAACACTTAACACTTATATGCACGGGAATATTAATTAAATCAATCAGAGTAATATGTACGAGCAGATAGGCAATGAATTACTGCACGAGAGTTTGTAATGGAACGAAGTAGTTGCAGCTTCTCATGAAGTGCTGCTGCTGCTGCTTTCTTGTGCTCCCTAGAAACCATTGATTCTCTCTCTCTCTCTCTCTCTCTCTCTCTCTCTCTCTCTCTCTCTCTCTCTCTCTCTCTCTCTCTCTCTCTCTCTCTCTCTCTCTCTCTCTCTCCAGCTATTTAAAGAGGGGGGAGGAGGGGATGAGCCCTCCAATCTGTATCATCACTTGTTTACCACCCACATGACTGCCCTCAGTTTTTTCACCGCGAATTATCAGTCCTATAATTGTATTTTATAGGTGAAATTACCCAGTTGCCCTTATAAGAATTCTCAGTCTGGAAAATTTTGAAATTATTTAATTGATTATAAGTATTTAAAGTACGTCCCAAAACTTGTATAACAAACAAAACAACCTACTCTGAATCTTGTACAAATTTAGCACGTTCCACTAAACTTTGCTTTTTATTTTTTGGCTTTTTGGGCTTTTTAGTTAATGTATGTGAACAAAATGACATATCTCGTAAAATGTGAAAAACCAAAAAACTCAAGAATTAATAGTGGAACAGGTTGGGATGTGTACTATATGCAATCTTTGACTCACCTTGGATTCATAACAATTTTTTATTTTATTTTATAGATGTGCATAATATTTGTATAACAATTCATTAGTTATCTATGAAATTCAAAACATTTAAAACTAAATAACTTGAAGAAAAACTATAACATACAGATGTTATGAATTCAAAGTTCATAGTATTATGAAGTTGCGTGCAAATGTTAAGAAGTTCACAACAATTGGGAATTCTCAAGGAGTGAATAATGAATCCCCAATGGATATATACGGCCCGATTCGCCAAATGGTCAAAACCTGTGGTTTAGGTATTTACACATTTTTAAGATTTCAAAATTCCTAGGTGTTATTAATTCCTTTGGAAGCAGTACATATTGACTTGTGTCTCTTATTTAATTGGGTCTTCCGCTAATGGATAGTGGAAGTGTTCCTTCAAAATTAGTCAAGGTGTGCATAAGCTGCCCCACACATTTGAGTTATCAAAAATAGGGGCATAATGTATAAACCAAAATAACTCACCCACATATGTGTTCATCAATACAAAATAAGAAAACTGAGAATGTGTTTGGACTCTCTTTTTGGGTACCATTGCCACTTTTTTGTTGGTCATTTTGGAATTTTTGCTAGATTCTTGTAAACTTGTTTGTATTAATCATTTGCCTCGACTAAAGAAATTGAAAAAATCAAAAAAGTATAAGATTATGACAAAAGGCCTTAGAACTTCATTAAAGTCCAAATAAGTTTCAAAAGACAGCTACTGGTTTTTTGTTTATTTTATATATATGGACTTTTTTTTTTAACTTTAGTCCAAATATTATATTTTTTTTTGATTTTCCTCGTCAAGATGAATTATTAATCCAAAATTACAAGGAACTAAAAAATGATCACTAAACATCAATAATACCACTGTCTTTTAAAAAATTAATTTAATACAAACACACATGAAATTGAAAATGGTACACTCACACACGCAATTTCTTCTAAGTCCTCATTAATCATTTATTTTTTAGTTTAAAACATCTGGAGAATATTCCTAATGTTCTTCAACCATTGCTCTGAACTCTCAACTGAATTGAGTTACAGAGATTATGCGCAAGAGACACCATATATTACCATGTTCCAAATAACTCCAAGTAGCCAAACACTATAAGTCAAAACCGATAATAAGCAAGCAACAATCCAAAACTCAATCCAACGGCCGAGGGGTGCACAACACGGCTGTGCACAGCACCTCCCCCGCTTCCGACAAATGGAAGAGGAAATTGTTAATGTTTGCTCTCAACTGTTGTGCTGCTGAAACACTCAAACGAAGTATGAGAATATAAATACACCAACAAAGAAAAACATAACACAAGGATTTACGTGGTTCCCCCTCAAGTATGAAACTCTAGAGGTACATCTACGGGAAAAAAACAAGAGGAAGCCATATCTCCAACATCAACCATGCCATTGAGTCAAAAGTTTATTTTTGATGATCAACATTTACAAAGATGGTTATCGACAAATAAAAATAATAAAACAAGACAACAAAATGTTTTCCACCAATAACGTATATCATTTTGGAGTCGGAAACTCAGTACCATGGCATCTGAGGCGTCTATCTCCACCTCGATAGTTCAAATTTACACTATATGCTGCACTACAGAATTTGTACTACAGGATCTCCGTTTCCGATATTCTATCTTTTACCATTGTCTTCTGTGAAGAACTAGTATCTTTTTTATTTTTAACGTACTCATAAAAAATTAAATGTTAGAAAGGTAATTTACTAATTTAGGACGAATATTGACGGATGAGTCAATGACAGTGGGAATTAGTTCATATGTAGCAACGGATGAGTCAATGACAGTGGGAATTAGTTCAAATGTAGCACTGGGATGCATAGTTTTAAATACTAGCAGTTACGTAGCGTATTGGCCGCTATGTAATGGGTTTTGCCTATCTGATACCATTACACTTTGATATACCGGTAAGAAGGAAAAATCCCATGCGTATCGATCGGCCGGTTTCTGTTACGTGTCGGTCCGTATCCGATTCACGACCATTACATCCGATACTCGAGACCGTTAGGGATAAAATTATTTTTTATCAAAAAAGATTTTAAGCAATTCACGACCACTACAACCAATTCACGTTACGTAATGTTCGATACTACCGAAATCGTTTCACTCAAACCGTTACTGTTATGTATCACGGAATCATTATTTAAAAACTTGCTGGGACGCAGAGAGAGAGAATGTTGAGGTCTCGTGAACAGAACAGAACAGAACAGAGCAGAATCATGGATTGGGGAGGAGGAATGTGACATATCTGTCATCTGCCTATATATATCAAACACGATACATGGTAAAGTTGTTATCGAAAACAACGAACTAAAAGCGTCGTCATCTTTATATATCCCTCCAAACACTCCTCACGGGCTACGGGGGGATTTTTTATCACTACTCCCTACTCTAATATTCCTCCCCTTATTATTATACTCCTTCCGTTCCTATTTGTTTGTCCACTACGAAAAGTCATGTCATTTTTCAAATAAAAAAATAAAGTGTTTTGGTGTATCATTTTTAAAAAATTTACACCGAATTAAAGTACTCATCGTGTACTTTAATTCGGTGCGAAAAAATTTGAAAAATGATACACGAAAGCACTTAATTTTTTTATTTGAAAAAGGGCAAGAGAGAGAGAGAGAGAGAGTGGGACAAACAAATAGGAACAGAGGGAGTACTATAATTCCTTACTCTCTCTTTCTCTACCAGCCGTCACTCTTTGTCCATTCTCTCCCCCCTCTCTCTCTCTACACGAGCATTTCTAACACCCTCTCTCTCTATATATATATATCCACTTCCGGCATGTTTACGACACCCCGAAATAGTCTTCCAAGTATTTCGGACCAATTCTAATGCAAAATTACATTCGGAGGCCGTTTGGCCGCCCATTTTTTGCATTTTTCAATTCTACTTATCATATTTTAGGTGTTTGTGGTTGTCTCCTATAACACATTCTCGAATAATGAGTTCTCTATTTTTCAGTTTAGAGAAGAGAAGTCAAAAAGAGGTGTTGGCTACTTTTCACATTCTTCACTTGTAAAATGCATTCTGCACATTTCTCCCAAATACTCATATTCGATTCAAAACATATTCTGATTATATTTCAAAAAGCAAAAAGCCAAAAAGTTAAAAATGAAAAACTGAAAAGTAGGCTCCTAAACACCCCCTTGGCATATTTACCTATTAAATATTACTAACTTTTTAATTTAGTTACATTTTTAAGATTGCCCAATAAAAAAATTTCTACATATAAATCTAATTTTTTACCGTACTGACCAAAAATTCTGGTTCTGCTCCTAATGAGTTTATAAAGAAACACATTCGGTTTTTTATCACGGAGAAGCACTTATTATTTTCTCATAACCACTTGGCCAAAGCCATTTGGGTTAGAATAATGAAAATTAAGGCAGGTAGAGAGGGAGATTTTACTACTAATACTATCAATTTCGTGCTCTGTATAGGAAATGAAGAGCCAAAGGAGTGAAGGAAACAAGAACGTACCTAAGACGAGGGGCTCTAAGGAGAAGATGCTAGGGTTTTTCACTCCGAGTCGCTTGGTTGAAGACGAAGTGATACAAGAGTTTTCAAAGTAAAAGAAATGAAGAGCCAAAAGTTTTTTCATTTACTTTTATGAATTAATCCTGAGCGTCCACCAAAAAGGCACCACCGACGGTGGCGATTGTGTCATTTGTCCCACGAAGTGACCCCTGACACCTGCATTTAATGCGCACAAAGCACGATGAAAAAGGGGATAACCGTCAAACGTTCGAAAATATTCCCCCGACCTTATCCGGTTAATTCCTCGAAAACTGGGGAGTAGCTGATGGGCCTGAACTGACCTCATGAACAGCTCAGGAATAAGAGGTTAGCTCGGGACATAAATCAGCTCGGAAACTAAAATGACCAAGCTGATCATAAAGGCAAAATAAGTTTCCTCGGCTAAACCTAAATAAACTAAGAGGATTCCAATGCCAACAATACCAGAACAAGATAACCCCAAGGGAAATCGGAAGATTATCCAAATTCCATAAGAAGTTTAACACACTAGGGAGTAAAAGGATAAGCATTATCCGCCGGGGGTCAAGACTCCAAGTCCCAAAAGGACTCTACCACTCTAAATGCCTATAAGAACTAATCATGGAATCCGAGAGAGGTATGTCATTCTGAACATTCAATATCCTAGTGAAAATCCACAATGAAGAATCTACTAACTTAGGCATCGGAGGGTGGTTGGCTAACACCACACCGGTGTCCCAAGTTCAACTTTGTTTTGTAGGTCATTGCTCGAGGAGTGCCGGAAATCACTTCATCAATTATAAAGTTTTACTTCATCAATTATAGAGTTTTTACATGGTGTCAGAGAGAGCTCATTCCACCCTACATTTAAAAATTTATAATTCACCCCAAGATAATAGACCTAACAAAAGAGTACGTAATGATAGATATAAAAAGAGGCTACATGTGACAGACCTCAAATGCGGCTTCATGTGAGAGAGATAGAATTAATAATCACTTAATATAATATTCAAACCTATATCTACCTATTGTACGTTATATTACCAGCCAGAACAATGCATATTTGGTGAGTGGCAACAATTACAAATTTTTTTTTATCAGCAAAATGATTCGATATATAGAAGAATCTTAAAAAAGGGTACATCGAGAAAGGGTAGGGGAGGGGAATCCAACCATGGTTGAATGGATAAAAGAAAAGAAACACAAAAAACAACAAAATCACCCAAACAACAGTCATGACGGTCTCAACCTCATCGCCATCAACATTAATAGATCACGCCATGCCACTGCCGCAACCCTCCACTGTTAACGAAGAGACACGCCATGCCACTACCTTTGATTCTTTTCTTTCAAAAAATTTCCATGATACGTCCAAATAATCATTTTTAGGAAGTGCATTAACATAAATATGGCCGAACGAAGAGGCACTACAATATTGTGTAAACTATAAAAACGAGTCAATTAAAGTGGATTTTCCCACGCTAGCATTTCCTCGCAATAATTCTACCATAGGCAATCCTATTCCAGGAATAGCCTCAGGTACACCTGTTAATAAACATACAACTTCAATGGCATTTCTGAAACCCATTTCTGAAACCCTAACCAGTGATCAGAAATTATACTCCTCCATGTAACCCAACCAATCATGACAACTAATGACTATCACGAGATGTTACATATTTATCCACACATGCATATACAAACATATATGCACAATATTAAAAATTTATAAACAGTGCATGAATATATACATATATGTAACTTGGATTGCTATATATACATATATATATAGCTTGGATTGCTATATGGAGTAGCTAGCTAGCTAATTGCTTCCCACAAAATTGTCTCGATTCCACAAGGACAAATTACGTACCCACCATATTCACATGTGTGCCCATTGATCATTACTACAAAACAGTACTCTCCATGTATATACCCTGCTCCAACCTTGTCTCTTCCCTTCCCCTTCAAGTGTTTGCTACTTCTAGGGTTTCTAACAGCTAGTATACTAAGCTGTTAAGTACAGTACTATGTATCACGGGATTTATTTAGTTTTACGTCTTTTTTTTTTTGGGAAGAGCAAAAAGATTTTATTAATCTTTAGAAACGAATTACAAAGATTAAAGGGATCTAAGACGAGAAAGACACAACGAGGCAGGAACATGCCAACCGGGCACCCCCAAACTCCGCCAATCAAAACCGACAGGACCCGAAAAGGGAGAAGAAAAACAAACACCCAAGATTGGTAAGTCACCAACCAAAACCCGCGCCCATCCACATAAGAGAACACCACCCACACACAAAAGAGATCACCATGTCAACATGGAAAAGCTCGCCGTGTCGTTCAAATAGCGGTGAACCGACCATTCAACACAGATAGTCACATAGGAGGTGAAGGATTTTGCTTCAAAAATGGTTAATTTGGAGCCCACCAATATATATAAAGTCCTTTTTATTTCCTCTCTTAAAATTCAGTTTGTAATGACTCCCCAACTTATTCGTCTCATCTCTCGTTATTCGATGCATTAGATGATAAGAAACTATCGATTGGGACTATATATTGCCCTATACACAATGCTAGTAATTTTAAATACGTGATTCTCAACTTATATTTTGGAGGAAAAACTTGCAAATAATGTCGTGTATTTGGAGAGGGCGGAATGGTTTTTGGAAGTGTGGATTTTATTTTAGATAAGCATTGAAATTCAGCATCATTCTAAGGAAGTGAGGAATATTGATTACTGATATAGATGAGAAATCTATTTATGTGGTGCTGACTCTTCTTCTCTCTGATTTTTTTTACTCCCTTCATCTCAAATTTTTTATCCACTTGCTCTATTCACGGTACCTCAAAAAAATTATTTATACTTTCAAGTGTATAAGATTTTAAACAATGTATGATTTTGATAGTTCTTGATGAGTTCTATTAAACAAAGTTTTAAAATTCTAAACAACATTATAGATTGAAAGATATAAGTAATTGAAAATTTACACGCATACCCGTAAATGGACAATAAATTCATGTAGAAACTTTTAAATCCAACTCATAACCAATTGACAATGAGTGAAGAGGTCTCAGCATATATTAACATCCCTCCTCACATGCAGCCGCAATATATTATGTGTTTGGGTCTTATCATCGTGCAGCCTATGCGGCCTTTTTATTTTTTTTTGCGTTTATCATCTAGCCTTTTTTTTTTTTTTTTTGCTAGCTTTTTTTTTTTTTTTTGGATTGTGATTTTTTTAATGTGGGTGAATGTGGGGTGGTATGGGCCCCGCTCTGGTAGCATGTTGAAACTTTTAAATCCAACTCATAACCAATTGGCAATGAGTGAAGAGGTCCCAACATATATTAAGTGATCACTCATTCCACTTCTAGGCAATGTGGGATAATATTTCTGAACAGGGACGGAGGGAGTGTATTTTTATTTACATTTACAATGGACTTCAATAATTTTTTTCCAGTGAGCGTGACCAGATATGGTACATCAGAAGAAGTCCGGAATGATGGTATTGTCTGAAAAAAACACAAGATTTAACAGATAAGCAAGAAATTTGTCTTGGCCCGACGACTGAAAGACGACTGAAGCCCATTGGTCTTCCTTAATCTACTAGAAGCTAAGCTATGTGATTGATTTCTATTTTGCATCTTCAGGGTCCAAGTTATTTCAGGTATACTTATCGTACAAAACAAGAAGTTACTTCAGGTTTTACTACATGCAACACTCTTTATTTCTGCAAAAAAAATAAATTATTAGCTTACTAACCTGCATAACGCAGCCTCACAAAAAGGCCCAAAAGCTCTTTAAGTGTTATTTTTTTGTATAACAAAATTCATTTCCAATTTTCGTGGTTGTCAAAATATAGGTTAATAAGTGTGTGTTTTGAAAAGTTAATGGGTAAAAGTTTGTAGAATTATCATTTTGCCCTTTTGAAAAGTTAGTAGGTAAAAAGTTAATGGGTAATGGTGAAGGATAATTTTGGAAAGTGGAGGTAAAAGTTGATGTGGAAAGTGAAAAAGTTGATGTGAAAGGTGTACTGATGAGATTTTTTTTTTAAGTCTGGCGATTTTTAATAAGTTGGATTTAGACTGATCAACACATTTAAAATAGGAACGGAGGGAGTAGCTTACTAACCTGCATAACGCAGCCTCACAAAAAGGCCCAAAAGCTCGAGTTAATGTCGATAATATTTTTTTGTATAACAAAATTCAGGTCGATAATTGTTCGTGGTAATTCAAAATATAGGTTACGATTTGCGCCACACAAAGATGGCCAACCAATGTGGGATATACTCTGTAAGCTCAAAAAAGCCGAGTTCATTTGTGTTGACAATTTCATTGACATAACACATTTTCATGTATCCTATTTATTGAGTTGTGTTTTATTTTATTTACCTTTTTAGAGAGTTTATTTAGGGATTATATGGAATAGAATCATTTTGAACATGTATTAAGCGTTTGAGTGCAATAGTATAGTTGTATTGTGATTCGGGACATCAAGAAGAGTCAAGCATCGCGTTTTGTGCATAATTCAAGTTTGCAGAAATTGCACAAGCAATTCATCAAGTCACTGTACTGATGAGAGCAACTTTTTCTTACTTGAGTAAGTATATATATATATATATATATATATATATATATATATATATACACTCCTTATCTTGGAGTCCGGGAGTCCCGGATCCGGGACTCCACCTTCCCGATATTTTGTTGATCGATCCGAATGTGTCAATGTGTTCAAAGGTGTTTTCCAAATACCGGAAGGCTTGATCAAGCAGCCTGAAATCTTCAAAAAAATCAAGCCCTTCCCGGGAAGGAAGATTTGATCCAAAACGGTTTTTCCATAAATAATTTGCAAAAAAAAAATCAATTTTTCCTTATTCTCGGAGGTTTGGACTAGAAAATTTGCCTTTGAGCGTTTGAATATGCGCTTTTTGCAAAACCGCTTGGATCAAGCCCTTCCCGGTATTTTTTTTTGAAGATTTCCCGCGTGGGCCTTGGAAAACACCTTTTGAACACATTGGACGGCTCGGATTTCCCAAAAACAATTGGGAAAAGCATCAAAACGCTTCGGTCCGGGAAATCCGGGATCCTTGATAGGATCGCCGGTGTATATATATATATATATTGTTCTGTTAGGGTTTCGAACGAACGAGATACACACAACAGAGCCGCCCCAAAACAAGTTCTAAAGTATAAAAACATAAAAAGGGTTCTTCTACTTTGTATCTTGGAGTATTTACGGATCGATGGATCATTGAAGTTCTAAAGTATAGAATGAGATACACACATCAGAGCCGCCCCAAAACAAGTTCTAAAGTATAGAAACATAAAAAGGGTTCTTCTACTTTGTATCTTGGAGTATTTACCGATCCACTAGCCACACCACATGGCCCAAAATGCTTAAGCTCAAGGTACTAGTAGTAGCCTACACATGGTTTGTTATATACCCAAGACTACTCATGTAAACAACCAATGTGAGACTAAACACCATCTACCCCCAAACCTTGGGTATTACATGTAGTTTCAACATACTTGAGTTGGGTTTTGGTTGATTTCTAAAGAGTATTGGAAGGCTTGTGGATTCGAGGCAGCGGCGGTCAATCACTGGGTATGGTGAACGTGAATTCGACAAGTAAGTCTTAGGGTGATTGTGAAGATTCAAATCGTAGAGTAAGATTACTTGTAACTATACAACGAGTATAGTGCACTAATTCCTTCCTGTAGTTTTTACCCATTCAGAGGTTTTCCACGTACATATTGTGTTCATCTGCCTGATTGCTTTTCATTTGTGTTTGGTTCATATAATAATTGGTGTTATTTTTATTGAGATATAAAACCTAGCAAATCTATAAATCTCGATCTCGGGGTTGAGTGACGGTAATCTATGTTGATTCAATTCGAGGGGTTGACCTAATGGTCAAGACCTAGGGCTTAAGGATTTACTTTCTTTTAAAGTCTCAGGTTCGAAACCTCTAATCCTTTGCCAGTTTATAAAGAGTTTTGCTATATCTTTTATTGCACTTCCCGCAAATAGACAGTGTGATTGGGCTCAGGATTATCTGCAGTGCGCTTGAGTTAACCCGGACATCCAAATTATCAAGAAATCAATAAAGATTGAAGGTCCTTTGAGGAAAAGGACAACGGGCAACATGAACTTGCATCCTCTGCGATTTTGCTTCATCTAGATAAATATTCGTTTGTTGTCAAAAAAAGCTGTTATTCTCCAAGGTACGTCGTTACTAATTGCAACAATGTTGGAGATTGAAAGATTCTTTCTCAGTTTTGTACTTATTCTTGTTCACACGTTCAAAACCAAGATTCACCCAATGGAAATTTTTTTTTTTTTTTCACACCCAATGGAATGTTTGAGAGAGGAAGTATTTCTTCTCGCGATGTATGTCCTCGATTGAGGTGCACTTTAATGATCTACAGAATGTATTTTACAAAAATAATGCCTTGCACTCCACTTTCTTGTAAGCGTATCCCAAAATTTATCGTTAGTGCTTGTGTTATTCGTAATTTTAATTGGAAAAGCAGAGTGCGAAATTCACTGCATTGTATTTTACTCACAAGCATGAGCTAAAATGCTCATCATATCAACAAGTACATGGAAATTTTTTGTCCACGCTCGCTAAATTTATCTCCAGCTACCTCAGTATAAAGTATCATTTCGCTAGGTGATATTATAGGATTCTTTGTTTCTTTGCAAGCAACACTCACGTGAGTTGCAATTCGGTAAAGTACATTCACATGCAAATATGTCAAACGGAAACAAAACAATTTAAAGTGTAAAGTTCATGATAACTGCCTTTGTTTTGCATGGAGACTGCACAGAGAGAGAGAGAGAGACTGTTCTCGTGTGCAATAAAAGAACAGGTAGCGATACCATCAAGGATGGAGCCAGAAGAGGGTCAGTAGAAGCGATCGCTCCTGCAAGGGAAAAACAAAAAACTCTAGTATTATATAAGGAAAAAAAGTTTTTTTCCCAATGATTTATATAAGCTCGCCCTGCAAAGAATTTTGAAAATAAAATTCGACCTTGAATAGTGAAATTCCTGGCTCCGTCCCTGAATACCATACCATAGATATAAAGATTTTACGTATCCCCTGTTTCGTTTGTATTAATCAGCTTTGGTGATTAACCATTTAATAAGGGTTACAATTAAAGTTCAATGTGGGTCTGCCCCCTCGGTATTTTGTGTTTTGGTAGGGGCGTTGTGGATTGAAAATGTTACTCGATCCTTATCAGGTTAATATGTATCTTTGCAATTAATGAAGTGAAAATAATACAATAATTTTTTTTGGAGAGTATTCGAATGAAGGAGATCATTTTCCATTGGTTGTGAGACATAAAACCCCAAGATACAAACCCACCAAAAACCCTTTCATGTCGTGAACAGGAAGCTCTTTGCAGAAAGCCCTAGGCCCTAGCTAATACTCTGCGTGTACAGAGAAGCCATGGCCTTTGGAGTTTGGACAGCTATATGTATTTGTCTTCATTCTCTGACTGAAAGTACTAGAGAGAGCATGCATTCTTAGAAATCATTCAGTAATATCCAAGGATCGTAGACCCTATCTAGAGTCACACCCATCACACTTTCATTCCACATTTTGGAGGGAAGCCTTATATTGGGGTAGGGATCATATATTCCTCGGTACATTAAACAGATTCATTAATTTTCAACAATGCCCTTTGTGAGGGGTATTTTCCAAGCAATACAACGTCACGTGCACGGCGTTAGTACCACGTGAGGGTATAGTAGCTAGTTCGGGGGTACCACGGGAAGGGTCCCTAAGGCAATGCCGAGCTAATTGGGCCATGTGTATGGCTGTGCCGTACTATAACATCACGAAAGGATGTAGTTGTAGTAGTGCCGAGCTACTAATAACTCGGCACCATCATGTGCCAGTAGATGAAGGCTTTGCCGGGCAGTTTGTAGCTCGCGAAGTTAGACCGCCCCAGAGGATAGCTCGGCATGGCTATGTGGAAGGTTCTAGAGAGATCCTTTACGTAATAAAGGACGAATCTCAAGTTTAAAGGGATCGAGATGGAGATTCCATAATGGCACAAAGAGTCCAATATGGAATTAAGTCCTAAAACGATGCGAGGTCTTGTATAAGGAAACTCTATTAACCAATTAGGGACGAATCCTAATTGGAAAGGTCTCCCACGAGAGGCCTAGAGAAGTACAATGACCAGATTCTATAAACAAGACATTCAACCTATGGTAAAAGGTATGTTGTAATTCATTATTTACATGTTTTGTGTGAATTAGGGTTTCCTCTTAGTACGTGACACTAACTTAAGCATCAGAGGGTCCATCACCGACGAGAGGCGTGGGTGCTCTAACCGTTGTCTTGCAGTGCTAGGGTTCCGGCGAAGAGTGCATAGTGTTGATCTCATAGAGGTGTGGAAATAGCATACCCGGATTTTTCCCCTCTACAATTGGCGCCGTCTGTGGGAAAAGAAATCTAAAGAACATCAACAATATTGGATCAAAGCACAAAACACCACGTGAAGGTGACGATAGTGATAAAACGCCGTGTGCGCTTAGTGCTACGAAGAAAGCAACGCAAGATGCGCACAAACGAAAGTGTGCGATAAGGAGAATATCTATATTAGAAAGTGTACAAACTCAAGATTACAAGAAAAGTCTTGAGCGAAATGAAACATCAGATGAAAAATCTAGATCGGCGAATGAATAATCACGGAGGAGAGATCAAAATATTTGAAAGGATGTCCACAGGAGATAGAAAATTTGCTCCCGAAGCTCTAAGAGACAGGTCAAGGAAAAAGTGACAATAATTGCTACTTCCATCGTTGGATCTGAGCAAAGCCGAGTTGTCGGGTTGATTTTAAAAATGATTCCGTGACTTGCTTATTTCGACAGTCTCATAGGGCAAAATCGATGGAACCGAGTCGGCATTCAGTACTATATTATATCTTATGGTTTGCAATCCTGTGGGATTGAACCTGGCGGCGTTGTTGCGATATTAATTGCACCGTTACACGTCATTGTACGAGGGTGTAATTCCTTCCATCATCTAAATTCTTGCACTCTTTAAGAGTCATCAATAGTTATTTGGATGTGGGGATCACAGAGGTCGTGACCAGAAGGTTCAAGAAGTGTAGGCAATGTATTAATATGCGTCTATGCTTGTGGACCTAAAGTTTTACTGAGAAGGGGAAGTTGATCAATTCGGTGATCCAAGTGCACAAGTGGCAAGCAAGAACATACTAAAAGGTTATTAAGGTTCTTGGGAAGAAGAGGACCACGCACCACAGAACCCGCGTCGCGACAAAAAACCACAAGTTCGGCTTCAAGACCGGAGGCCACAGCTGGAACGGATTAAATATTAAAAAAAAGGTCAGAATCATCTTTAATATATTTTTTGTTTTTGTTTATTTTATTTTTTGCTTCTAGAGATGGATCAAAGTCCATGGCGAGAACTGTTCGGGACTACGAAAAAACTCTCAGAGACAAAGAAACAGACTTTGAAGGAACTCGCTCAACATGAGAAAGAGTGAGCGCGAGATCCTAGCGCTGAAACTATGGCTCGACATGAAAGGTCGGGAAATAGAAAAGGTACTGGTAAAACTTGTACCTTACCAGGAGCAGTTAAAAGGTACAACAGGGAGGTGCACCGATGGGTGTTCGGCATTTAGGAAGTTACTTCGATAAATCTAGTATTTGCTTAGTAGAATAAAATTCTGTTTTGACTTGAATGAACTTATCTCTAGTATATGTTTGTTATACTTGTTCGGTCATGGCAAAAGCTAGCTAAATATGGACCAAAAGCTCCTTACCTCCATATTGGGGAGCAAATATTGTTGACGAAAGTACGATTAAACTTGAAAACCTGGCTAAGTATGAATAAACTTAAGCCACAACAATGAACAATGACTGGAATCCAGTTTAAGTATGAAAAAATTAAGGGCTAAGTTTGAATACACTTAGGCCAATAGCAACGAATAATGCTAAAATAAAAAAAAACAAAAAAAAAACGAACAAATACACTTGGGCTTTTACCTAAGTACGAATAAACTTATGTAATTTACCAAGCACGAGTAGGCTCGAAGAGTATGTGTGAATAAATGCTCCGCTAGGTATGAAGAAATTTAGTAATAAAAAAGATTTAGACGAATAGCAATGAATAATGCTAAAAGGCTTATAGCAATGAATAATGCTAGAAGGCGTTTTGCGAAAGTACGAATAAACTTATGTTGTAGAAATGATTAGTTCTAAGAAATTGCTAAATATGGGATGACTTAGGCTTGTTGCTATGTTTGAACAAACTTAATAGAATACAAAAGATTTGCTAAAAATAAAATATATATATAGAAGTAGTACTATCTCAGAGATGGTATCGAGGTGGAGGATCAAGAAATTCCCCCGAGACGGGAAGGAGAATTAATTCTCCAAGAGATGTCGGAAACGAATAAAGGTATAGACCGCGGACTCCTCCCTCCATGACAAAGGAGGAGAAAATCTAGATCAAAAAATATAAAATTCAGGACTACGGAAAAAGTTTTGAGCAAGAGGAGTGTGAAGCCAAAGAACTTGCTCGGAAAGTTAACAGATTTGAGAACATGATGAACTTGCTCGGCAAGTTTGGGATGGACCATATACGGTAGTCGGTATGGCAAGAATTGGAGCTTAAACAGCTTGCAGACTTAGATGGCGTTCCTGTCCCAAGGCCATGGAACATTCAGAACATGATGAAGTTCTGTCGGTGAACAGCTAAGTAATTACCCTTTGTTAAGTTATAATAAAACTTCTTTGCCGATCAATATATATATATATCTATAGCTAAGTAATTATGCGTAATAGGAATTACGAATAAAGTCCCATATTTTATTTTCGAGTAAGAACTATGAATAAAGTCCTCCAATTTCTTTGTGGGCCATGTGAAAGGTTCAAAGTTTTTAGTGATAAGAACTCGTGTGGTATGTCTTAGTATGAACTACGTGTAAAGTTTCATGCTCGTAAGAGCTATGAATAAAGTTATGTGTTTTATATGATTTTGCATTTTAGTTTTTGATTTGATTGAAGAAAATTACGAGAAAGTTTTCGATTGCATGCTTGAAACACTTGATTGATTTGAATATGGAACCAAAAACGAGGAATTTTGATTCCATATTGGGGAGCAGTAAATGTATGTACCCCATGCTTGAAATTTTTTAGGACAAGTACGAATACTTGGGCCTGAGCAACGAATTGCTCAAACTGGAAATATTTCTATGTACGAATAAACTTAGGAGAAAAATTAAGTGTGAGTAAACTTAATTCAGGTTAAGTGCGAATACACTTAGGCAAGCAAATTTAAGTACGAGTAAACTTAAATTAGGACAAGTATGAGTACTTGGGCCTAAGCTACGAATTGCTCGAACTTTATAAATTCTATGTATGATCAAACTTGGAAAAAGGCTAAGTACGAATATACTTTGGCTTGTAAATTTAAGTATGAATATACTTATGACTAAGTGGGAAGAAACTCAGAAGTATTTGGCCTGAGTAAATTCGGATTTGCATAGCTAAGTACGAATAGACTCATCCAAACAAAAGCTAAGGCTTGTTGAAGCTTGGCAGAATGAAATCAGTCAAATATGAGCAAAATCAGGTATGACAAAAACTTTGATATTTAGATAATCTAGGTTATGCATAAAGTTGGGGAGCCACGAAGGGCTTAAGAAACCTAGTACGAAAGCCATGAAGGGCTAAGCATCAAAGTACCATATTCAAAGTATTAGTGCCACGCAGGGCTTCAACCAGATTAAAACTTAAAAAGAGTACGCAGATGAAATTAAAGATGTAGGATATATATTGTTCTGAGAAATAGGTGTAAAACCTTTTCACCGAGCCGTCAGACCTCGGTGACAAGAGTGGGGTTACCTCCAGTGTTGTATTGAACATTAGTCATGTCGATGATCTCGTTCTCACCTCGGGAGTCAGCAGTTTGTTCATTGGGTTGCACGATTGCTGCCATCAGCTTCCTTATGGCTGAGGTCGGCACCTTAAATCTCGGTTGAAGGATTTTCACCAAGATGTGAGCTCTGGGGATCAACAGGAAAATCCCACAAATAGGAAGTTTGGCCAGAACAAGGAAGGCCATGCAAAATTACAGAGATAGATCGGATTGAAGCCTATCGCCTAAAAGAATTGGATGGAAATTAGTGCCAATGCCGTGGAATATACAGATAAGTATAGAGTTACTTTTTGCAGTTTATATTTTGATTATTTCTATACGAGTTGCTGTAGTGGAATTATGAACAATATTCCACAGAAAATATTGCTTATTGTTCTCATTCAGCTACGAGTTGCTTTGTGATGGAGTTATGAATAAAATTCCATCTTGTTCGCAAAAAGTTATTTTTTACTATATCATTTTTTAAGCCTGGTCTAATTACGAATAAGCTAAATATGGACCCTTTGCCTCTATGCTGGCGAGCAGAGAGTAGTTCTAAGTATGAGGAAACTTTGTCTTAAGCAACGAATATTGCTTGAAAATTGCTTAAGCAACGAATATTGCTTGAAGGGAGCCAAGTAAGAAGAAACTTTGGCTTAAGCAACGAATATTGCTTGAAAATTGCCAAGAACGAAAATACTTGGGCAATAAGCAGCGAAAATTGCTTGATATTTGCTAAGTACGACAAAAGTTGGGCTGTAAGCAATGAGTATTGCTTGAAATAAGCTAAGTACGGAAAAACTTACGCTTAGGCAGCGAATGTTATATGAAAATGAGCCAATTACGAAAAAATTTGGCTTGAGCGACGAATATTGCTTGGAGGCTGCTTAGTATGAATAAACTTATGCCGTAAGCAACGAATGTTGCTTCAATTTTCCTAAATATGAAAATAGTTAAGTTGTGAGCAACAAGGTGAGCAACGAGTGATGCTCAAAATCTACCAAGTTCGAAGAAAACTTGGGTACTTCACTAAGTACGAGGATATTTATGAATTGTGTTGAGTATGAAGAAACTCATGCGTAAGCAGTGAGCAATGCATAAAATTTTCTAATTAAGAACCAACTTAGGCGTAAGCAATGAATGATTAGATTGTTGGTAGAATGTGAAGATACTTAAAGCCAAAAGGCAGTGAGTGATGCCAAGTACGAAGACTCTTTTGTTGAAAGAAGTGAACGATGCTAATGTTAAGTGCAAACAAACTTAGCAAATGGGAATATATATCACGACAGTGGGTAACGCAAAAGAGATCTTTTGCTGAGCATGAAAAGCTTAGGCAGAGCTTGATCGCAATGGAAAGGGCTGAAAGCATTTAACTCCTAATATAAGGGAGCGGCATTCTAGTGGCAATTTGAATTTTGCCTTCACGACAAGTAGTAGTATCATCTCCAGAAATACGTACGTTGTGTTAGAATTAGCTTTGTCTAACGGGGCTGAACTGAGGAATGAAGCTAAGCAGAACATGCGTAGCTTAACCTGATGATGGACCACTAATTCTAGGGATCACATTGTATGGAAGAGCTCTCTTGGTTAACGTTTTTGTTTACGAACAAAGACAACCGCTGAATGGGCCTAAAATACTACTTAGGAGATGCCACACGATAGTAAATTCTGCTAAAATGGGGAGCCGAACACATGAGGGAAGTCAAAATTGCTCTACCGATCAACTTCGTCTCGGAATTTGAAATTTCCCATGACTATGAGAAAGTCACTGTCATTCCATCAAGCAATGTAAGGCCTATCTTCGTGCCCAGAAACGAAAAACACCAAGCAAAGGCCAATGGGCAGATCAATTGAGCGGCAACGTGCATGCCGACCAAAGGATTGTGTAACAACATACGCATATGCAACAAGTAACAAGAGGAGTACATGGAGCTTTAGCCATTATCCCCGAGCATAAGATAACAACTAAAGCTGGGGAGCAACTTTGAGGGGTATTTTCCTGAGCAATACAACGTCACGTGCACGGCGTTAATACCACGTGAGGGTATAGTAGTTCAAGGGTACCACGGGAAGGGTCCCTAAGGCAATGTCGAGCTAATTGGGCCATGTGTATGGTTGTGTCGTACTGTAACATCACGAAAGGATGTAGTTGTAGTAGCCATGTGCCAGTAGATGAAGGCTTTGTCGCACAGTTTGTAGCTTGCGCAGTTAGACCGCCCCAGAGAATAGCTCGGCATGGCTATCTGGAAGGTTCTAGAGAGATCCTATAAGGACCAAGCTCCAGAGTTCTTTGTTTTGGCAATTCCGTTTGACAAAACACACATTTACATCAAGTTGTAATTTTAATTTTTAGAGTGTCTGTTTAGATGTGGAAGGAAATTAATATGTAATTCTTTTTATTGCGGTCTTTATTTTGATGTAATTCAAGAAACTTGCTCAAGCAACATACAAGCTACACATCAAGAAAGTAGGCTGCCTTTAGCAACTTGTTTGAGCAACTTGTCCAGCAACTCTTCTGCCAAGAATCTACAGACAACTTTTCAGCAACCTTCAGGACTTGCTCGAGCAACCTGTCAAGCAAGTTGGGCGCAGACAGCTCTCTATAAATACCGATGTGCTAGGGTTTATTCATTAGCTCTCATAACACAGCAGCCGCACTTTGAGGCAAATAGAGAAAAAGGTTTCTTGATTTTTTGAGTGATTACCTTGGAGTTTCAACTCAATCGAACAATCGTACAACCACATGTTCATCTCCAAGAAGTTCTCTACAATCTAGAAGTGATTTCTAGGAAATACTTTTTGTGGGATTCCGAAAGTATCCAAGGAAGGCTTGTGCAATTCAAGGCGTTGGCGATCAAGATCACGGGGTGCGGAGTACGCGTGACTCGGCAAGTGATACTTAGAATGTTGTGAGGATTTACATCGTTTGGATAGGTATATCTGTAACTGCACAATGAGTAGTGATTTTGATTCCTTCCTGTGGTTTTTTTACCCATTTAGGGTTTTTGATAAGCCCCCGATAGTGTAAATAAAGGGGCTTATCTATCTCGTTTTTGTCACACACACGCGCATAACTTGTTTTATTTGATTGATATTGCGTGTAGGTTGTGTTTTTGTCGTTCACAGGTTTTTCGGAAGAATAAAGCATTTTTTTTGGTGACATGGCTCGAACACGAGTCAATCCGTGACCCAAGGCCCAAGGACACGTGGCACACCACTACGGTGCCGAGAAATTCACAAGAAAAGTCATGGAAGAAGGCCAAGTACGCCCGAGCAAAGGCCCAAGTCAAGTTGAGAACGAATGGGCGAAGATCATATTTTGAGCAACTCCTATTGATAGGAGAATTGGCCCTATCGATAGGAGAGGGATCAGACTGGCCATAATTTTCTACCAAGCAACTCCTATCGATAGGAGAATTGGCCCTATCGATAGGACATAGATCAGTCTGGCCATTTTTGTGAAGCATTGAAGTCCTATCGATAGGAGAATTAGTCCTATCGATAGGAGAAGGATCAGATTGGCCATCCGTGCGCAAAGGAGTTCTCCTATCGATAGGAGAATAAGTCCTATCGATAGGACCTGGGTTTTTCAGCCAATTTTTGTACCCGACCAAGTTAAGACCTGGGGGCTTTTTGGACATTTCAATTGTAACTTTGGGACTATAAAAGGCCCCAAACTTCAGAAAATTAGGGCATCTTACATTTTTCACCTTCTCTCTCTACCTCCCTTCTTCTTCCCCACTCTTTTTCTCCACCTTCTCTCTAGAAATTAGGTGTTAATCTTCAAGAACCAAGGCTACGTCCTTCATTAAAGTTGTAAGCACTCTTCTTATCTATTCAAATCTCTAATTTATTTCCATTTTCGTTATGTTTCACGTTTTTATGCCATTTTCCCTTAGTATTTCCATTTGCCCTTTGAGTATGTGTGAGTAGTGTAGCAAGGCTAGGTCATGGGGTGATTAGCACCCCATGGCTTGGGTTATTTTGTTCTTCTCTCAAAATGAGCATTAAAAGTTGTTTGTTTAAGAGTTGGGGTTCGATTTTATGTATCAAAACTTAGTCTTGTTAACCTCTTTGATCTTGTGTAGGCAAGGGTTTGACTTCTTGCCACACATGATGCTTAGAGCTATGGCATTCAAAGTGTTTGTAAAAATGTCTCAATGAACTCTACTCTTGAACAAACCCATTTTCTAGAATCCAAATGTGCTAATGTGTTGAATCTTCCGGTTAAGCATGTTTGACAACGTGACTTAACCGAGTAATCTTGAGAGGAATAATTTAATCCAAGTCATGGGTGTTTTGAACCCCTTGACTTTGCCTTTAGTTTAAATTAGCAAAACCTTCATTTTCTAGTCATTTAGAGGTAGAGAGAGAACCACCAACAAAACCACCTTATAAGTTGGCCGTCTTAACGCCAAAAATCTCACCGCAAGTCAATCTCATGCCGGTTGCATTTGGTCCCTGTGGAAATCGACCCCGGTCTTGCCGGGTTACTATGCTTTCGACAACCTAGCCCTACGCTTGGGGCATCCTATTCTACGACAAAGCTAGGTGTCAAGCAGTTTTCCACGTATATCTCTGTGTTGTGGGATTTGACTGCTTGCGTGAATTTCTGCTGGTAGTATTAACTAGTGATTCGCATTCATACTGTTAGGGTTTTTATGGATTTTTAGGGAACCCTGATTTTTCAATTGGTATCAGAGCGAGCTGCTCCTTCCATTAGGATTTATTTTCCTAGAGCAGATCCATCATGAGTATGAATATGAATCACGTGTTTTGAAATTTGCCTATACTTGATGCTGATAATTTTGATTACTGGAAATCTAGAATAAAGGCTATAAAGAGATTTGCACGTGAAGAAATTTGGGATTCATGTATTGTGGGGTACACTCGACCCATGAAAACAATGGAGGACAAACAGGTTAAAAAAACTCAATCTGAGTTGTCAGTCGCTGAAAAGCATTACTTCAGGCTAACAACCGTGCACTTGATATTTTATTTTCTGCTGTTGATATTAATGAGCACAGGAAAATAGCTAACTGTGAAATAGCGAAAGAGGCATGGGACATTCTGGTTACTTGTCACGAAGGGACAGATGTGGTTAAGCAGTCTAAGCTGTAAGGGCTTACTACGGAGTTTGAGACCGTCAGAATGCAGGAGGAAGAGACCTTCAATCAATTTTACTCCAAGCTTATTGCCATTGTCAATAGCTGTTAAAAAAAATTATGTTCCTTACCTCCTAGATTTGAAACTCAAGTAACTATGTTGGAGGGTAAGAGAAAATTAAAAGAAAAATATGTTCAAGAAATAGTTGGGATTCTCCAAACTTATGAGGCTGACCTATTGCAATCTGAACCTGTTCAGCCTAAAGTAAAACATTCTGAGACTTCTATTGCTTTTAAAAGTACTCAGAAAAATAAGAAATGTTCAGATAGTGATAGTGATGTTGATTTTGAGGAGATGAAAGCTTTTTTCAGACAATTTAAAAATAGTATGAAAAAGAAAAATGATAAAGAAAAAGGAGAATTTTCGAAAAAAATTAAAAATGAGGGAAAAGGACCACCTGGGGGACCACAATGTTTTGCGTGTCATGGTTTTGGTCATTATGCCCATGATTGTGCTAATAAAAAAGAAAAAGAAGGTGTGAACACCCCGCGGAGTTTCACGAAAACGGTTTGATTTGGAAAATGTTTTGATTGATTGGATGGGAGTCGCCACCCGGGTTTGAGGACCGTACCCGAGAAACTAATTGAAAAATGACTCCTTTGCCCTTGGGATTGAAAAATTTTACTGGTCTCACAAGATGAGATTTCTCGGGTCCGGGAGCCAGGTTACGTGAGGGGAAAGGATTTAAAACACCCCTCACGCCCGGTGCAATCACCGGTCTCTACAAATGTTTAAAGGATTTTGGAAACATTGTTTAAATGGACTTTATTCACAAATTCATACGAGAGCATGTAAATGCATCAATAAGATTAATGAAATAAACGTGGATGCTTGTGCAAATGTCATGAATGACTATCCTACATGATCGAGACACTTAAACTTCATTTAATCACCCTCAAACTGCCCTGAGATGCTTCAGAAACTGATCACAAACATCAAACTTGTCACACCTGGATGGCAATCTGGTCACCTGGATTTGACAGATCCAGGCGCCTGGATTGAATGCAGGTGCCTGGAATAGGATAATCCAGGAGCCTGGAAGGCATACCAGACAACAACTTCAAAACTTCATTTTCCACAGTAAGCACCAAGTGTAATGCTCTTTACTCATTCATACACATTCTAAATGATATTTAATGACTCTATGGACGAAATGAACCTTTAGATCAACTTCATGGAATGATTAGAGCTTTGAAAAGCATGATCTTGGATGATTAAATGGTGAAATGCAATATCTCATACATGTTTCTAACCAGATGTGTCACATTCATGTATATAACATGTTATTTGTGCAACTTGATCTTGTGAAGTAGCGAAGTAAAAATGAATCCATACTAATTATGCAATGAGAATGCCAACAATGGGATCGTATAACATGGAAGTGCTTTGATGACACAAGAACTTCCCTAAACTCATTTGAGACTTGATGATCAAATCTATAAATGACATGTGAACTTATGAAAAACATTCTTTTCTCATATAACCCTTTGTTAAACATGATTTTTTCCTTCTAAAACACCCCAAATGTCCATTATGGTAAAGATTTAAACATAGGATGAGTTTGACCCAACATTAATGCATGTAAATGATATTCCATGAGTTGATTGAAGTGTAAAAGAAAGCAGAAAACATGATTAAGGGGAGAGAATCTAGGCGCCTGCATTGAGCAGATTCAAGCGCCTGGATTTGCTACTGATCCACAAAATAAATTTTTTTCTTGTATGATTCAAACCTCTTCCAAGTCCTCCACCAGTATAGAAGACTAGTAAGAACTTGGTTGAGTCCCCCTCAGGGCCTATTTGAGCATTTTTGGTAGATAACTACCTTTGAAGCTTGATTGAAGTACTTGGATGATTGATTTGGGGGGGTTTTGGTGGTTGGAAGGACTGAAATAAGCCACTGGAACAGTATGAACTTGGATTCAAACACTTGAATTTGGATGAACAAAGGATTGGCTAGTTTTAGTTTAGGATGGTGATGAAAATGGGTTGATTTGGAGTAGGAAAAAGTGAGTTTAATGGTGGAAAGCAAGAGGAACAAAGAGGGATTAAGATTTCTAGAAATATTTGAGCAAAATAACAGTAAGGGAGAGAGGGAGAGTTGATCTCCAAATGAGAGAGGTGAGGGGCTTTATATAGACATGAAAGGTTCAAAAATGGACCTTTAGGATGGCTTAGGGGTCAATTAGGGGCTCAAGCTAGGGCCATCATCTCCCTCCCACTCACTCTAACAGAATTCTGCAGAAAATATCCCCAAAGACGCTCCTTCCCGCCCATTTCACTTTGGAATGCAAGTATCTTGAGTGAGTTCGGGCACCTGGAATTGGGAGTCCGGGCGCCTGGATTGAGTCCGGGCGCCTGGAATTGGGAATCAGGTGCCTGGATTGAGTCCGGGCGCCTGGACTTGGAGATTGCGCACGATTCTAAACTTTGCGGGGCCGCTCCGGGTGCTACCGAACTCTGTTTTGCGCATGGTTTGAAGCGTTAGAAAGCTTGTCAAATCTACTTTCTAACCCAAGTGGTTTGAACCCAAAATGATTTGTACATCAAAATCTATGACTATTTTACCCTCAAAAAGTTGAGAAAATAAGTCGTTTTGCTAAAACGGGCACATCTCCCTCATTTCAAAATGGATTAGGACATATTATATATCAATAAAGAGTGTTTTGAATGTATTGAAAGGTGGTGTAGGCTCGGGTTTATTTTGAAGAGGTTTTGAGGGGATTTCCAAGTTCACAATCAAGCCTTGCGTGCTCTTATCCGGCATTTTTATCCTCGAGAGTGCTTGATAAGTTTCTCGGGTCAAAATTGGGGTGTCTACAGAAGGTTTTTGTTGCTCAAACGTGGGATGATAGCGATTCTGATGAATCGAATGAAGAATTGGAGGGCGACGAAAATAATAATATAAACTTTTTGGCTTTTGGAGTATCCTTAAATCCTCATGGTCTTTCTGAATCGAGTGGTTCTAAGACAGATAAAAGTGAGCCGAAAAGATGTGATGACTTGGATGAGATCAAAAAGGAGTACAAAAAACTTCATGTTTTTAGTAAAAAATTGATGAAGGTGAATGATAAACTTTCTGATAAGATCAAGAGTTTAGAAGCTGCTTTGAATGAATGCACTCAAGAGAGAGATGAGAGAAATAATTAAGCTTCTTCTCAAGAAAAACAAAGCCTTGACTAATGCGAAGTCTAAGGAGAAATTAGAGGATGATACAAAGACGGGGACCCAAGTGTTGGATCATATTATTTCCATCCAACGGCATCCTAGCGATCGTTCAGGGTTGGGTTATCTTGCGACATCTACAACTCCGTCAATTGGGACAAAAATGACCAATCGTAAAGATAAGAAGAAGAATGCTAATGGCATGCAG
This sequence comes from Vaccinium myrtillus, assembly GCA_016920895.1. Lineage (NCBI taxonomy): Eukaryota > Viridiplantae > Streptophyta > Magnoliopsida > Ericales > Ericaceae > Vaccinium > Vaccinium myrtillus. The sequence continues at coordinate 21,995,207 of CM029280.1, read as the reverse complement.
AACAGACTTAATTCTCCCACGCCAAAGAAGCAAACGACAAAATTGGTAAACGGACATCCCAAACGCAAGGCGGTAAAAACTAAAGTTATTAATAATGCTAAGTCTCAAGTTTTTAATCATGTTGTTAAATTCGTTCCTACTTGTCATTATTGCGGTATGACTGGCCACATTAGACTGCATTGTAGGAAGATGCATGAGTCATATGTTTCACATGATGCATATGTAGTTCATTCTTATGGTCATAATAATTTTGTTCCCATTTGCCATCATTGTGGAATTAGAGGTCATATTCGTCCTTACTGTTTTGCTCTTCATGGCTATCATAAGACTCCTCCCCGCTACCATAACATGAATAATCATAGGGAGTATTTTCAAAGGCCTAGACATAAAACCCATTCGCATGCTAATTTTACTACGAGAAATCCAACACCCATTACTACTAAAAAGACTAGTGTTGGAAAGGGAAAATCTAGACAGACTTGGGTTCGTAAAATTGATTTGGTCTCTGCGGTTGATGATGACCTTGACTCTCTAGATGATTATAGTTCATCCAGAGAGGCTGATCTTGCCTTTTAAGGCTAGGTTTGGTTCCATAAACTTGGTTTAATTGATCATGCATATCTTAATACCTAGATTTATAGAGTTTTATAGTTGTTTCATAGTTGTCTTATTTTAGTTGTCTTTGCGTTACTTTTTTTTTTTTTTTTAAATCAAAAAAATTATGTCTATGTATCAGTTGTTGTGTGGATTGAGCATGATAGTCTTCAGTGCGTAGTTGAATATCATTGAATTTTATGAACATGTTCATCCTTATTTTTATTGCACTTCCTTTTTGGTATTCTCCCTGCAAGAACATTTGAATGCCAATAAACCGTGAGTATCCGACATTTTGTACACTTGTTCATGGCTATTATGGATGGTTAAGAGTTAGGGGTCTTATTTTCATAAACTTGGTATGTATCTTGAGATTTCTTTTTGAGATTGACCCGTGGTTAGAATTCCAAATGTGATGTTGAAATCTAGCCACCACCATTTGTTTTTTTGTCTCCATCTCCCCCTCTGGAATTGCGAGAATGAATGACTTGAGGAAAGGGCTACCTATAGGACAAAATTCCTAGTAGTATGAAAGTCACCGATGATAGTGCAAAACACAATAGAAAAAGTTATTTCCATCGGTGAGGTTAATTTAAAAAAATGAGAGTTTATGGAAAATGTGGTATTAGTATTGGACCACTTGCTTAGTAACCGGTTGCTTTCGGCTCTACCCAATCCGGACGGTCGCGTCAAACGGCAAGTGGGGTAAAAGAGAATACTTTGTTAAAAAGAATATAAATTAGAAGTTGAGGGGGAGCTCCGCAAGTACTTATCAACAAAAAATCATTGAGGACCTAGCTTGATTTGACTTCTTGAGGGGGAGTCATCTTGATACTCCTATTGTTCATGAGAATATGGGTCATAAATTGAGCTAACCTGATATCTAGGCCATGGATGCACACACACACTTTCCTCACATGTTGTTGATCATGGTGTGTTGTATTTCTTCTGCCTTGCATGGTGTTATATCATCAAGTTGTGTCTTAAAGTTTGGATGTCTTGTTCATCTCATCTCATGATATAATACTAGTGCTAAAAACATTCTATGCTCGTATCTTCAAATTTTTCATTATCTTTTAGCATTTGGTTTTGTTTTTGTTTTATTATGCTTTGCGTGTTTTTTAGTTTAGGCGTCATGCTATTTGTGCTAGTGTTCGCTTCTCTCTTAAATCACTTGGCTACTTCACTTGGTCTTTAATTGATATTCTCATTTGTTCACATTTATTGCTTTATTGTTTATCCTATTCTCCCTTTGTCATTCCATGTCAAAAGGGGGGAGAATGATGAAAGGGGGAGTAGGTTGCTTGTTATTCTAATCTGTTTGGATGTTGAGTTTTGCTTGCAGCCTCTTTACAACTCATTCATGGGATAGATTGTCTTTGTAGTATGTTTTGTCATGGAAGTGCCAAAGGGGTAGATTGTAAGGACCAAGTTCCGAAGTTCTTTGTTTTGGCAATTCTGCTTGACAAAACACACATTTACATCAAGTTGTAATTTTAATTTTTAGAGTGTCTGTTTAGGTGTGGAAGGAAATCAATACGTAATTCTTTTTATTGCGGTCTTTATTTTGATGTAATTCAAGAAACTTGCTCAAGCAACATACAAGCTACACATCAAGAAAGTAGGCTTCCTTTAGCAACTTGCTTGAGCAACTTGTCCAGCAACTCTTCTGCCAAGAATCTACAGACAACTTTTCAGCAACCTTCAGGACTTGCTCAAGCAACCTGTCGAGCAAGTTGGGCGCGGATAGCTCTCTATAACTACCGATGTGCAAGGGTTTATTCATTAGCTCTCATAACACAACAGCCGCACTTTGAGGCAAATAGAGAGAAAAATGTTTCTTGATTTTTTGAGTGATTACCTTGGAGTTTCAACTCAATCGAACAATCATACAACTACATGTTCATCTCCAAGAAGTTCTCTACAATCTAGAAGTGATTTCTAGGGAATATTTTTTGTGGGATTCCGAAAGTATCCAAAGAAGGCTTGTGCGATTCAAGGCGTTGGCGATCAAGATCACTGGGTGCGGTGTACGTATGACTCGGCAGGTGATACTTAAAACGTTGTGGGATACTTACCCATTTAGGGTTTCCACGTATATCTTTGTTTTGTGGGATTTGACTGCTTGCGTGAATTTCTGCTGGTAATATTAACTAGTGATTCGCATTCATACTGTTAGGGTTTTTACGAATTTTTAGGGAACCCTGATTTTTCAGATCCTTTACGTAATAAAGGACAAATCCCGAGTTTAAAGGGATCGGGATGGAGATTCCATAATGGCAAGAAGAGTCCAATATGGAATTAAGTCATAAAACGATGTGAGGTCTTGTATAAGGAAACTCTGTTAACTAATTAGGGATGAATCCTAATTGGAAAGGTCTCCCACGAGAGGCCTAGAGAAGTACAATGACCAGAATCTATAAATAAGACATTCAACCTATGGTAAAAGGTATGCTGTAATTCATTATTTACATGCTTTGTGTGAATTAGGGTTTCCTCTTAGTACGCGACACTAACTTAAGCATCGGAGGGCCCATCGCCGACAAGAGGCGTGGGTGCTCTAACCGTTTGTTGTCTTGCAGTGCTAGGGTTCCGGCGAAGAGTGCATATTGTTGATCTCATAGAGGCGTGAAAATAGCATACCCGGATTTTTCCCCTCTACACCCTTATATTTCAACTTTTGAATAAAATGATTGTTGTTAGTGAACGAGTTATTGTGGAAGATTAAATAAATTTTGTTTTGACTTTGAAAGAGGACTAACAGTTTGGAACATCTCAAAATAGTATAAGGAATAAACAATTTGAAATGGAGGGAGAATGCGTTTTGCATAAAAGTAGAAACTTATAAAGTTGGCCAAAAGCTTCTTAATTAGGGTGAAGTAATTAATGGCTAAGCATTAATTAGGAGACCACCGTGCACTATGCGTAAGCAGGGCCAGCCCTCAAGTGAGCCCAACATGACTTCGGGCATAGGCAACCCCCACCATGAAGCAACAAAAAAGAAATTACTAAGTATGAAATAATAGTAGTACATTTGCCACAGTCGTGAGGCTTACTAGTTACTAAGTTCCCAGTGGAGACTCACGATTGAGTCAAGCCGTCATCAAAATACTCCCTCCGTCCCAAATTTGTTGTCCATTTACGGGCATGCGTGCCATTTTTCAATTAATTATATCTTTCAATCTATAATGTTTTTTACAATTTTGAAAACTTTGTTTAATATAACTCATCGAGAGCTATCAAACAAGATCCATAGTAAATATATATAACATTATACATTTGAAAATATAAACAATTTTTTGAGGTGTTGTGAATAGTGCAACTGGACAAGAAATATGGGACGGAGGGAGTACTAATTATTTCTTACTCCATTTTATGTCCGTTGTTCACCTGGCCTGTTGGCGCAGCCGCGCAGTTTCAAGTCAAAGGGTGAGTTGCCTTCAGGAGTAATTTTTTTTTTACTCATACTAGCTTAACCCCTACTAGAAAATATGGAGTAGTACTCATTAATAGTTTTGTGAATACATGAGAGTCGGTTTAAGAAGGAAATAAAGAATGGAGCTAGGATTTCGACAATTAATTAGTGAATAAAATTTTCAAATACTAGTTGCTTTACATTTGGCATTTAAGAAGTTACTATTTTGAAAATGAGTTTGGTATAATATCAGACACACTTACAATTGGTTCCAGAAAAAATATAAATCTCATAAATTCATTCTCACTCTCTCTGTATGAATTTTCTTTCCATATGTGCCCATTTTTGTCTATATGTCTCTTTCTCTTAAAACACCCACACACACACAATCTAAGATGGATTAATTAATATTCCACTAGATTTTGTTTTGGGGTTTTTCCCCATCAAAACTCTCAAATTTTCAATATTTGAATTTTCCAAATCTCAAATTAATTAAGATTTGGGGCATCCTTTTCTTTTTTTTTTTTTTGATCGGCAATAAAATTTATTAAAAACTCGACAAAGGGTACATCGAGGGTAGAAAAAGCCAATACCAAACACGTGTAAGGCAAAGGCAAAGGACAATTCCAGCGGAATACTGGAATTGAAAAGGAAAAAAGAAAGAAAAATAAAAAGTTAAGCTGGAATAATGGAGCCAAAAAATCACCGAAGGTCATCACCACCATGAGTATAGTGATTCATAGCAAGAAGAGCATGGTGATATTCAGCTAAGCAGCAAATTCCACCTCTAAAACAGATCCCTCTAGATCTGCACTAAACAAATCCTCTGAAGAAGATTGAAATTGAATCCCCACACCTCCTTTACATCCTTGTCCAAGCCAAAAGATAGTAGCACCGGCGGTAGCTCCAATCTAGCAACCACAGTAAATAAATGTAATTAAATCACCGAAAATCACCAAAATCATCACCAACACCTCAGAAATAATAAAACTTGATTCTCCCACTGGAGCTGCTTCAAAACTTAAAGTCGCACCTCTGAGCTTTTCTGCGCTTCCTAAGCCCCTTATATTCCAAAAGACACTCATTAAGTACTCTCTTGATTAGATTATTTAATTAGAAGACCAAAATTCTAATTTGGGGGTTGCAATTACTAATTTTAATGTATGAAACCTTATAGTTTTGCTATTATTCTACAAATTGTTGGCATGACATGGAAAATTCTTAATTTTTTTGGAGGTATGATTACTCCCATTTCCCTTGGTTAAGGCTGGGGATGGCACAAGAAAAACATACCCAGAGGTATAGCAATGGTAGTGCTAGCAGCGGTGGTGGTAGTTGTAGTGTATCAGGTCCTCAAAGAAAAAATTAAAGGACAGATTGAGTTTTTCAAAAACAAAATTCCGAATCTTATAATCAAAAAGTCTAGTAACGAAAAGATGCAATAGGCCTAAGAGTAGCTAATATGCTTATAATAGAACAGAATGAGGTTTCCGTGTAATCTTTATTTTTTTTATCGTATGTCTTTTTAATATTTTATGAATTAATAGTAGGTGGGCAATCGAGTTCGAGCAGGCTTGGTCAACCCAAACATTAGGGCCGGCCTTGTGTATAAGTATATATGAGAAACGACTGTGGGAGGATCCATGTTAGACTACTTAATTTATTCCACATTGCTCGCCTAATTTACTCAAACTTGATTAATAAAATTTAGATGTTTTGGAACCCTCCAAAAAAAATCTAACATGGTATCAGAGCTATCTGGGTCTTGGGTGGCCTCACCTCATGTGGTCAAGTGTGTACTTGAGTCAATTGTCTAACCTCATCAATTGATACCTCTATGTGCATCTAAATTGCACGTGAGGGGGGAGTTTTAAGCTTTATCCCACATCGCTCACCTAATTCATCCAAGCTTTGTTAATTTAATGTAGAGGCTATTCCACCACTTGTCAATTGATTTTAGGCTTTCAGAGGCTTTTGGAAACATTCTCTTGATGGATTACCCCGTTGGTGGTACCTTAACTGCACTTCGTTTTATTGTGATCCTTGTATTAAGGATCCTTTGTTTACGTCTCAATGTGTTGGTCAAGGGTAGTATGTGCGGAAGTAAAGTTTATCCCACATTGCTTAATTATAAGCTCCAAAACAAATATATGAGCCTTGTTCCACATTGATTAATTATAACTTCCAAAACTAATATATGAGTTTGGGCTACCAGCCAATCAATTTTAGATTGAAACCCTCTACAAAGTCTGAAAAGCCGTATGTGCACAAATTAGCTCGGGATAAAAATAAAAAATAAAGGACTATGATAAAAGAAAAGAGAAGAATGTGACCATTCGAGGGAAATTCAAATGAACCCCACCCTGGTCCTTTTCAAGCCCATCCCGAATACGAGATTATACATCTCCATATTAATATTACTAGTATATAAATCAATCAAATCAAACGGGGCATAATGGTTTCTAATACAGACTGTCAATCTAACAAGAACATCGCGAATCTTTTCTACTTTACGTACGCAATAATGTTGATCCTTAATGCGGATCCGGCAGTTCATTTACACAATCCACGTTTCAGATATATTTGTTAACTTTTAGCTGTAAAAGTATGTTCTTAGCAGTAAGAATACATTCGCGAATTTAAACCATCGATTGAGAAGATGAACGGTCGGATTGTGGGATTTAACCCTGTAGTGCTTTAGGGCGGCACTACAACCCTTAAATACACTTCTTAATTTTTTTACTTTCTTTGTTGATTCTGTGGTTGTCCCTTCAAAACTCGGAAACAATAATGGATAAAATAAAAATCAATCCAAGCCCGTTAGTGAAAATTTTGTGGTGGTCATTGCATGAGAAGGTTACCAAAAATCTAAAGAATTTTCCAAAAATAGCCACGTTTAAGTGTACCCACTGATTGCGACAAATGGATCGGCTTCATTTGGTCACGGGGTCAGTTACAACGATTGAACATGTACAATTGAAGATCGATAAATCAGATTTTAGAAGAGTACATTACTATATATGTGTTGTGTGTGTCCTGTGGAGAATATTGCCATAATATCAGACGCTTGAGAGTGTCCTTGTCACTGAGAAATTTTTTGATGCAAATAGGGTATAGTCCGCGTGGTGTCCTTGCACCATATCCGGACCGTTCAATCAACGCATGGACGGCTCGGATTAAGGAGAGAGAAAAGCAGGAGAGAGTGTGCCAGAGGGAGAGAGTGTGCTCGGATCCGAGCCGTTGGTTGCACTAATTGAACGGTCCAGATGTGGTGCAAGGGCACCACATGGTAACCTATTTGCATCCAAAATTTTCTCCTTGTCCCTTTCTTTTTTTTTTTTTTTGCTAGGCAAAGAAATTTTATTAATCTCTGAAATGGAAACAAAGATTAAAAGGAACAAGGATAGACAACAGCTACCCGAGATCTAAGGAAGACGTTGGCAAGATACCAACAAAAGGAACACTAACAAGGGCAGACAAAAACACACCTTGTCCCTTGTTCTTCACATGCAATAGAATCTACAGCAAACTCCACAAGTAAAAACAACAATGATTTCAACTATGGGTATTCTGAAATCTTCGTTCGGGATCGGAATCATTTATTTTTTTAGGAATATTGAGTACATTATGGGTACAAAAAATTGTGATTATCGGAGATTGGTAGACACAAAATTGAGACAAATTTGTTTTACAGTGTTTTCTCCAAATGATATTGGCCATTCATATAAATACTATCTGAACATATAGCTACCAATGTCTAATTAATTTAATTTTTACATGAATGATCTACTCAATATGCCCGACAAATTGTACGGTTCCGGTCCAGAATACAGATTATAGAGGGCCCACAATTGAGATCACTATGGGGATGTAGTAACTTGGGTCACTACGGAATATGGATACCCCATATCACCAAAAGATGCTACTAAAAATCATCAACTTTTGACCGATTATAGAGGGCCCACAATTGAGATCAATATAGGGATGTAGTAACTTGGGTCACTATGGAATATGGATATACTCCATATCACCAAAAGCAGCTACTAAAAATCATCAACTTTTTTGAAGTTATTTTAAGGTGCAAAAGTTGATTTTTTAGAAGCTATGATTTTAGATGCTTTTACAAATTCTAAGAAGTTGTAATTAGTGTAAAGACAAAAATACCCTTTCCATTTTAACAATTATCCCTTGGTCAAAGAAAAAATACACAGTAAAAAGATTAGTATTTTGTAACTTTTACAGCAAGTAGTCACTGTAATCCATATATATAATCCAAAGCCATAAATAACACTGCGTAACTTCTTTAAAATCTGAATCTAGAATCTAAAAACAGAATCAACAATCTAACATCTAAAATTTAGGGAAAAAGCTATCGCAAATACACCAAATAGTTTCTTAGATGCTAAAATGAAAGGTAGACACATACTGTTGGCTTTTGGATGGATGTCAGTGCTTTTGTTGCTTGGAGTATGGTTCTGCATTTCCAAAATTGTTGCACTCCAAGTTATATGTTGAGGTGCGCCGTTCTTGGTTTGTCTAGTACGCGAGACCATAATGGCACACTGGAACGATGTAGTACTATAATTCGGGCACTACAAGAAAACATGGAATTCTAAACGCTGGCAAATGTGAAATAAACGCTGGGTAAAGCCTTCCCAGCATTTTTTCTGGTGTTTGTAAAAAAAACGCTGCAAATGCCGGTGTGGGAAGTGCTAAATGGCGTTTATAAAATGCAGGAAAAATACCCAGCGTTTTTCCAGGGTATTTTTTAAAGGACTTTTGCAGGATTTTTTTTTTTTTTTGTTAGAACGCAGGAAAGGAAGTGGCAAGTGCGGAGAATACCCTTTTTGTTGTAGTGAGTAGTGTGGCTAAGATTATTGATTATTTGATTGGCTAGTACTTGTGACAGAAGATTAATATATAAGATATTCATTTAGGAATATCTACCAGTAATTTGCAATTTTTTATAGAGTTCACAGCGGGTTTCGCTCAACCATATGAAAACAAATGTGGGATATATGCCAATTAAGTAGTATCCTCATATTCTATCACAAGTCACGATTGGGCGGGTGTTTTAAATATCTGATAGAGCTAAGCTAGTGCCACTAAAATATATGCAGGTCCCAAAATTAATTGAGGTGCGTAAGTTGATTCTGACATTTGCTTATTAACAGAAAAAGTTCAGGAGTACCCACCAATCTAATATTGTCGATCGAGGTCAAATATTAAGGAAATGACAAGATTACTAGGGTTTTAACAAAGGATTATTGTAGTTCACGTCTAAAAAAAGGGATGCATAAGCTACATGTACGAATGAGTGCTCACTAGAAAAGCAACGCTAGAAAAATATTGTGTTCTTATTTTGTAATAGGTTACTATATACAATGGCGGAGCCACATGAGATGAGATGAAGACGAAGGCCTATACAATGGCGGAGCCACATGTCATAGGTTACTAAATATATGAGTTTTACCTGGATATGTGATGAAGGCCTATAAAAAAAAAATGATGGAGAAGAGAGTTAGGGAATCACCCTCGCCCCAAAGCCACTAAATAACTTATTACTCACAAACAAATTTCAATTCACTAAATTTTTGCCTCGAAACTACATGTTTACGGATCCCAGACCTCCATTGACTCGAACATCAGACCTCTCCCTTGGAAGCCAAGAAGTACAACCAATCTGTTCATAAAATGTTAACTCAAGCAAGACTTATTTCAAATGAAAATTAAGACATGTTAGAAATTCTTTTAGAATAGATTTTTTCACAACAAAAGTACTGACGTTTATGAATTGTGTTATCACTAACCCAATTTTCTGGCTACACCACTGACTATATACATTGACTACTCTAAAAAATCAATTAACAGTACTTAACGGCTTGTCGTGTCGTCGTGGTCGCTGGGCTCGCCAGTGCCTCACTGTGGGAAATTTGGTCCACCAGCATGGTATTCCAGCGTCCAAGGTCCACCGTAATAGTGACGACTTGCACCAAATTGGCGTTTGTATTGTTGGCCCAGATAGCAACACAAGACGGGGGGTGAATTGTGTATCTAAGAAAATAATGCGGAATTAAAAAACTAAATGCAGCACCCAATAAAATTAAATAGGTTCAAGCACACAATATTATAAATTGAAATCTATCATATGAGATCTATATTTTACATAAAATTTATTATAAATTAAAATTTTATTATAAATTAAAAAATATTAACAATTTAAAAATTACATTTTTTAAAGATTTTTCAAAATTTAATATAATAGACCTAACTGAACTATCAAAATGGAACGGAGAGAATATTATCTTCGAACTCACACCCTTTTTCTACTATTTATGTAGTCCACTCGACCAATTTATCCCACTTGAATGGTCAATTTATAGGGAAGCCAACAATATTTCTTTTAGCTGCTGCGTATGCGGACCTAAATGAATGATCAACGAAATTATTGCTTTACTACAATATTGAAAGAGATATATTTGTATTGAAAGAGAGATATTTTATCGTTATGCCAATGATATAATTATGAATTTACCTTTTTTTTTTTTTTTGCAAGGCAAAAAAGGATTTTATTAATCTCTGAAAAAAATTACAAAGATTAAAGGGACCAAGCACAACAACACGATGAAAGCACGAGCAGCGAAATGCCCGAACAACGATAATTATATGCCGATTAGGACCAAAAGGGAAAAGAAAGTAACAATTGATTGGCAAGCTGCCAACCAAAAGGTCGGCATAACTATGAATTTACCTTATTTACGACTTCAAAAGGAAAAAAAAAGTAACAATTGATTGGCACCCTAGCTGCCAACCAAAAGGTCGGCATAACTATGAATTTACCTTATTTACGACTTCTTAACGAAGTTAAAAAAATTCAAGTGATACATTAATTGAACACCCTAAGCTGCCACTTCGGGATGGCTAATAGTGAAATTTTGAAATCATATGCCTAAGATGCTAAATCAAAATCATCCTATGGCACAAAAAGCACCAATGCCTACCAATAAAAAAACTTCATCCGTGCAATGGTGAAAAAGACCATAAAAAATAGTACTTTCTCTGTTTCAAAATTTTTGTCCACTTTCACTCTTTTAATTGTCTATATATTTTAATTTATAATTAATGTTTTTTAAGATTTAAAAAAAATTGTTTAATAAAACTGTTGGAACACAAGTAAATATTACAACTATTAAGGCCCACATTGGAAAATTATAAAGATGGTTGGATTTTAATGTATAATTGGATGACTCACACTTACAAGGCTTAGCCTTTTAAGTGGATATAGATCATTTAATGTATATTGGACCTAACGAATGTGATGGACTCCGTCGATACTCCCGAGAAGTTTGGGCGTTGTGCACACCGGCGCAGCGGAAGCGATGGCAGGATCGATGTATCGTAAAAACTCCCAATAAAAACTAATTGAGATTGACCAAATAAGATCTATAACATTTACAAAGTCTTATATAGTGGAGTAAAAGATATAAACATATTTTACATCAAATTAGAATAGTAACATGGACTAAAATTTTGAGACGGGGAGTAGTATAAAAATGGTGGTGAAAGAAAAAAAAAACATTGGGAGAAAATAGCTGCTCCACCCGTGCCCACCACGCGCTCATTTTCTGACCGGAAGGTTAGGGCTTCCGTTCCCGCGTCCCGTTCGGCAATCGGCGTGGAAACAATTGCAGACATGGAGAGAGAGAGAGAGAGAGAGAAGGGTGGGGAAGAAGGCAAAGAGATGAGGAAGAGGAAGAATGCGAAGTAAAGCGGGTAGGACATAGACGACTACTTCATGAAGTTGTTTTCTAATGGAAAATTGCGAAAGGTATTACTCATTTAATCGTCTCCCAAGCTCTACCATTTGTTGCTTTTGTTTCTTGAAATGGAGTACATGATTCATGTTGCGAATTGTAATACCAGAATCAGGAACAGGGGGGAATCCCCCAGGAGCTAAAAACAGAACAGAGGCAACAAGCCCTCAAGCAAGAACAACGCCTGAAACAACCAAATCAAAAACAACAACAACAATAACAAAAAACGGAGACTTATGTGATCATGGTTAAGCAAACACCTAGGAGAGTTAATTACCCCCCAAAAAAAACCCTAGGATAGATATGCCTGTCCAAGCAGACCAATCTGATTTCTGCAAATTCATCAAGGAGCTAATATAGACTCTCTCACTCTCACGTCAGCTTCGATTCTCAGAATTTTTTGGTCCAATGAGCTGTACTTATTTTGAAAATCCTACCATTTCTTTGACTCAAATGTGGTAGAGCACTGCTGCTGTAGACAGTTTAAAAACCTGATGCTTGAAGCATTTTCCACATCTATGGCTTCTTGCCCAATCAGTTTCTTGCTCAAGAGATTGAACTCCATTTTTCCTCACAAAGTAAGTCCAAACTCGACAGGAGAAAGTACAGCCATAGAATAGAGGATTATGAGATTCAATTCCATTCACACAATGAACTCATCCAGAATGGCAGAATCTGCAACAACACCCCAGCTAATCAATCTGTCTCTTGTAGCTTGCCTTCCCCGGAGGATCATCTGGTAGATAATTGCCCATCTTGGCGCATGATGTTGGAACTATAGTTGTTAAAAACATACGATACAGGATATGTATCTTACGGTGCGTATCATTCCTTCAAAAAGCCATACATATCCCACCCTGTATCTCGTTTGTATAGGAATCCCACGATACCGTGACGTATGCTTTGAAATACGTGTATCCTAATCAGTGTTCTAAAAGTCGCTAGTCGATCCCAGGTCGGATGGCTACCGACTAGTGACTAGGGGACTAATCGGCTGGATTTTTTTTTTTTTTAAATATATATTCTCCTTCATCCTTCATAAGTTTTGAGTGAGTAGAATAACATAAGTAGCAAATCATCAAATAAAAACATACAAACTAAGTAAAACAAAATAGTCAACTACAAAGTTCGATGCTCTAAGTCCAAAAACAAATGAAACTAAGTAGCACAAAATCAATAGTCAATCACTCCTCCTCCTCTTCTCCATATCCCTCCAAGACTTGCTCTCCATCGGACTCAAACTCATAATCCTCATCTTCCTCTTCGTTGTCATCTTCCGACACAAACTCGTCTTTATCTAGTTCTCGCACATTTCTACCACTTCTTCTAGGTTGAAGGACCTCATCCGCTCCCATAACTTCCCCAACCATATCCCATGTAAGTCCCGAACCCGGCTCAACTTCCTCGTCACCACCTTCAACAATCCATATCCCATAGCTTCCTTGTGCATTTGTTGCTTCACTAGCAAGTAGGACATCCCTCTCATTTACCCTTCTTTTCTTGTTGACAAGTTTGGCATTGAATTGGACATACACTAGATTGTTCAATCTTGTTGCATCAAGTCTATTCCTTTTCTTCGTATGTATCTATACATTAAAGAAAATTCTCAAGTTAATATACTCTAAATTCTTACCCTTTTAAAAAAATTACAACACATAATAGAGAGAGGGAGAGAGAGAGACGATCTGCAGCAGCTCAATCGAAGAGAGAGAGAGAGAGAGCTCTCGCCGAGAGAAGAGAGAGCGAGAGAGAAGAGGGTTACGGGTTACCTGAGAGAGGCTGAGAGAGTGAGAGGTGATCGGAGAAGACGAAGCAGCAGCTCAATCGTTCAGCAGCAACAATTGTTCGATCAACTAGGCCCAAATGTTTTGCAGCAGCTTTTTGGATGTTCAATCGGGTTTGAAGAGGTGAGAAAACAAAAGTGTTTTCACCGATTTAGGGTTTATAAAGGTAAAAACATCTTAAAAAATTACACTACGGTCCAATTTTTTTGCAAATTCTGTTTTTCCGACTTTTCCGACTTGTACAACTTGTCCGATTTGTCCGACTTGTCCGACTAGTCGCCGATTTGATCCCGATTAAGTCGGTCAGCGACTTTTTGGATCTACTAGGCCCTAGTCGAGTCGTTGAGGGCACGACCCCGACCTAGTCGACCGACTACGCCGACTTTTAGAACATTGATCCTAATTCGGTGCATATCCTGCAATTACTTATTGATTTAAAAAAGAAAAAAAAACGGAACTTATTTATGAAGCAAAACCCAAGCACATTCTAAGTCATTTGATCCAATTGTGGAAACCTTCAAACCATTCAAAGTAAATCCAACCTCAATCCATTAGGGTTCGCATAGAAGAAAGAACCGTACTTCTATCGTGTTTTGCATAGATCATATAAGGGCTCTTCGTTTCTTTCCATGACTAAGGCATTAGAAAGCTTCCATTTGATAGACCCCACTTGGAAGACTTGAAATTTTGCATCTTTTATTTTTTATATGTATGCGATGGAGTTTTGGTTTGTTATGACATATAACTATTCTTTAATTGTATAGTAACTTTGCCTAATGTATCTTACGATACATGATATGTATCCCAATAAGATTAATGAAATGAAAAAAAATGATACTATACATTCCCAATTTGTAAACACTGGTTGGAAACAACCATTTTATATCAATCAACTGCAGGGGCAGGAGTCCTTATAGCCTTCCAAGCTGTTTTCACAGAAAAACCATCTGAGGGAGAAAGTGTCCAATTGACAGAATCCTCTTGAGACACATTAGGGTTAAAATAAGTAATCCTCGTGAGACACATTAGGGTTAAAATAAGTAAGAGTGTGATAATTTCCCTACACACTGCAATTCTTTTTCTAAACTATTTCCAACCACCTCCATATTATTTGGGAAGCCACTTTAGCCACAAGAACCCTTCTCAGATTATATTCCATAATGTTACCAAATCTAAAAAAGGGGACCAAGAGGATGCTAGTTGTCCAGCTATAGGTACGTGTTTGCTTCATTGCCAATTGTATGTTTTGTGCTTTATCTACTCTGCATTTAGTAGGATTCATTGTTAGTTTGTAGACACCAGTTTACTTCTTTTGGAACATATGGCGACATAGATTCAAGTGATAAAGTGCTTGAGCCGCCTTCTTGGTCTAGGTTTGATAGGTTCTTGAATATTAGACTTGTTTTCTTGCCTATATAAGTTACTGGTCATGTTCATGTGTTGCTTCATTGCGGGGGACGTATCATTGTTGTGAAAACATGTGGCTTAGGGTTGATGGCATAGCTACTATGTCAATGATATTGTGGATGTCTATTTAGCTAAGATTTTAGCTGCTGAAACATGATTTCGTTTACGGAAATAAGGAGATTTTATTGTAATGGATGGGTAGGTAGCTCCACTACTAATAGAGTAACGTAAGACAGATTCAGTAAAAGTGATAGTAGAGCTAAACAATCATATGATTTGAGGAATTTAGTTGGACGCAAAGGTATAGAACTGTACATATAAGAGCATCTCCAACGTCCGGCCAAACTGGGAGCCAAACCCATTTTTGGCACCCCTTTCCACGTTGAGCCCCCATAGTGACCGGCCAAACTGGGTGCCAAAAATGGCCCCGGCCATTTGTTTGGCCAAATTTGGCTGGAGAAATGGCCACAGCCATTTCTGCCACGCCACAATTTCCCCCCAATATCAACTACCAAATCAGAACTACCCAAACAATACTCCATAACAAAACTAATTGGGGGGGGAAATTCCATTTAAAAAACCCTAAAAAATTGAAATTTTACCAAATTGGAAAATTTTAAGAGAGAAATATGTGATGGAAATAAGAGAGAAATTTCTCACACAACTAAACTCGCTCTTTTTATTAATCTTTTCGCAAACAAATACAAATAGAACTCTTACACATTTGCAAGCACACACTACATTTTTGTGGTGGTGGGGGAGACCCCCTTAGGGGCTCCCCACGTTCTGCCTCCTCTCTTCTCTCACTCTTTCTATTCTTATTCCCACACCTTGCAAAGCCAATACACACACATACTTATACAGCTAAGCTAGCCACCATATTTGACTAACCAAACAAATGCCTAACAAAACAAAACACCCATCAACCTCAATTTAGACTTCTGGCCAACCATCTCATAAATGGCCTGACTTCTTTTTCCTCCATTCACACACACACATTTCTCACATGCACAATTAAGTTTACTTTCCATCACTCCCCCTTAAACTTAATTATCTTCCGAGACCAAATCCCTCGTCCCACTCTTCTCCACGCACTCTCTTATCTTCAAACTCATTGACTGCTGCTGCTTCTCATCTTCATTCTCTTCTTCTCTCTCATGCGCTCACTCACCACTCACTCACTCATTCTCATTCTCACTCTTCTCTCTTGGCGGCGCTTGTAGAACAACCCCGTGCACTGGGTGTTCTACCTCTTCCTCTTTCGGAATCAATCTCTTTATTGTTCCGCCTCTGTCTAGACATTTGAGGTCACCACACACTCTTCTCTGCAGCAACTCTTCAGGGATGATCTGGAAGACTCACACATCAACCTCATCTCTCACATCTTCTCGGCTTCTGCTCCACTTTAACGTATCGCGACTCAATGCGATAACACGCGAGCTTTCTTTGAAAAAACTCGCTACTCCACTATTGATGATGCGTGTGGCTCGTGCAACGCGTCCGCCGCGACTAACCGTATGCATTATCTTCTCCGGCATGTGACGCCACCTCTGGCATCCTCACTCAACATCTCTGCTGATCCGTGATCGTCGCTGGATGACGATTCTAACGGTATCAAGAAAAATGATTTTTGGCCGAAATCAATTTTTTTCGACCCGTTTTTGGTTGATCCTTATTTTTTTCGCCGGACTCTCCTTTTTGCAAAAGCTCCTCCTCACGTCTCACCCACACTAGATAATTCCCTTGGAACTACTGCCAGGGACTAGGCTGCAGCATTTATACAGTTGCACACACTCTCCAGGTGCCAGCTACACTGAATCACTTCCTCACATTAGATTCTTTTTCCTTCTTCAAATTCCCACCAGACACATACAAACAATGAGGTGGAAACATCTTCCACGTGGGTACCACCACCTATCAAAATGTCTTCCTTTTTCTACTTTCACCAGACAATTACTTTCATAACAGTTAGGTGGAAAATTCATGACGTGGGAACCACCCCCATCATGTCTTAATTTCTTCCATGCTGGCTTTAAGACTTCGTCTCTTCCTCCTTTCTTCTACCTTCTTTCATCTTCGTCCTTCTGCTCTTCTGGAAAAAACAGAGCAACACCGTCAACTTCAAACAGCTCTTGGGAGCTCATTTCAACTCCGATTTTGGCACCGTCTGCGCCAATGAACTCATCTCACCGAGCTCTTTCTTCAACAACTCTCAAAGTGATTTTTTCGATTATAACGAAAAATCAGCCCATTTGGCTCTTCGTCAAATTTTGTCCGGATCATCACCGGATTCTTGGTCCGTCTGACCCACGTCTTGCTTCTTGGCCCGTCTGGCCATCGTCTTTGTCTCGGCCGTCTGCCCCGTTATTTTGCCCAGTTCTTCGACCTGAGCTCTGATACCATTTGATGGAAATAAGAGAGAAATTTCTCACACAACTAAACTCACTCTTTTTATTAATCTTTTCACAAACAAATACAAATAGAACTCTTACACATCTACAAGCACACTACATTTTGTGGTGGTGGGGGAGACCCCCTTAGGGGCTCCCCATGTTCTGCCTCTCTCTCTGCCTCCTCTCTTTTCTCACTCTTTCTCAACTTATTCCCACACCTTGCAAAGCCAATACACACACATACTTATACAGCTAAGCTAGCCACCATATTTGACTAACCAAACAAATGCCTAACAAAACAAAACACCCATCAACCTCAATTTAGACTTCTGGCCAACCATCTCATAAATGGCCTGACTTCTTTTTCCTCCATTCACACACACACATTTCTCACATGCACAATTAAGTTTACTTTCCATCAATATGAAGGCTACAGTCACCATACCTGTGGAATCTGAAGTCACGGGAGATATCGACAACTCCAGTTTCCACTGCTGGAACCGCTGGAGCGAGTAACAACTGTAGCTCCAGGGAGAGAAATCTTTTGAGAGAGAGTGATTTGGGGAGAAAGTGAGAATGAGTAATCCGGGATGTATTGTTGCCAGAGTGATTGGTTGAGAGAGAGATTTGAAATCGGTGAGAACTGTTCGCTATGAGAGAGGGAGAGAAAGATGAACTCGCTATAAGGAGCAATTTTTCACTGTTGAGCGGGTGCCATGTGGTACCCACGGGCGCGATCTGGACTATCCATTTTGGTTTTGAACGGTCTGGGTTATGGAGAGAGAAAGGGGAGAGAGAGGATTTCAATCTGGACTATCCAATACACTTTTGGACGGCCCGGATGCAACATTTGAGTACCACATAGGCTCGGCCACGTGGTACCCATTCGGTACCCAAAAAATTTTCTTCTGTGAGAGAGGGAGATAAAGTCTTTGTATTGTGTATGGTGATGTTTACAAGGAAACTAGAGGAGAGAATTTTTTGGTGTGGCATGTGTGTTGGAACTTTGTTGAGATGAATAGAAAATTAGTTGTGGTAGGAAGTTAGTTGGTTCATAAAACTTAATTAATAAAATCGTGATTAGAAAGTGGTTAAATAATAGTTAAACTACATACAATATTAGTTGGAACTTTAAAAGTTAGTTGAGAAAAGGGTAGTTGGACGGTAGTTGAGGAAGGGCTCCATTGGAGCAGTTGGCCAAATTATGGCAAAAAAACACTGTAACAATGCCACTCACCACTGAGATGCTCTAAATGTGGGGATGGCAATGCTAAATTTCTTGAAAAGGCACATCACCTTGAAAATATGATAACATTAGGAACTTAAAATTAATGGGTAGATAGAGGAGTAGAAAGATTAGCTTGAGAGACCTGTAGGGGAAGAAGAGGCGGTGGATGTGTTGGTAGCTGCAATGCGAGAAAGTCGTCATTTCCAGCCATTTTGAAGTTTTGTTTGTGAAGTTATGATGGCTAAGTTTCATTATTTTTCAGGAAGAGATCTTTTAGAATAGCGTTTGGGCTTCGTGAATGGGTTTAATCCCTACAATGGTGTGAAATGTTTACATTCAATATACTTTCATATTAGCTTGCTTTGTAATGTGTAGAAAATCCTCCCTATGTCTTAGCTGTGAGATAAAAAATGTTCGTTGGTTCTTGGTGGAGTTATTTAAAGAATCTAAACACTTTTTCGGAAGCAGGTGATTTTGAACCCAGTGGTTGCTTGTGCGGTGGTGCATCCTGATTTTAAGAGTCATTGCTTGTGTTATTTGGCATGGGAAAAGCATATGACCATTTTGTTGGATTTCTACTATTCAACCCTCACATTTAGTAGTGGCTTATTAGTACTAACTAGTCTTTGGTATTTGGCCTGTGTCCTTAGCTGCTGTTGAGAAAAGATAAAGCATTGGTTAGAAAGTAGAAAGAAGATTAAGGCATTGTCCAGTACTTTACTAGTAGAGTTCCTTTCATTTTTTAGAAGTTCACGAAACCATTAATCCATAAGTTCTATCGAAACATAAGTTAAGGGTCTACAATGTGTTATGTCATTTTGGGGTTTTAAGACCTCTCTCAACTCCGCTTAACATAAGGATTGATGATGTTCTAAACTATTTTATGGATTTTAGATCTTTATCCCTTGAAACACAGATGAATCGCCTATTAATCCTACTCTTTTATGGTAAATTTTGCAGTTTGTCATGGAGCAACTTATTTGCAATTTTATTATGTTTTGTTATCATCTAATTTCTTTTTATGGCTAGTTCTACTTACGATTGGTCAGTAGTCAAAACCTTAGTCTACTAAACTTTACATTGTTGGGTCTGAGTCAGAGAACAATTGCTTTTCATGTTTACTAAAAGGTTAGGTCCGTGAGTAGTAGTTTGTACAGCTGGGACAAAGGGGAATGGAATCCTTACCTTGACCAATTCATAGACTGGTTTGAGCATTTTCATACGAATAATAGGGTATAGGGCTTTTTTGTAATAGTCTATTTTTGTACATGGGCGGCATTCCCTTAATGCTTTGTTTCTAATATATTTATTTACTTATCAAAAAAATTAATGTAGTAAGTACCAACTGGCTTGCTTTCAATATCTAGTTTCCCTGGAGAATTAATGATGATTATGTTAGTGGGTCCAATTGGCAGGTGAGTGAAGAAAATCATTCGTTGATTAATGCAGTGAGATCCACTACTCAGATGGGATCCATCTTACTGTTTTAACAAACTAAAGAGGAGGTAATGCAGGGATGCGTATTGAAAAAATAAGAACACAAGAACTAACTTACATACTTACAATATAGAGAAAGTTCGTTGTTTTCTTACTATCAAACTTAACCCAATTGCCCTAAGGCTTAAAATGCATATTTATAGGCTACTATGACCTAAGCTTACTAGGAAACAAATAACCAAAAGGCAATACTTGCCAATCAAGAAAAAGATCTAATTACCTAAAAAACTTCGTCTTAAGAAATATACTCAAATGATCAAATCAAATCTTCCTTATTAGGATATATTGCCATATAGGAAAATCTTTCCTACTACAAATAATATGGTAAGATTTGGAGGGCTTCTAGAATATTCTAGTAGTTCCTCGGGCCTCTCCGCTCGAATCGGTCCATTTATTCAAGTGCAATCACCTCTGCATCAGGAGTGATTTGTTCACTCACTTGCCAGGTGAGGGAACAAAATTGCATTTGTGCACACAAAATATGATGTTAGAGTTTTAAAAGTCAAAAGTCAAAGATTGTTTGAAAATAGTTACTGGAGGAAACACCATAGCTAGTGTAGTGTGAGATGAGAGAAAAAGCGGAATCAGAGAGAGCAAGGTATAACTTATCCCATACGTGGAATTTGTTGTTCTTCCATTCAATTGCCTACATGAAGGATAAGGACTATATCCTTCAGGATTAAAAAATAAAAAAGCCCCAGTATCATGATTTGAATTAGGGAGAAATATGAACCTTGCACCCATTTCAATCCATTTTGAATCCTTTTAGGAGTTTGAACCATAATCTCCAAGTTGTTATTCACGTCTTGGAGATATCCTGCAAACATCTTTGTTAGCTGAATAGGAGAAATCTGGGCCACATATCTCCTCCTCGCACTTTAACCAACACATAATTTTATGAGGCTCTCTTTTCTCCGTGTGAAGTGCAAATCCAAATTCTGTGGGAGATATTGTGGCCTTAAGTACTGGGTTAAGTAGCTTCTCTACAAAGTATTTGGAATGGCAAAAATTTTTTTTTGGGTAAATGGTGCTTGGTCTTGGTGCAGATTTTTGCTCTTGTTTGATTTATATTATCAGTGCCTTCTTTCTAATCTTTGTTTTTTCTCTATTTCCTTAGCGGGCTAGAGAATATAACCCCAGGTCCCCAATGTATGCTCTTTTATTTTCTTTGGATGAAATAATATAGTATCTTTTGCCCAAAAAAAAAAGGCCAAACTAGGAAATATTAGATTTCACTGTAAAGATATGCGCGACTGTTATTTTGTCCTCCAGTATTCTCTTTCCTTTGTGCTTCTTCACTTATGTGCTTCCACGGGGAAAGAAAATGAAGAAAGAACATTGTTGTCTGTCGGGGATTTTTTCGTGCTATATGAAAAAAGGTTCTTGGGTTATTTAGTTACAGAGGACACATTCCCATTACAAATAAATGTATTTTCAAGGTATAATATTTCCAGGAAATCTCTTTGGTTATTTAGTTACAGAGGACACATTCCCACTTCTATTTTCCAAAGTTTGTTTTGTGGTTTTAATATGTCCTACACGCTTCAAATTTGAAGGGGATGTCACTATGCCAAGTCTGCCTGAAAATTGATTTGGACGCATGTAAATGAGATTCGCAGTACCCAATTGTAGAGTGCAATTTTGTGTCAGAGTTTCTCCACTCTTTTTTGAAGGTACATAGCTGATAGAACTCTGAAATCTGAATTGCTGGGGATAAAAATAGGAAATGCTGATAATTGATAAAGGTTCTTTGCAAAAAAGCTACTCACACAACACCCACACAACACACTCACATAGGGGTTGGGTCCCACACGTGGGCCCTACATGTGGGACCCACCCCTATATGAGTGTGTTGTGTGGGTGTTGTGTGTGTAGCATTCCTCGGTTTTTTAATCGGGCTTGGACGGACCATATCTCCCATAGAATCTCCGTAAACATGGCACAAGTCGGTTCCGCATATCGAGGTCAGAATGAGATCAGGTGCTTTCACTTTCCCAAATTCTGTTTCTTTTTTAGATTTTTGGTTAATTTTCTTTCTTCAAGATCTCTCTCTCTCTCTCTCTCTCTCTCTCTCTCTTCTCTCTCTCTCTCTCTCTCTCTTTTGGGTAAAATGCAAATGGCTTGACCAAAAGCAATCGTTAAAGACCAATCAGTTAGCAAAGACTTGGAGTTTTGCCATTGCGTGTTCTTTGCTTTAGAAGCGAGTCTCCTAGTCTTAATTTGTTGATGTTTCCAAGTCTTTGATAACAGTGATTTATACTAGTCGATGGTGTGATGATGTAACCATTGTCATTCTTTTTTTATTATTATTATTCAGGGTGTTTGGACGAGTTGTCACGCATCTCGACTAATCTTGGGGACTAATCCCGTGATTCACTAGCAGGGATCCAATTAAAGTGGAGGCAAAGTCTCATATTAATTGGCCTCACAGGAGTTAATAGCACCTAGAAGGTTTTAATTTTGATACTAGAATGAAGCAAATTCCTAAGTCCAAGATCTTTAGTCTCTTAACCACCAGGTGAATCCTTGGGGTTATGTAAACATTAACTCATGAACTTTTTCTAAGTTGAAATTGTGAGAAACTTACTTTTGTAGTACGAGAGAGAAAGTCGGCTATGATCTCAATTAAAAATGAGTTTTGGATAAGATAGTACGATGACTCAATCGAACAACATGCTTAAAACAATGCAATAAGAAGTTTTTTTTAATCGCATCGTGCTCATCATTTTTTTGAACGGATAAAAAGTTTATTAATCTTTGAGAGATTACAAAGATTAAAAGGGAAGAATGGGAGACAACACAAATAGGAGGAACAAGCCTCACTAAAACTCCCAAAGCAACCCCAGGAGTTGGCAAGATACCAATAGGGAAAGAAAACAAAAAACAACAATGATCTCAGCAAAGGAGAAGAATACAGAGCAACAGTTGTTTAAAGAGAGTCCAAGATGCTCCTAAGTCTGAACAAGAAATCGTCAACAGAGAAGTCTCTATTTCCAGCACTGGATTTTGCCCATAAAGCAACTCTGATCTTCACAAGTTCAGTGGTATAGTCCCAATCTGTGATTGCATTCTCAAAAACACAGTCGTTCCTTTGCTTCCATACAGTCCATATGACAGCCATTGGAATGAGTTCCCAAATCTTTCTTTTGACTTTCTTTAGTTTCCAATCTTTCCACCAAGAGAGAAGGTTTTTAGCAGAGGATGGAGTTACCCATTTAACCCCCCACCATGAGAGAGCGTTGGTCCACACAGACCAAACAGGATCACAATGCAGAAATAGGTGGTCCACTGATTTTGATTTTTTTAATGTTGTTCAATCTAAAAAAAAAATACAATTTGACCTTCTTTTTTTTTTTTTACTTCATCGTAGGAGGGCAAACTAAATCATAGTCGGGCTTGGGCAACCCAATTGTCAGGGCCGGCTCTGTAAACTTCACTTGTGTGCTTCCACAGGGAAAGAAAATCAAGAAAGAACAACATTGTTGCCTACCTGAGATTTTTTCTTGCTATGTGCAAAGGTTCAATAAGGGAGGTTTTTGCTGAATGCTCATGAGCATGCAGTCATAAGTTGGGAAGAACTTAACGGTGATACAATTTTATTGAATAAAGGACTTTCCAAATGAAAATACATTTATTTGTAATGTCAAGAAGACAAAATACAATGCTTCCGCACGATGATACAATTTTATTGAATAAAGGACTTTCCAAATGAAAATACATTTATTTGTAATGTCAAGAAGACAAAATACGCTGCTTCCGCACGAATTGTACAACCTAAACATGTCTCCTCACGTATAACCACACAAGTCTGGTCCATACATTTTCCAAAAATAGAAAATAGGCATATCTCCAAGACTTAATGGCAAATATCATAATGGAAACAGACAAAAAACCTGTGCCGAATCCTAAAGCCATGCACAAATAAAACCAATCAACTTCAGCGTCACCACCTGCACTCTCTCCTTGAGAAGGTGTTTCTTCACCAATGCTGCAATTGTTTGAGAGTGGAAATCCACAAAGGTTGTTGCCAATAAAGCTTGAAGCATCGAAGCTCTGGAGCTGGGTACTCAATGGAATTGCCCCTGACAAGTTATTATATGACAAATTCAAGTAACTCAAAAAAGTCATACTTGACATGGTTGGCGGGATTTCACCATATAGCTGGTTTCTAGATAAATCAAGGGATAACAGCCACCCCATGTTTCCTATCTTGTTTGGAATTACGCCACTCAAATGATTTCCTGACAGATTCAATGAAATCAATCCTAGGAGACTTGTTATTTCCTCGGGTATATTTCCAGAAATATTGTTGTTTGAAAGATCCATGAGGGCCACAAGAGCGAGAATCTTGTCATACTGATATGACCCTCCTTTCATCACCAAAATTGCTTTCTCTAAGGAACCATCATAACCATATCCAAAGTTAATAGGATCACTTGTGTTCAATTTGACTGCCATAGATGTCAAATTGTTAATACACCTTGGTATTGCTCCAGACAAATTGTTGTTTGCAAGATCCAAGACTTGGAGGGAGGAAAGCTGACAAAGATCCGGAGGTACTACACCTTGGAACTTATTTCCACGAAGGCTGAGAACCCTCAAAGATGAAAGCCTTTCCCCAACCCACTTGTGTATGCTCCCATTAAACTCATTCTCACTCAAGTCGACCACCTCTAAATCATAGCAGTTTTGCAGGGCCGAAGGAATTTCTCCTGATAAATGGTTGTTACGCAAGTGTAACGATTTCAGAGAGCTTAAAAGCCCCATGGATCTTGGGATAGTCCCCGTTAGATTGTTGTTTCCCAGTTCTACAACTGTCAGTGATTCCCAACCTGTCCAACAATCAGGGATTTCTCCCGATAGACGGTTGTCTCCCAAAGGAAGAAGTATCAAACGTGGTGCTTCCTTCCAATCACACAGGAAGTGGGAGATAGTCCCAGAAAATAAGTTCTCAGAAAGATTCAGCTCCCACAAGTTGGAAGAGAGAAGGGGTAATGGACCGCTAAATTTGTTGGAATTTAAGTACATTCTGCTTACAGGTTCCAACGCGTTAAGATATGGAAGCTCACCATGGATTTGGTTGTTGGACAGATTTCGATAAGAAGCCGATAAGGATGTATTCCAAAACCATGTTGGAATCTGATCGGATATTCCAGTGCAGGACAGGTCAATGGTCCGGAGGGCCTTCTGTGATTGGAGCCACATGGGAAACTTTGGGCCCAAATGCCAGTTTGCAAGATCTAGATATCCAAGTTGAAATGGAGGATTCCAATCAGGACTCACTTTTAAAGTCAACTGGTTTTGGGAGGCATATAAGCCATCTAGATTTCTGAGGTTAGTGAATTGAACTTCAGACACAATGCCTTCCAACAAATTATACGAAAGATCAAGGTACTGTAACTTCGAAAGCTGTCCAAGACTTTCCGGAAGAGTTCCATTCAACTGATTTTGGGCCAATAATATTGAAGTAATGGATGCCAAACTTCCTAGAGTGACTGGAATGGGACCAGAAAGAGAATTATTCCGAAGATCAAGCACTCGGATATTTCCAAACTGTCCGAGTTGATTAGATAATTGACCAGAAAGTTGATTGTTATACAATAACATCGACTCCAGAGCATATTCTGCGCATTTAGATGAAACTGTAAACAGTTCTCCACTAAATTTGTTACCAGACATATCAAGAAATCTCAAGTTGCAATGATTTCCCAACCACCTCGGTAACCTTCCCTCGAATTCATTAGATCCTAGGTTTAGGCTATTGACATAAACAAGTTCTCCAATGGCATCTGGGAGCGTTCCTATAAGTTTATTATTGGATAAATCAATGGTTTTGACAGAAGTTAGGTTTCCAATCTCGTTAGATATTCCGCCTTCCAGACCATTGGAGGCTAGGTCGAGGAACTCAAGACGATTAAAGCTATACATCCAACTTGGTATGGTACAGTTGAGATCATTCTGGGATAGATCAAGATACCTCAGGCTGGTCATGTTCGGGACCACCAAAGGAAATGGACATGGAAATTCATTCCAACTCAGGTCAAGAGAAACAAGTCCACTAAGGCTAAAGATCCAACTTGGTATCATAGAGTGGAAAGAGTTGTGGGAAAGATCTAAGACAGCAAGAGATGTGAAATTAACGCTGACTTGTTGAGGAATGTGATAGAGGTTACAACCTGACAAGTCTAACTCTACCAAGGAAGGGAGCTTGTTAATTACCTGTAACCAGTCGGGTGCCGTTGTAAAGTTCCCTCCGCTTAGGTCAAGGACTTTCAAATGGGAAAGTCCAAGTACCCATTGAAGGTTCCCAACATCCAATCCGGCAAGAAAAGTACTTCCAAGACTTAGAAATCGCATACTCGAGAGCTTTCCAAGTTGATGGGGAACGGTACCACCAAATCCTGCATTGGACAAGTTAAGGTATTGCAGATTTGCCAGGGATCCAATGAAGGAAGGGACTGGGATTCCTCCAAAATCATTTCCACTTAGATCCAGGTGCTTGAGGTGCTTTAAAATTACCAAAGAGGAGTTGATTTCACCTCCCAGGCCCAGCGAATCAGAATAGTAGGAAGGATTTTGAAGGTGGAGCGCGAGTACATGCCCAGTTACGTTGTCGCAAACAACTCCAGCCCAGTTACAGCAATCATCTTCCACCCCCCAAGAAGAGAGTCGGTTTGAAGTATCGTTGAGACCTTGTTTGAAGCTTAAAAGGGCTCTTTTCTCCCCCTCAATACAGCCCGTATTCGTGCTTCCATAGCAGAAGCCAAAATCAATGGCTGCTATGGTGAGAAAGGCAAGGAAAACAATTTCAGCAGTTTGTATAGATGATGTGTTCATGGTGATACAACTCTTAACCTGCTGGAAAAAGAGAGATCAAATATGTATTATAGGACTGTGGCTAGTATGGGCAGTATATAGGGTCCAATTATCCACAAAGTCACGAGTCAACTTCACTTTTCTTCTGTCCACACTTGCATTATTTTCTAGGAAATCTCTTGGGTAATATTTCCAGGAAATCACTTGCATTATTTTCTTCTGTCCACACCATCAACTTACACATTCCCACTTCTGTTTTCCAAATTTTGTTTTACAATGGCTTGACCGAAAGCTATTGTAAAATCGTTAAAGACCAATCAATACGTTTTCTGAAGTTCTCTTTCATACCCGACTCACAGTTAGCAAAGACTTGGAGTCTTGTCTTTGCGTGTTCTTTGGTTCAGAAGCGAGTCTCCTAGTCTTAGTGTACTTGACTATTTCGTTTAGGTTGTAGTCTTGTAGGGATGTTTCCAAGTCTTTGATAATAGTGATTTATACTAGTTGATGGTGTGATGATGCAACCGTTGTCATTCTTTCTGTCTTTTTTATTATTCAGGGTGTTTGGACGAGTTGTCACGCATCTCGACTAATCTTGGAGACTAACCCCGTGGTTCACTAGCAAGGATCTAATTAAAGCGGTGGCAAAGTCTCATATTAATTGGCCTCACATGAGTTAATAGTACCTAGAAGGTTTTAATTTTGATACTAGAATGAAGCAAATTCCTAAGTCCAAAATCTTTATGGGGTGTTTGGCCATCTACTTTTTGCATTTTGGGTTTCGCATTTTCTACTTCTAGGCGTTTGGCACATCACAGTGAAAACACATTCTGCGAAAATGAGTTTTTGAGTTTAGAGAAGGGAAGTTAAAAATAGGTTGAGAGGAGCTTTTTGATTTCTCATTTTTCACTTTTCCCATTTTGATTAACAAAAAACCTATAGAATGTATTCTGCACATATCTCTCAAACACTACTCCTGTTTCAAAATGCATTCTGCACATTTCTTCCAAACACTCCTAAATTTAAAATGCATTTTAACCATAATTTAAAAAGTCAAAAAGTTAAAAATGAAAAGCTAAGAATGAGGCTCTCAAACATCCTCCAAAAGTCTCGTAACCACTAGGTGAATCCGTTGGGGTGATGTAAACATTAACTCATGTCAGCTTTACTTTTTCAAATTGCCACTTCTTCAATAATCCATAGTACATCTGTGTATGCATGGGTGTTTAACACAGAAGTTATCTTTAGGCTGCTAAAAGAACCAAACAACTCGGGCTCGGGCTCGATTTTGGGCTCGTTCAAATTTGTTCAAAAAAATACTCCATAAGGGCATTCTTATTTGACACACCAAAAAAAACACCAAATTTAACCTCAAAAACATCTTTTATAATTTAGCAAGTCACTTTTCAAAAAATTCACAAAATTAGACTCTCTATTCAAACTTTAGCAAGTCACTTTATCAAAAACTTACAGAATCAAACTCTCTATTCAAACTTTTACTCTTCCCTCCCTCCTTCTCTTTTGGTGAGTGAACAACAGGTCACCAAATTTGTTAAGTCACTGTAGCAAAGTTAAAAAATCTTCAAATTGGTGAGTTTGTTTGGTGATACTAATTTTTGAGGTTTTGGAGGAATTTACTTTTAGAGAAGCTGATCATGATGCTCTAAGCCGTCAATCACTTTTGATTGTTTGTTATAAATCACAAAGTCACAAGTCAACTTCACTTTTCTTCTGTCCACACTTGCATTTTTTTCTAGGAAATCTCTTGGGTAATATTTCCAGGAAATCTCTTGGGTTTAGTTACCAGAGGACACATTCCCACTTCTGTTTTCCAAATTTTGTTTTACAATGGCTTGACGGAAAGCTATTGTAAAATCGTTAAAGACCAATCAGTACGTTTTCTGAAGTTGTCTTTCATACCCGACTCACAGTTAGCAAAGACTTGGAGTTTTGTCTTTGCGTGTTCTTTGGTTCAAAAGGAGACTAAGCGAGTCTCCTAATCTTGGTTGGTGTACTTGACAATTTTTAGAGGACATTCCTTCATGATATGTACAAACAAAACCTAAAATATAGTACCAATAATAGAATAATTGGGAGGTGTGCAGGGGCCTTGCACCCTTCTGTCCGCCCCTGAATAATATGTGATTGGAAGAAAAGTTTAGGCTAGAAGAATTGAATAAGTACTTCTCAATCTTCCAGTGGGCTCGACGTTAACTGGTTCTCCAAAAAGCCGAAACGAACAAAATTAAAGCTAATTCGATCTGCAGATTAGCAAATATGAATCCATATCGAAACAAATAATTAACTAATTACATCATGTACATATCCATGTACATTGTTGGAGCTATGCAAAAGGACAAATTAATACTACTTCAAAGTCCTTTCTCGGCTAATGGTATCAAAAATACCTTTTATATTCTTGTGTGCATATATAATAGTTCGGATTTGTTAAGACTTAAGAGACTTTTCCCGGAAAATCAACTCTTCTCAATAAGAGTTTCTAGGCAAATTCAAGTTATGTGTTCAGACTTGAACTGTCCCGTACACTCTGAAACTTGGACCGGTAAGAATCGAAACTTTTTTTTGGGCAAATGGCTTGACCGAAAGCTATTGTAAAATCGTTAAAGACCAATCAGTACGTTTTCTGAAGTTGTCCTTCAGAAAAGACTCATTGGAGTTTTGTCTTTGCGTGTTCTTTGGTTCAAAAGGAGACTAAGCGAGTCTCCTAGTCTTGGTTGGTGTACTTGACTATTTCGTTTAGGTTCTTGTAGGGATGTTTCCAAGTCTTTGATAACAGTGATTTATACTAGTTGATGGTGTGATGATGTAACCGTTGTCATTCTTTTTTTATTATTATTCAGGGTGTTTGGACGAGTTGTCACGCATCTCGACTAATCTTGGAGACTAACCCCGTGGTTCACTGGCAGGGATCCAATTAAAGTGGAGGCAAAGTTTCATATGAATTGGCCTCACAGAAGTTAATAGCACCTAGAAGGTTAATTTTGATACTAGAATGAAACAAATTCTTAAGTTCAAGATCTTTAGTCTCCTAGGTGAATCCCTTGGGTTATGTAAACATTAACCATGTCAGCTTTACTTTTTCAAATTGCGACTTCTTCAATAATCCACAGTAAATCTGTATAAATGCAAACCAAGCTTGATCATTTCGGTGTTTAGCTTGAGAGGCTCGTGAACAAGGGGTCAATCCTTCTGAAATATTGTAAAGAGAGGGATAAATCAATATGGGTGAGTTTTCACAATGATATTTCGATATTTTTGCCAATTAAAATATGAGTGTGACAATAGTGGAAACTCAGCTCAAATTTACAAAAGATATGAGATCACCTTCCATTTAGATATTTTCACCTAGTTTGTATGTTTCCTATCTCTTGGATTTGTATCTGTTCTATTTCTTGCATTTGTAACTAGGTTGGGAAACTTCTTCAATGAGATGGATGGAAATTCGATGCAGGGTACAACTTTTTTTCTCTCCAGCTTTTGTCATTTTGGAACTTCACGAGCTTGAGGCTTGAAAAAACTCGAAATTTCACTAGTTTCATTTCAACTTAGGCTTGAAAGCTTGCAATTGAATGACAAATTTCACTAGCCAAGCCAAGCTTATTACGAACACAGAACTTTAAATATGAGCCAAGCTTAAACAATAGTCTCAAAAAAATTCTCAAGCTTGAGCCAAGTTTAAACACATGCAATAAGAAATTGAGCCAAGCCTGAACAATTTTGAGTTTGGCTTGTTTGGCTCAATTAGCACCCCTAAGTAGTGGTGGTGCCTATGGCAATGGAATGGTGGTGGTGGTTGTAATGGTAGTGATAATGGAGTGGTGGTAATAGTAGTGGTAACGCTGGAAACATGGTGGTGGTGGTGGTTATAGAGGGTGCTGGTGGTGAAGAAGGGGGTAATATACAAGTATTGAGGCTGAGTTCACACTATTATCCAAATAGTCTAGATGGCATTTTTGGTATTTTTGACTTGTTGTCTATAGCGTGAAGACAACATATTGTCTAAATTGTATCTTATGGAAGGGTATTTTGACTTAAAAATACCAAAAATACCATTTAGATAAAAAAATATATATATAACAAAAATGGTATTTTTACCGGAAACAACAAGTATTTTGAAGCTTCCGTGGAGAAAGATGCTTCCCTCAACCACCACAGACATTGCACTACTACCACTACGCTTCCACTGCTACCACTACCTTCGTCATTTAAAAAGAAAACTAAACATAGAGAAATAAAGTAAACAAATGGTAACCCAGTCAAATTATTACATAAGTGATTTAGAAGAAGAATGCCAATAAAAAAAATGCAGAAAAAAAAAAAAAGGAAAGTGAATGTGTGAAAATCATGCCTTGGAACAATAGTCAGAACCAACAAAGAAAAGATGATAACCACTTAAGACGATAGTCACGTTGTGATATCCCGATGATTGTAATGCTATACTTTCAAATTTCAAAACTTTTAGATCACCTTAATTTGATTCGAATTCTACCCTGTAGAATGAGTAAGCCAATAATTCGAAATTTTGAAAGTAGATAGTTATTATTTTAAACTATATTAGAGATTAGTCTACAAAATTGATTATAATTATTTTATATTATTTTATTGGTTTTATGTATGAATTAGGGAGAGAAATTAGGTGACACGTGGCAAGCGCAGGAGGCTCCTCATGAAAAGTCATCCTGCGATACTACATTGGATGTTTTTTCACTGCCACTAACTTAAGAATTTTTAGTTTTTTTTTTTTTTGTTTTGTTAGGTTTGCGTCAAACTTTTAATGATTATAGGTTTTAAATTATGATTTTTACCCAAATATTTTGAGAAAAATATCCAAGAAAAAATATAAAAAAGACTCGCAAAAAAAAAATTTGAATAAAAAAATCTAAAAATTCTTAAGTCAGCGGCAATGAAATATATTTAGCTTACTTTAGCAGACTTCAACCATACCATTGTGTTAATTGTTCTTTTTTTCTTTTTTTTTTTAACTCAACGCAAATGGCATTAAACCAGCCCGAAGGCAAAGGCCCGAAGGCATTACAGATTTCGATACAATAAAATGGATTGAACCAAAGCTACCAATGAACAAGACCCGAGCACCGCACATACGGCCTCAAAGGCACATACTGCAAAAGCAGACCAACAACGAGGTTGGTAAATAGAGTCCGCCAGAGACGTGGAAACAGAGGATCCAAAAGGATACACAGTTCAAGCCATGAGAAGGCGCAGGCGAAATCTGGGACAAAAAACTCCCACACACAGGGGAGAGAAAACACTCCCTAAAGGAGAAAACAAAAATAAAATCTAACAAAATAAAAAACTCCGGTATCCATCAATGTCACCGGAAAAGCTGCCTTTGATCCGGAAGACTTATTCGCCGGAGGAAGTGCCAAACCACCCTTGCAACACCACGGACTCAATCGGACCCAACCAGTAACCAATCGGAATGCATGCAACCGCTGCTTATGATGATGGAGAATGGCGGATGACGACGGATGATGATGGAGAATGACGGATGACAATCGGAATGCATGCAACCGCTGCGGAGAATGGCGCGGAGGACGACTGAAAGTGGTGTTGGAAGGATAGATCGGCAAGAAGGAGAGGAGGGGAGTGGGTGGAGGTGGAAGGCGGCAGCCCCATCGCCCCCCAAGGAAAACTTGCCCAGGAAAAAACTGTCAGAGAGAAGGCAGAGAGAATGTAGAGAGAGAGAGAAGGCAGGGACCTGTATTGTGTTACTTGTTCAATTCCTAATCTAACACACTCATAACACAAATAGATCGGCAAGAAGGAGAGGAGGGGAGTGGGTGGAGGTGGAAGGCGGCAGCCCCACCGCCCCCCAAGGAAAACTTGCCCCGGAAAAAACTGTTAGAGAGAAGGCAGAGAGAATCAGGGCCGGCCCAGAGGTAAGCCCAGCAAGCCTCCAGACTTGGGCAACTCCCGGGCCAGGGCAACCAAAAGAAAAAAAAAATCGTAATTTATATATAAATTTAAGTAAGTATCCAAAACCAACGCAAGCAATAATCTTGGAGCGTTGGTCACCTGAGGGTGCTTTGGTTCCCCACGTGTTGCATTGGCAGGGTTCGACTCCCAGCTGTTTCCCCCTAGTCTCTAATCTGCTCTCTTTTGGGGACAATTCTTTTTCTTGTTTATTGAGCAGGCCTTCTTCTCTTCTTTTTCTCTTTTTTTTTTTTTGGCTTTATTTTCTTCTCCAACAAGTCTGGAACCACACTCAAAATAGATGTGTATTGTAGCCATTCAAAAACAAAACCCCAATGGTTGAAAATTGCAAAAAAAAATCGATCGAGCTAACACAATTTATGAATTTTTTCACACAAACCATAGTTAATCTTCCAAAAAAAAAAAAAAAAAAAGTGAATACTTTTGTGTTTATCTTCTACTTTTATCCTTTGAGTTTGTATTATTGTAATCTTGTAATTTTCTAAAAAGAACTCTTGAAGACATTGGGAGCCTAAAATTTGATGTAATTCGAAGTAAAGAAAAATGTAACCTTGATTCTTTTTTTTTTTATTTGTACGGTTTTTTTTTTTTTTTAACTTAACATTAAGTGGGCAACCCAATCAGGGGCCGGGCTTGGGCAACCCAAACCTTAGGGCCGGCCCTGGAGAGAATGTAGAGAGAGAGAGAAGGCAGGGACCTGTATTGTGTTACTTGTTCAATTCCTAATCTAACACACTCATAACACAAATAATGAGTCCCACACCCTCCATCCTTTTTTAAGTGCGTTGCTTCGTAAATTCAACTTATTTAAGAGACCTGCAACTTTTACCTCCACTTTTTAAAATTATTCTTCACTTTTACCTTTTAACTCTTAACCCAATACGTAACTTTTGAAAAAGCCAAAATAATAATTGTACAAATTTTTACCCATTAACTTTTCAAAACACACACTTGTTAAGGGACAGCCTAAAATGAAGTAGTCGACAAAAAAGGGCAGAGGGAGTATAATTTATAACATACTAGTACACATTTTAGCACACTTTTTTTGAGAGCCCATTGGAGATGATCTAAGCAAATAAGTTAAGGCCAGGGCTGTTCCAATTCAAAAAAAAAAACGTGTAAGGGTTGTGTTATGGGTAGTTAGGCCTAACTTTTCCATACGATTAGTCTTTTGTTTTTAGTCAATTTTTTTTTGAAAATATATTGTGAAGAGGACTAAAAAAGCCAAAAAATGAAAATAAATTGTTTGTTTAGGATTATTTTGTATATAGTGAACTTTTTAAGGTTCTGATCAATAGTCTTTATTTCAAATTTTTCTTGTTGAGATGTACTAATAATTGAAAACTTATCGCAAAACTAACCAAGGTGGAAGAATTTTGAATAAAGACAAGAAAATAATTTAAAAGGATTATTAAGCCAAACTAGGCTTCAATAAGAAGTCATACCAAATTGGCCCTAATTATCACGATGTCCAAAAAATTGATAATGAAGTAGGACCTGGAGGCTCGTCCCAAGGTCAATATAATGTGAACCGTTCAATGTAGATCTTGACGCAATAATAAACTTGTAAATAATCAAGTCAATCAGATATCGGTTCAAATTATACCCTAATCTAGTTCTAATATAAAAAAATTAAAAAGACCTTGCTTAAGAAAACCCTGGAAAGTTAAGCCAAAACTCATAATAATTGTGTATTATTATTATTAACGGAAAAAGAGAGAGACATTGTCGGTGGGCACAATCAGAAAAAATGAACCAAAATTAGTTAGAGACTTCGGCCCAAAGTCATCCTTTTTCTTATATTATTATTATAGGTGTATCAAGATTAGGAAATTTGTTTTTTGACATGGATTAGGAAACTTGTTATATAACATCCCCATAACAATGACGCAGTTGGATATATTCCATATTACCGATGTCTTCTGTTCAATAGTTTGAAATTATGATTCTGTTTGGTTAATTAGCAATGGCTAATACCGATGTCTTATGATTTTCCACGCCTCTAGTTTGTTTTAAGATTCTTCTTTGTTCGAGTGGTCAAGAAATTTGACAATGGAGTACTGGGAAGTTCAGATTAGGGATGTTTGGACAAGAAATTTCGGGATCGAGATGGCGAGGATTGACAGTATGCTGGAAAAGTACAATATGATCGCTTTCGATGCCGAGTTTCCTGGTTTTCTGCGCAACACCCCACGGTATGCATCCGAAGAAGCCCGATATGCAGACTTCAAGTTTAACGTGGACAAGCTGAAACTGATCCAGTTAGGTCTTACGTTGTTTGATGACAAGGGTAGGATCGGAGGATCATGGCAATTCAATTTCAGCGATTTTGACATTGCCAAGGACTTGCAACTAGAAGCTTCGATTCGGTTACTAAGAAGTAATGGTATTAATTTCGAAAGGAACAGACTCGAGGGGGTTGATATCAATGTCTTTCGAACTCTGTTGAAGAAGATCTTGGCGAAACACAGAGAAATCAAGTGGGTTACCTTCCACGGTTTGTACGATGTGGGATATTTCTTGAGGGTGTTGACTCAGACAGATACGCCGGGTTCTGTAACAGAGTTTGCTAAGAAAGTGGGTGAGGTTTTGGGTTGTGTTTACGATGTCAAGTTCATGGCTAAACTTTGCAACGGTTTAATGGACGGTCTACTCGGGCTGGAAAAGTTGTCGAAAATCTTGATGGTGAAGCGAGTGGGAGAGGCTCACCAGGCTGGTTCAGATAGTTTGCTGACTGCTCGTGTTTTTTCGAAGATGGTTAAGGTTTATGGGTTGGTCAGGGAAGCTTACGAAGGTCTTTTGTTTGGGATCAGTGTCAAGATAGAGCAGAAGGTTCGTGTACTCGTTTTTTTCGATTCGCCACAGTATTATTACCCATGTTTCCCTTCGAAATATGCAGTACCTATGGGACATGGAGCATCACAAGTCAATCCTTGGTATCATCATCAGTCTGCGAGGGTGTTTTTCCGGCCGCCGTTCTTGCAAGTATTACCTGCTGTTGTGTGATTCCCGTTCTTGCAAGTATTGCCTGCTGTTGTGTGATTCTTCTTGCAAGTATTACCAGCTGTTGTGTAATTGATTCCCTTTCGCATCGAGTTGAGCGTTTCTTTTCTTGAGGTCAGAATTCGATCGGGTTTTCACGTTCCCACAAATTCTCATTTTTT
Source organism: Vaccinium myrtillus (assembly GCA_016920895.1). NCBI lineage: Eukaryota > Viridiplantae > Streptophyta > Magnoliopsida > Ericales > Ericaceae > Vaccinium > Vaccinium myrtillus. The sequence continues at coordinate 21,959,122 of CM029280.1, read as the reverse complement.
CATTTTTGGTGAATTTTCTTCATTCGAAATTTCGCTCTTTTTTTTTTTTGTAAAATGGAAAAAAGCTCAACCGAAAGCTATTTTTAAATCGTTAAAGATGAAAAAAGAAAGAGACAAAATTTGGGTCGTCAAACTATTGTGTTGATTTTCAGTGGGTGCTTCTACAATTGTGCATCATACATAATTACATATAGACTGGATATGGACTGGACTAGATTGTGCTGCCCTCGGTTGCACATAAACAGAACTATAAAGTTGGGGCTAAGTCTCGTACGGAGTTGCCTCACAGGAGTTGATAACAATTAGAAGGTTTCAAATTTGAGACTAGAAAGAAACAAATTCGTAAGTCCCAGGTCTTTAAGTCTCTTAACCACCGGGTCAATCCCCAAAGCTCCAGACTAGAAAGAAACAAATTCCAGTTCGGGATTCTTCTCCTCTCTTTTTTTTTTTGCTCAGACAAATTAATAAGAGTTTTTGATCCAGAATTTAACATCAACCTTACTTTTTGACGGACACGGGGTTGCTGTTGTGCAGCCCCCGCACAGCACCTGTTGTGCACCATCCGAGCCGTCCGTTACTCGGATGGACAGCCCAGATTTCACCTCAGCACCTTTGCATCCGAACCGTTCGTTGTCATGTGGCTAAGTACCAATCAAGTCCTAAGTTTGCAGTGCAATTTGCAGTCCTACTAAAAATTGGTCCCCCAAAAGATGCACTTCGACTCTTATCTATGCAAAATTGTAATCACTCAAACTCAAACCGTATTGTTTCTGGGGATAACAGAGCAAGAGAGTACCAAAGAGAGAGAACTTTCATAACAAAACATATAACAAAATAAACCGATCCAAATATACCAACACTTAAATTCAAAGACTCAGAAAACTTTCTAAACTCCAATTACTTTTCACTAAATATACTACGACAACCAGTAGAAGGAGAAAAAGCAAATAATTTTTTTTTTAAAAGAACCTTTATTCCTTTGCTTCATATGATCACAAATTTACATTCCCCAGTTATAATCTGTTTGGATCTTCACTTCAGTTCCCTTCCCCTTCCAAATGCTTTAACATTTACCCAACATCCCAAAGCCAAGTACAGTTCATAGAAGACCGATGAACAGAGAGAGAGAGAGAGGTAGTTGTTTAGAATGAGTAAGAACCTGTGAAATTAGACGACGAATAGCTCACAGAGTTGTGAGAAACCTAAGAAGATCGATGTTGCCGGAGTAAATTGCAGTTGCTGGTGTAAATCAATGTTGCCGGAGTAAACCAAGATCACAGTTGACGATCTCTTGGGGAGAGAGAGAGAGAGGCGGCTCTGGGTATGATTGTAAAAAGTAGGTTTTGTTTTCGCGAGTTCAGATTCGGTTCTTGGATTCAGACTACTGTACAGGAAATATCGGATTCAGGTACGGAGTTTTCTGATTGGATTCGGATCCAATCCGGTCCATTGACAGGCCTACCTTGGGGTTATATAATATTAACATTAACCAATGTCACTTTTACTTGTTCAAATCACGACTTCTTTAACAATCTTTAGTATATGCAAGGGTGTTCAATACAGAAATTCTCTAAGACATTTTGCTTCTATGTACTTTCTGTTTGTGAGCTTATGTGGCTAACTATTACCAGATTCAACCGCTTTTCATAACAAAAAGTCCAAGAACACAACTTTAAAACACAACTTCGGACACATTAGTGTGCATAGTCGTGTTTTAAACTTGTGTCCGTAGCATTCCTCATAAATAAATCCCAACTTTTGCCTTAAATACCAGGGTACACCATATCAAAACATATCACTATCTGCTAAAGCCTAAATGGTAATTACCACTCAAAATAGTCTCAAAACATATCACTATCTAGCAGCATCAGAATTTCATGGTTATGGAACAAAATAATAGTCCCCAAACAGATTACATTAGGATAAAACATGTATTTATAGATAAGAATCACAAACCAGACGAGAGGACCGAGAGGAGTTACTTTTGCGATCCTAAGAGCATATCCAGCCCTTACTCAGAACGAGGATCAAATTTGAAATTTGCGTAAAAACACCCAAAATCCACCTCCAATCCTTGAATAAAACAGATACCAAATCAGAACTGCAAACAGATGCAAAAACATCTAATAACAATGTCTGAACCTGCCATCCTGATGCTCGTTTCATCTTGATTCCTTGCACAAGTAGAAGACTGAGAATGCAACGTGATATGGAGAAAACTGGGTTGAAAACACCACGTCAATGCATCAAGACACAGCAACAAAACATTCGGCGCGTAAACCAAAACTTTTGACCTAGAGATTCAACGAGTTACCCATTAGTTTCCTTGAGATTCAATGAGTTACTATTGTTCTTTCTTTGAAAATACTCCTAAAATAAGGATGTACCAGTTACTTACCGAATCTCTGTCAACTAGCCATACATAGATTATTCTATATCGAATAGTGCTAGCCACGATGAACACTCCTGGCATAGTTTTAGGCAAAACATGAATAACACATTCCTGTATTATTTAAGCAAGAATTTGTAATTTAAAATCTAATCTTGTGCCAAGAATATGAAAATGTAATAAGCTGATAAAAGAAGGGGAATTATTATTAAGGATATCAGTGTCGGTATAAATCCACATTTTAGAGGCAGTTAGTCAGTGGTAACTAATACTGTAGTTGTCCTTCAGTTCCTCAATCAGCTGAACATGTATCTTCTTGTGAGCTTACAGAAACTACAAACCCGAATTCTCTCACCAAATCTCTGCATCTTGCAACACATATGGTTTATCCTGTACATAACCAGTTTCCTTGATCTTTTTCCTTAACTCTTGCAACATGAAATATATTTGATCTTTTCGTGGGTGGTTTTTATCTCCGGAGTAAAATTTATGAACTTCGCCATTCACCGATATCCAACTCCACCCTGGTTCCTTCTTCACACCTTGTCGTTTCATTACAGTTCTCATCCTAATTCCATCCCTGAAGCTCCCTTTCTCCATATAAGTGTTGGATAAAAGAACATAGGGAGCTGAATACTCCGGTGTAATGGAAAGGATCTTCTTTGCAGCAATTTGTCCCAGCTCAACATTGCCATGGACCCTACACGCTCCTAACAGCGTTTGCCACACCATATCAGTTGGTTCAATCAGCATATTCTGTATAAATGCCATGGCCTCGTTCAGGCGGCCGACACGACCTAAGAGATCGACAATACAAGCATAATGCTCCATCTGTGGAACCAAGCCATAAGTTTCCTCCATCTGTTGGAAATAATTAAGGCCTTCTTCAACCATACCGCCATGGCTACAAGCAAACAAAACACACAGTAGTGTAACACCATTAGGGTGGATGCCCAACAGCTCCATTCTCTTGAACATACGAAGGGCATGGCCCACGTTACCATGCTGAGCGTGAGCTGAAATAATAGCAGTCCATGAAACTATATCCGGTTTAGAAATGGAACAGAAAACTTTCTCTGCCTCTGTTATGTTGCCACATTTAGCATACATATCCATTAGGGCAGTTTCTACAAGTTTGTCTGCGTCCAAGCCAGATTTGAGCAGAAGGCCATGGACTTGACAACCAAAGTCAAGGAAACAAAGGCTGGCACAAGCAGCAAATACACTGGAAAACGTGAACTGATTAGGTGTAGAGCCTTCTTTCCTCATTTTAGAGAAGATAGCTAGAGCTTCCTCCCATTGGAAACACTCAGAGTAAGCTGTCAACATGGTAGTCCAAGACACTACATCTCTCACTTCTATTCTGTCAAAAACCTTCCTTACATCGTCAAGAGACCCACATTTGGAATATGCATCTGCAATTGCGTTTTTAACATTTAAGACCATTGAATCAGTCCCTGATTTCAATACCCTCCCATGAACTTTCCTCGCAAATTTCAAATGCTTTAACTCTGCAATTGCACCAAACACACTGCACCAAGTGTAAGCATCAGCTTTCACATCGTTTTCACACATTTTAACATAGAGTTCCAAAGCTTCTTGGCCACAACCACGCTGCGAATAGCCCGAAATCATTGCGTTCCACGGTACATTCACTTTGCAATTGGTAAAGTTCCTAAAGAAAACAGATCTTGCATCAGATAAAGCCCCACATTTTGAGTACATATCAATGAGTGCAGTTCCCGGACCAACATTAGACTCCATACCCAATTCAGACACACACTTGTGGACTTCTTTACCCTTATCAGCATCATGTAATTTACCAACTGCCTTCAGAACACTAGTAAAGGTACACCCATCAGGAGGGAATCCTTCCTCCTTCATTAAAAGAAAATAATTGTATGCTTCCACACAATGACCCGTTGATGCAAATCCTGAGATAACCGCATTCCAAGAAACTTGACTGTGTTCTGTCATGGTGTTGAACACCCGACATGAATCGTCAACCTCCCCCAACTTCATGTACATGTTAAGGAGAGATGTACTAACAAATGTATGCGATGCAAAGCCTGTCATTGCAACATGGGCATGCACCATTTTACCCAAATAAACACAATCTAGACCAACACATACTTGTAGTATCGCCGAGTATGTGAATCCATCGGGCCATACTCCAGAATCAAGCATATCACAAAAGTACTTCAATCCTTCAAGATAGAAACCCTTCTCCATCGAGCCCACGATCATGACAGTCCAAGAGAAAGTGTTTCTAAGAGGCAAATTATCAAATACTTCATGTGCTTCCTTGACAGCTGAGCATTTCCAATAGGCATGGGCTACATGATTCAGTAACACTACCAAGTCTTTTTCCCCAAAACTAGATTTCAACATGTAACCATGAACCGCTTTTGTTTCTAGTACTGACTTTTTCTCTGCGTAATGATGTAGGCGATCAACCAATGCTTGTTTTTGAGTCTTTTGCGTTGAACAACTAATCTGCAATTGATTATGGGTATTCTGATTAATCGTCAGATAGCACAAATTGAAGACAGAGTCTTAAGACTTACCCCGTTTTTAGAATTTGGCTCTGGCAATTCAAGTCGAGTAGGAAGTTGATGAAATCCGAGTTTGACGGAGAAATTCGTGGCCATTACAAAATATGGTCGACTACGCAATACCCATCAGCCTGTAAGAGTGAAGAAGCGAAAGGAAAATTCGATGAAGTTGGAAAAATGGGGAAAATACACATTGCAGTCGGACATGGATTTCAAAATCAAGGGATTTTATCCCAATTTTTTTTAGGAGAGGTGAGCGTTTGAAAATAGGTTCTTTAATATGGGTGCAAATGGAGATGGGCCTGTGATGGTGAAATACTCTATTAGAGTAGAGATCCGTACTCAAACCTTTTTTCGAAGATTGAAGATTAACACAACTTGTACTTGGCTAGTTCTTTTTGCTCCATTGGATTGGTAAAAGTTCTTCGTCCTTTGGTTTGTGACTAGCAAAAAGGCACATGCGATGCACGTGGAAGGTTGCCAAGTAAATGTCATAGAGATCCTAGTAATTATTCTATTCCTACTAGTCTACTACAATTGAACAGATCAAACAAAAAAAAAAATACCACAACTGGACATGCCTTTGTTTAGAAGGATAGGGAATTCGGGATCCTCCAAGTTCAGGGCATACTTTGCTACCACATACAAGAAAGAAAGCAACAATAATGCTCTAACTTTAATAACTTTGTAATTGAGGTTATGAAAAATGTATTCCCTTCCCACAGATAGGACTTTCATTGCATAGAGAAACCATACACCCCATCCCAAGAATTCCTTCCCTGGCCACCTTTCGCCTGACACCATTACCATCATGCATTCAGAAATGATCAAACAGTCGAGCATATCATACCAATATGTGGAACAAGAACGTCAATCTAAGTGGTACAGTACCCAACATAATTTCAATGCTTTCTTGTGCTTGCAGTGCATTGCCCTCTAATATACCACACTGAGTTTGTGAATCAGAATCACAGCCTTCCTCAAGGTTCTAAAACTCGCTAGGCACTCCTAGGGCGGGCGGCCACCTTCTAGCTTCCAGAGCCGAGTACTCGGCGCCTAGTCGGGCAATTAGTCGGGATAGTCGGTCTAGTTGGGTTAGTCGGGCTAGTCGGCAAGGGGCCTTCTAGCGCCTAGACGGCGAGTACTCGGCCTTCCAGACCTTCTTTTAGAACACTGGCCTTCCTTGAAGCATACACTCCATTATCAGTTTGAAGAATACCCATTCCTTTTTCTTTCAAAAGCAACATGGAAATCGAGCATAACCCAATACCTAGATGGAGCCTCAACGTTTCAAAATTAGAGATAGAGATAGAGAAAGAAGTGTTTTGGGTGTTCATTAACCCTAACACGAGAACTGTATTTGTATTATGAAGTGTCTTGGAACCAAAATATTGAAAGTTAATCATTTACACCAGTATCTACGGACAACGTTTCAGACAGGGAACGTGATAAAGATTTGTGTGTTCTATGGGACAGATATTGTTCACAAAAATTTCTAGGAGCATTAGCACCTTCATTTTTTTTTTGGTTTATATTTTCCCAACTTCACTACATAGGTTTTAGTGTTTTTTTATGACAAAATATTGGGATTGACAACACAAATCGATTGGATTGCTAAATTCACCGCTTGGTATTGACAATACAAACCAAGCAAACTGATTACCACATGAAATAAGCATCCAGGAAACAACCAATCATCAAAAGCAGCAAAAAGCGAGGCAATTTTTTCAAGCACATGCACACACACAAAAGGGGGAAAAAGAAAGAAAAGGAGAAACTCTTTTCCGGATAATTTCCGGATATATTTTCCCAACTTCAAAAAATTGATGCCAAAAGATTAAGTATGTTCTGTAACCCTTAATCTGTTAATATGAGGTTGCAAGGGATTAGATACGTCCAACTACTAAATCTGGAAATAAAGTAAAGATACTACATTGACAAGAACTAAAAACAACCTAGTGAATCATCCTCAATTCTCGTAGTAGAACATTGAATCAGAAAGGACTACACACCAGATACTTGAGTAAAGTATTGACCTTGTTCAATCTAAGATTATTCATCAAAAATTGGGCCCACATGAAAGCAAAAACAAGTAGAATAATAGATGAATTATTTTTTCATGGAAGGAAAAACGGAAAATAAGTATAGGAAACAATGAATCATGGCAATGGAAAGTCTAAAAAAAACAGAACAAGAAAATATCGTTAGGGGAAAACACACACACAAAATCAGCGTGAATATTTATCTATTCAAGCAAAGATAAACATATTACCTTTCCTGGTTGGGAAGGAACTTCTTTTCGCTTAAAATTACTCACACGATGGTGAGAGAGAGTTTTGCTTATTGCAGACGTAGAAAAAGCACATTGGATCGATAAGCTTTTGCCTAAGGCCACAAATATTTCTCCCACGAAGCTGCATTATAGTATCCCGACACAGCAGTCACCACCTTGGTTTTCCCGTTGGTGACAACATTTATTAAGCCAATAATTCCTTCTTCTCCAAATCAGCCTCATTAGCAAACCCGAAACCCCTTGATTCATCAGTCAGCAGCAGCGTCGAGAAGCCCTTGTCCAAAACATCTTGTTTCCTATGGAGAGGAGAAGGGAAGAAACAAGCGCCAGTTGAAAAGAATGTTTTTTGAATTGTAGACACTGTGAATTGTTTTTCTTCTTTATTACTTTGAAACACAACCAATGGTTCTAATAGGGCTTTTGGGAAGGAGCGTAACCTTCACCATAGGCTCAGAAGAGTTAACATCAGTCCAAGTATGGTTGGCTTCTAAATTAGTAAATTTGTCACATATAATCAGCGTAGTGGAAGAATAATTCAAGGTTGTAGTCTCAGTAAGTTTATTAGTTATGGGAACATATGTAGATGGTTGGAAATAGCTACGGTAAAATGGTAGATTCAGCTCATTAGAAGATAAGACTACCATGAACACATCAGTACTTCTTGTAGAATTGGAGGAACAGAGTTGCGGGTGGTCCACATGAAACCAAAACTTCAATACAAATTGTACATAAAATTGCAGAACAATAATTCAGAAAATGCTTCATTTAATCCAATTAAAAATCCAAACTTTGAGGGCAGCAAAAAACATTACCCAGCCGAAAAAGGAAGCCCACATATCAAAATACCCAAAAATGTCAAAGGGATTCCGTCGAACAGTTGGTGTGCGTGACATCCGAACAATGGAAGTCATTTGAACTTACCATACGAATCTTGTTGGCGGCGGAATTTGGGAAGCCCACAAACCCAAGTTCACATTTTCAATTTCATAAAGTCACGATTTTAGAGTTCCACAGAATTGGTTACAACTACAAATTCAAGAAAAAAAAAAAAAAAAGGAGATAAAAGATGAATAATGCACTGTTGGAGTAACTGCTCTCAATTTTATTAAATTACTAAAAAGCAGAAGTGGTTTGGCATTTTCGCGACAAATAGAGTGGTAAATGAAAAGGATTGACAGATGCCGATACATTTTGGCGGAAAAGAAAACAAAAAAATATCCAAAAGTTCTCACCTATTGAGTTTGATCTTGAAAGGCCATTGATCAAACGAGTCTCCAAAGGGTTGTCCAAAAAAACCCCTAAGAAGATGTTTTGACAGCGCTTTGATGTTCTGATTCCCAGAATGCCGTCACAAGAGTGACAAGAGATTGGTTATTCACCCACAGTCCCAACACGGATGGGAAGTTTGTGGCGGGGGATGAAAGTGCTTCGAATCGTGTCGTTCGCGTACTTCATGTTTGGACCGCATTATTTTTTCTTTAGCGGGGGAATGGAAGAGTGCAGTCACTTGTTTTTTTAGATGGACAAATCTAAAGTTTACAGAATCTGAATTTTTATATGTCAGAATTTTTTTTTATTTTTTTTGTCATTCATTAATCTTAATCTATTCTATCCTAGAGGATTGGGGGAGGGGGATGGGTGTTTACGGGAATCGAATCCTGTCCATATGCATGGGAGTATAAGGGACAAAGAAGTGCCGCACCCATCTGAGCCGTCCGTTACTCAGATGGACGGCCCAAATTTCACCTCAACACCTTTGCATCCGAACCGTTCGTTGCCGCGCATGCAAGATGAAATCTGGGCCGTCCATCCGAGCAACGGATGGCTCGGATGGGTGCACAACACTGGGCGTGCGGTGGGTGCACAACAGGCACCCCAAATCCAAGGGAGACACCAACTGCACTCCACTCCACTTGCTACATGTAAGAATTCAGACAGTGAAAAACTCTTCCATGTAGTTATAATTCTTCCATGTAAAAGTGTGTTTTATCGTCCGCCCAGTGGACAGACAATAGGAGGACTGCATTTAGATAAGGGTAGTTTAGAAATACTACTCTTTAACATTTTTCCTAATTCGTCCTATATTACCTTATGTTTGGTACCGAAAAAAAAAAAAAAAAGTTTTCCCCCTCGGCTATTTGGTTTCAAGGATAAGGGGTTAAGAAAGAATTTAAAAAGAAAATTGTAACCATGGAAAAGAAAAAAAAATTAAAGGAAAATAGAAGGAAGGAAAGAGTGGGGAAAGTTATTTAGGAAAATTTTTAGTTGTGGTTTAGTTTAGTTATTTTTCCTCTCATATTCCTCTCAACCCCAACAAAGGGAGAGGCAAGTGGAGTAGAGTGCAGTTGGTGTCTCCCTTATACTCTCATGCACATGGACAGGGTTCGATTCCCGTAAACACTCATCCCCCTCCCCAAGTCCCCTAAAATAAAGATAGAGTATATTAGGATTAATGAATGGTAAAAATAAAAATTAAAATTAAAAAAAATGAAGGGAGAGGATTTTTTTATTTTCCTCTCCTTTCCTTTCTTTTCTTTTCTTTTCTTTTCCAAGGTATCAAACAGAGAGAAAGGTCTGAAAAGTGAAAACGGAGAAGAAAATTTGAGAAAAAATGGGCGCCACATTTGAATTCCTCCCGCCGTATCAAAAAATTCCAGACGGTTTGGAGTTCATACTAGATATGTTGTGAAACACAGCACAGGGTCCTGAACTCCTCTCTCTCTCTCTCTCTCTCTCTCTCTCTCTCTCACGTGTTTCAATATGGGGTTTCTCTCCTCCCATGGATTGACAATCTATTTGCATTTGCTCCATCTCTAAATTTAGTTAAAAATACTCTGTTTCTCTGTAAGCATATTTTGCCTATCAGGTGCTTGTATAAATGTCTTAACCAATTTCTCTAATAGCAAGGTTACCATTCTTCATCATTCTTTTCCTCAAGGTTGTATCCATTGTCAAAAAAAAGTTCCAAGGAAGTATGGGTGGCCATAAGTAGCTTTTGGATTGAACACTTTTGATTAGCCTAAAGCTAAGGTTTGCTTATGTACTCTTTCTCTCTGCATTTTTTTAAGTTTCTTCTCCAATTAAAATATGCTTCACACTTTTTCCCTCCTAATATAAGACAATTATCCAAGGATTAGGAACCAACTGGGGAGGTTCTTTGATTTACTCGAACCGGGGAAAATTGCAACCGGACGGAGAAACTACAAGATCGTTAGTCTAATTTTAGTTGACGGGTTTATACAAACATTGGAGAAACTGATAGTACTAAAGGTTGTTTCTTAAAAGGGGAACTAACTTTTTTTAACTGCAAAAAGAAAAAATAAAATTGGAACATTCAAACGTTTGATTTGAATGGTGCAATTCCCTCTATTCCTAGTCCAAGAAATAATGCTCTAGTTCTTCTGAGGTAAGACCTTTGTGCTACAATGAATAGGTGTTGTGTTCAAACCCTTTCCAAATCTATTGATGGCGCCAAGACTTAGAACTCCCAACCTTAAGAGCAGTATGTGTTAGTCTCAGTGAAGTACCAAGGAACTACCCAACCTTAATTTGAACAAATAATACACACACACAATTGTGAAGAGGCCCCATTTGTTAAAACTCGCTTAGGGCCCCGAAAATATCAGGGACGGCCCCGGCCGAGATTAAGGAGAAGGTTCATGAACTAACTTTTTTCGATTCGCCACGTTACGTCGTTACCATTACCCGTGTTTTTCCCATTGCAACATGCAGTACCTATGGGACATGGAGCATCATAAGTCAATCCTTGGTATCATCATCAGCTGCGAGGGTGTTTTCATGGCTGCTGTTTTTAGAAGCATTACCTGTTGTTCTGTGATTCCCTTTCGCATAGAGTTGGTCTTGGGAAGTTTTCAGCTGTTGTTTTCTTCTATGAAATTTCTTAGAACATGACAAATTGTTGTAATTCTGATCTAATGTTGATGGGAAACAGAAAAGATGGGAGATAGAGAAATATTTGTTGACCGAATTCAGACTTGTGTATACAAAAAAATATTTACAAGGAAATTGTATGCTTATATGGTGGAGGTTTTTCTGATATATTTAGAGTTTCCTACTGCTCTACTTTAAGCATGGAACGAAGTTTGTGATGGACATTGACGGCCCGTTTGGATGGCGTATTAGTTTGAGAGGGATTAAATAGTAAGGGGAGATAAAATAGTCGGGGTGATTAAATAAGAAGGGTGGGCCCACATTGATGTGATAGTTAAGAAGGGATGATTAAATAATACATGGTTTGTATGATGGATAAAAAAAGAGGGATGAGGAGGGTAGATGATGTAAAAAACTGTTAAATGACATATTTGCCCTTTCATGAGCCCGTATTAGATAATTAATTAAATCAATTATATAATTTCAAAAATAATAATTTGTTATACTTAACAAAAATTAAGCTATAATAAGTCTTTCTAACATTTTTTTATATAAATTTAAATTATTAATATTTAAAAGTTCTAAATCCAAAAATTGTGTGGATGACATAGACAATTCGTACTTAACCATGTCATTTGAGTTCTCATAGAATCCATGGAGCTGCAATTTCATAGAAGTCAAATGTGATTTTTATGTGTTTATAGGATTTACGTGTTAAACTAGGAAAATCAAATTGTTGGAAAAATGGATGGAGGGAATTTGTAGAGGGTAATTTTGGAGGGAAATTTCAGAGGCAAAAATAGGGACTTGGGGTTGCTACTATGCAGCCCTTGCACAGCAGCGTGCTGTGCACCCCATGGTGCAGCCGCACCGGAATTTTTTCGACGATCGGAAATGTTCACTGCGTTGATCTCGTTGAGTACTACAAGTGTACCAAAAATCAACTCGATCGGATATCGTTAAGTGTCTCATCGGAACACAAATACCTTGAAAAAAGATGGAACACAAATGAACACAAACACTGGAACAAAACCACTAAACCTATGTTTTTTTAACTTATTTGTGTTCCGATGAGGCACTAAACCATGTCCGATCGAGTTGATTTTTGGTACACTTGTAGTACTCGACGAGCTCTACGCGATGAACGTCTCCGATCGCCGAAAAAATTTTGGCGCAGCCGTGCCATGGGGTGCACAGCAGCAACTCCAAGTCCCAAAAATAGAGGATTTGATGTTGGAGTGAAAATGAATAGCAATTCCCACCATAATCACTTTATCAATAAAAAAATTACTCTATTATCTTGATTCTCTGTTGGAGATGACTTAACGGGAGACTGGTGCAATTAATCTGGCTGTAATGTCCTTGAATCACTGCTGAATTATGTTGTTCCTATCAAGTTCTTTTGTTTCTTGAACCTCATGTTTGTGGAGTAAAGCTCTGTGTGTCGTCGTTTTGAGTCCGGGTAAAAAAATTCATAACTGTTCCTGTTTGGTGGTTACTCCTGAGAATCTTAGGCAAGGAAAGATCAGACAATTTGGCATCAAATTAGGTTTAAATCTAGGCCTTTTTACTCTGGCAGAACTGAAAGCATTCATTAGATGTTTCCAATAATCTATTTCTCAAATGTCGAACGTTTGATCGATACAAGGTTCAGTTTTGTAGGTTTTGGTCTACTGGAATCTATATGTAATCTTTAAGATACAAACAACATACCGCGAGGGAGCATACAATGACAAGACACAAAAACAAACTCGATCACAAAATCATCAAGAAGAAGAAGAGAAGTAAATGGATGGAAGAACTATGACTTGGCTCTGATAAAGTTATATAGATTGGTAGAAATTGCAATTGCACTTGTTATTACAGCAAGGACTACCATTGCAGCTGCCATGATCCTGTCCTTTCTTGTACATATACCATGAACATCTCTGTCAAACAGGGAAAGAAAAGAGCAATTTTGGTTACAAAAAATTATAAATCCAAAATGCTCACCATTTTGAAGCAATAGAACGTGATTTAATGAGTAATGTGAATATAGATTTTAGTCCCACATTATCGTTCATAGATTTTCTCATGCGACTATCCTTTATGTAACATAAAATGGGACCCATTACGATCTTACTTGATGATTCGTGTGGTTCATTATGTAGGCATTGACGTGTCTATCATCTATACTAAAAATCATGTTTATTGGACATCATTATCCATGTGATGAGAGAAATGAATGAAAAAGTCTGACTTGACCATTCATTTGTCTCAAAAAAAAAATCTTATTCGAACTAATTCTTACGATTATCCAATTGACGTCATTTTATGAATGATGGGAACTTGAGACACAAACTACTTGGATCGTGCAACGAGACCTTCTTGGGTCCCATGGATCCCGATTCATTTTGTCGAAAAAACATTTTGAGAGAGAGAGAGAGAGTACCTGAGAGCAATAGCAGATGGGAAGATGAAGGCAAGGCACACAATAGAAGTTGATCCAATAAACTGAAAGAAGTACCATATATTTGGAATGGCTATTGCTGCAAGATAAGAGCAGACTAGTAGAATCAAAGTGAGGGCAACAAATCTTTTCTTATCTGTTACCAAAGGAGACTTCTTGGGGAACAGGAATTCATCAATGTTGGCTCTCAAAGAAAAGTTCAGAAGAGGGAACACCAGCATAAGGTGGAGAGCATAGCTCAATCGAACTACGTCGTTGAGCAGTGAACCGATTGCTGAACCAGAATTTTGATCGAAATTCACGAGCATGTCTGTCATGAGTGAATCTCCAAATAGGATGTAACCAAATATACCCACGGCAAAGTAGATCGCAGCGCAAAGTAGGAGGGAGATTTTGACAGCTATGGCCATGTCAGCTGGTTTTCCTAGCTCCATTGCAATCGGATGAACTGTACATATTCAATTATAGGCATTTGTTAGACATTTCCATTGGTGTTCTAATAAAGAAAATAGTACTGTTAGAAACAAAAATGCTTTAAGTATGCACACTCCGTACGTCAAATGCACGGACAGTGTATCTTAACCGTCCAAAAGTATTTTCGACGGTCTGGATGTTAAATACTCTGACTTACCAGTCAAAGAGTATCTAAAATCTAGACCATCGATTTGTTGAAATGAACGGTTAAGATGCGTTCATCCATGTGGCATACGCGAGTGTGTGTACCCATAGCAGGACTGTATTAGAAAACATCTCCATGGAGTGATTCTTACCATTAAAATGAAACGTGAAAGCGGTGACGATAACAGGAACCGCAGTGAAAAGGTTGAAGAAGGAGGCTCCATTATCCAATTGGGGTACCAATCTCGGCCTTTTTGTTTTCCCTTCCAGTAGTGCAGAGATGGCCATCACGCAGCATATACCAACAAAAACCACAGCAAGCAGAACCGAAACCGCTGAACTGAATCTCAATGATTCTGAAACCACCCAAACAAAACAAGATATCAACAGGCTAGAAAAAGAAAGAAGGTTTGAAATCAGTGCACTTGTTTTGAAAAAAAAGGGAAACCATAATACCAACCTACTCTCCGAAACAACACTAGAGGAAGCAAAACGAAAACGACGACCAAGAGCAGAGCGAAGGCACGAGTGTTCCACCAGTAAATCCCAAACCATTGTTGCAAAACGCCCAAGTGCCCTGCCCCGTCGAGCTGACTTCCAGACAGGACATCCCCTGTACAATCAAATACACAGCATTAGTTACAGGCCTATACTCGCATAATGTTTTTTTGATAACTCAGTTGTTCGGGCTAGCTTACTTGCATAACGTTAGGACTGCTAAATACAGATATGCAGACATGTCATCGCACGCAAATGAGTTATCCACTGGGCTATGATGAAGGAAATACAATACCACATCCAAACGGACCAAAAATGCCATTCCCATTACTTGCTTAACCAAAATGTACTATTTGACTTCACTGTGTGTTGTACTATTTGACTTCACTATGTAATCCAATCTGGTCAATCGAACAAGCTTTTACAGAAATGACATAGGAAGTTCATTGGTCTGGCCATGTCCGTTAGTTTCCTTTCTATCAAATACTTTTTTTTTATAACCGGATGTCCGGGCCAACTTGCACGACGTAGTATAAAAATTCTGATTTGATAACTTCTTGCTAAATTTTTTTTTTTTTAATTAATTCTCTCTTGTTATAATTTCAAATGTTATGCTATACGTGCACAATGTACCCACTTCAGCATATAAAGTATGATGTTTATGAGCTGTCATTTTTAAAATTAGATGCTTGCTAAAAGCCAAAATGCAATTTAATTACCAAATCGCAAGGCAATATAATGTTGGAACTAATTCATCAGAATTATTGTTTTAATCATGATTTATTTGCAAATACTCTTTATGCATCCAAAGTTTAGGATAAAACTCTCTGTGTTATGTTTGTTGTGCAAAATATCTAATTGATAAGATAATTTTCTATCTCCTTTACTTTAAATCTTTTCGTTCGACTACAAAATCAGAAAACGTATAGTAGTATATTTGATTATGAGTTTTTGACTCCACTATAATAAATACTTGGCTCCGCCCCTGTCGTAAGAACAAGTTATGAACAGAGTCATCCGTAAACAACACGTAAACACTATTTTATCTTATCAGTGTGTTTTCCTCTATATTTGTATCTTCAACACAAAGAACAGTGCCGAAGCAAAGCAGTGGCTGTAATGGTGATCTATCGACACACATGAATATCATGGCTTTGTTTTATAATGCAATCGACCCATACTCCTAATCAATTCTCCCTACTTTTTTGCATAATAATACTACTCGATTACTATTTTAAAAAAAATTAAAACCTTTTCCCAAAATAACATCATATGCTTCTCAATAGAAGATAAGATTTGTCCATAGAGGAGAAATTAACTGGTACTCCTACAATTTGTGGTTAGTACACGCGTAACTAATTAACTCACATAATTTCGCAACTAAAACAAAATATTTTCGTAACCAGCCAAATGATTCGTAACATTTATGTTCGTACCGTACATATCTATTTACAACTACCAAAATATTATGTAAGAAATAGCATAGAAAGTCGTAACAAATTTAAACAAGAAATTAAATAACAAATGAACACATAAAACTGAGAACTAACTACAAAAAAATATGCGTATTTTATTTTTCTACTACTCGGCTCGTTTACAAAACAAGCCAAGGCTGAAGGCTAAGCAAATTTTTGGAACCAAGCTGGAGTTCACCATAGTTCAGCTCGTATACATAAGTTTTGCTCATCTTGTATGTAAGCTTACCCGTCAAGCTTGTTTAATACTTGAACTGAGCTTAAGTACTCAAATTTATGTGCTCGATTCGAGCTCAAGTTCCTAAAATTTTAAAAGATCTAAACTTGAACACCTTAAAGCTAGGCGAGCCTCATTTTGCATTCTCAGTCATAAAAAAATTCTATTAAAAAAAAAAAAAAATCCTTGTTTAATATTGTTGACAACAAATACATCATTGGAAATCGTATGCTTACCAATGATAATCAGGTAAATGGTTAGGCAACCAAAGTTAGTGACCATCACACAAATCTGAACGGCGACAGATCCTACCCGTCCAAACGACTCGTACATCACGCCGGCGTACGTTTTTGACTCGCCGGAATTCGTGAACCTCATTAAGAATTCAACAGAAACATCAGCCAAAACAGCCACCACTACGATCGACACAAAAGCTGGAATCACGCCCAGGACCTTGAGAGTCGCCGGAATAGACATGATTCCTCCTCCTATTATCGACGTTGACACGTTGAACACCGCGCCGGCGACGGACGCCCCCTGCCTTTCCTTCGAGGGCGGTTTCAGCTTCGGGAGGAGCGGAGCTGCTGCTCCTCCGCCGGGGTTATTCACTGCCGGCAACTTCATTCTGGTGGCGTCTGGGTTTTTTTGGTAGAGTACGATTTTGCTTCTCTTGTCTGTTTCTTCATAATCATGCATTATTGGCTCTGACGCTCTGTATATAAATAGATGAGTGATTATTGAGCGCTCCACAACACCGTAACGTGGTGCTCTTACAACTCCACTACTATTACACATTCACGTGAGACTAATACACTTATTTATGAAATCAATATAAACGTATGGTGACAGAGGTCTTTGGAGCACCAATTGGCGGTGTACTAAGAGCAACTTATAACTTTTCCTACTAGTTATTTAAAGTTCTTCTTTTGTGGTTGTACTTTTCTCCACATGGAATGCTTTAGACTTGGTTTGAATTACGAAAATAGTCGCTGTGAGTGGTGGCTGGTTTGAATGCTTTAGGATTTTTTAGGTGGGAGAATGGGAGGGTAATTTTGGTATTGGTGGGAAAGTATTCTTTGTTTTTTAGCTGGACATGTACAGGTTGGAATCTTGATTGCACGAAATTATGAATGGCGATGGGCCATTGTGCCTTGTCAGCAGTGTAACAAAAGAAAAGGAAATGGAAAATGAATGTAGACGCTAATATGGGAGATGCGGGATTAAGGGAATCACGGCTGCTATCCTTGATAGATCAATAAATTTTGTGTTCATGCTAATAGGAATTACTCCGCCCGTCCATCCTAATTTATTAGTCTCAAGTATTTTAACTAATTAAAAGAACATAATCATTACCCTTTCATACTATTTGTTTCTCTCTTTTTTTATCATTTAAAACATCATTATTACATCAAGTGAAATTTCATTACCTAATGCCCCCTTAGTTTTTAATTGGGACAAAAAAAATGAAAATAAGTTATTTCCACCGCCGGTATAGAAAAAAAAAAGTTTCCCCCAAATTAATTGCATTGCGCCATGGGTTCAAACAGTAGTCTCAAATAGTAGAACATGGACATGTGGCGCAACGCAATAGAATTGGAGGAAACTTTTATTTCCACCGGCGGTGGAAATAATTTAAACTCTCAAAAAAATTAGGACAATAATAAGCAGTGTTTGGGACCAAAGATTGGGGACGGAGGGAGTAATAAACATCCAAACCTAGACTTGCTGGTTTAGTGTGGATTTGGTAACTGATGGGTACGTATAAACCTACGGCTCACAAACGCGGCCAGTTCGGATG
Organism: Vaccinium myrtillus; assembly: GCA_016920895.1. Lineage (NCBI taxonomy): Eukaryota > Viridiplantae > Streptophyta > Magnoliopsida > Ericales > Ericaceae > Vaccinium > Vaccinium myrtillus. The sequence goes on along the minus strand of CM029280.1, from coordinate 21,940,939 downwards.
CTTGCTTGGACCGTAGTACATGACCGAGCATGAGGAATCACCACCGTGATCAAGTAAACCGTCCTAGAGGAATCCTAACAGCCCGTTTGGATGCAGTAAATAACCTCCGACTAAATAGTCCCTCTTCCCCTCATCCCTCTTCTACGCCATTTTCCACCGTTTGGCAACAAAAAACTTCCCCTGCTTCGCTCATCTCTCTTCTCCGATAGTCAGGGACAACCCTGACTAAATAGAAGCAGGGGAAGTTTTTTGTTGATAACCGTTTTCTCTCTCTATTCATCGATCGAGTGCACACCAAACACCTATTCATCAGTAACTCAAGTGAAGTGCCTTTTTATTTTTCTTTTGAAACTGTTTAGATTTGAATTAATGTCAAAATGCATGGATGTCCCACACTCATCCCTGTAAATTTTCTTATTTCGAAATTACTTATACTCCATCCGCTCTTAAACAAGAGTTCCCTCGAAAAAGGTGTGTAATTTTCAAATCAAAATATAAAGCACTTCCTTGCATAAATTTTTACACCAATTAAATATCTAATTGAGTTCTTTAATTTGGTGCAAAAAATTGAAAATTACGCACAGAAGTACTTTATTTTTTTGTTCAAAAATTACACGTCTTTTCTTTTCGTTGAGAACATTTTTTTGGGGGTGGATGGAGTAATATCTATGAATTCATCACAATAAAAGAAAGAAGCGGAACTTAATTATTGGTCCTATACTCTAGTACTCCCTCCGTCCCTTTTTAAATGTGTTACTTCGTAAATTCCACTTATTAAAAAAATATCATCATTACACCTTTCACATCAACTTTTTCCTCCACTTTACACTTTTCACATCAACTTTTACATCTATTTTCCAAAATTGTCCTTCACTTTTACCCATTAACTCTTTACCCACTTATTTTTCAAAAGGGCAAAATGATAATTGTACAAACTTTTACCCATTAACTTTTCAAACCACACACTTATTTAGGGACAACCCAAAATGGAAAGTTAAACACTTAAAAAGGGACGGAGGGAGTAATACTTAAGTTTTCATCCTTATATTAAAAAAAAATCCAATAACACACTCATTTCCTGACTTTTCATAAAAAATGATTTTTTTGTGTGTTTTTTTTTTTACCTTTTTGTTTAGCTTTTCGTCGTAATTTTTGGAATTAATCATTTGTATCGATGAATCAGAAAAGTATAAAAGATATGGATGGAAGTTTAAAAAACCATACTCCATAAGTCCATATAAGACAGCACTTTAGACAAAAATGTTTTGCACTTTTTTCATCTTTAGTGAATTTTTTTTTTTGCTTTCAGTCATAAGTTTTTACTTTTAGGGTTCTATTGTCGAGACAGATGACTAATCCATAATATATAATGCGAATCTAACAAAAAATCAGAAAAAATGAATAAAACACGAAAAACAAAAAAGACAAAAAGACCTTAGGAGGATGGAGCCTACCACCGACTTAGGGTGAGTTTCCCATTACCCCCAACTCTCATTTGTTAAAAGTACCAAGGTGATTTTAGAAACTTGCTTTTAGCACTCATCGCTAAAAAGGGGAAACTCGGCCTTAATAAAATTGCAACTATTTATCTTTCTCTCCAACCTCCCATTTATTGGGCCTTATTTATTACCTAAATTACCAATTTCCGAGTATGATAAATTTATCTTAGTTTATAGTAAATTTGTTGTATACCTGATAAATTCTTATAGGAAATTGGTATTGGCACTCCTCATTTTGATATTGGCACTCCCTTTTAGGTGAAGTTTCTAAACTACCCTTGCACTTTATAATTGCATTTATCTTTTGTTATCAAAATGGCCAGATTAACCATTTTATTTATGCAACGGACAAAGAAGGAAAAATTGGAATTTGCAGATTTAGTGCTTAACTTGGGTTATGTTTGATCAAATAACCAAAAAATTGGAATTTGCAGATTTAGTGAAGGGAAGTTTACTTTCATAGTTGTTGGTTATGTTTGATCAAATAACCACAAATTTATGTTGTACGCCGTTTAATTGATCAAAAAAATTAATCCGGATTCTTCCTGATCAAAAAGACATATTCGGACTCTACTGGTTATGTTTGTTTGAACTTTGAAGTATATTTGAATTTGCTTGTTTTGGTCTTCTTCTTGAGTGATTTTTTTTTTGTTGCCCTTTTGGCGCCCAAAATGACGTCGTTTTTGGCGATTTTCAGGGTAATTTCATGGGGCTGATTTACAGCACCCCCGGATCCGGTGTTTTATGTGAATGGTCCCATCTGCTGGTGTAACATGGAATATGTAGACATCAAATTTGCGTTAAGTTATTTGATTAGTGGAGTTCCCTCATTAGTAAAATAAAAGGGTAATTTCAGTCATTTTGATAGCAAGAGATAAATGTAATTATAAAATAAAAGGCTAGTTTAGGAACTTCACCTAATAGAGACAAAAAAAGGAGTGCCAATATCAAAATGGGGAGTGTCAATATCAATTCCCTTCTTATATTTGTATGAGGTTTTTCGACAAATTCTTAACATAAATTATAAATTATGGTCATAATACGGAAATTTCTTTGTTCGAAGACTCTGTGCCCATAGTCAATTGCTTTGTTTAACATAATGTGTAACTTTCAAGGATCATTAGTTGTATGCTTTCAACTTCAACTTAAAAAATAAGAAATAATACAGACTTTCTTTGTGCCATTATGCAACCCGCACCTTAAACTTGATTCAATAATCTCCAGATTAGTCCATTTTTATTTCTCTCACTATAACAACGACAACGAAAAGAATATCTTATTTGTAAGAATTAGTTTGGTTGGTTGGTTAATTGGTCACACTTTCTTCATGATTTTCTTTATGATTTTATTCATGAAGTTGTTGGAATTCATAGCGATCATAATAATTTGGGTAATAAAGAACTTTTTAATTCATCGTATTTGCAATTTTATCATGATAAATTTCTCACATTCAATAATATAAAACTTTGTCCATTCATTTGATTTCGACGAATTTATCAAAAATCTTGATTTATAATTTATTTTATTAATTTTTCATAAAACTACAAACAAATATAAAAAGTTATCAGGTATATAAGAATTACAATAAACTTCAATAAACTTATCATAAATGCAAATAAAATATAAAAAATATATCATATAAATTACAACAAATGTATCCCATGATAAAATTGAGAGAGAGAGAGAGAGAGAGTTTTTGCAATTTAATTAAGTACTTAATTATTAAGGATATAATAGGTCTTTTATGCATTTAGAGGGTCTTTCTTGAGAAAATTAAATATGCATCTTTTTGTAGTACACTTGCTCTCTATTACTGTTTTTGCTTTGGTTTTTTAATACTCCCTTTGTCCCATTTAAAATGCTCCTTACCAATATTTGTGTCATTTTCGAACATCTATATCTCGTAATATTTTCTAGTTAAGTTTGGTATTTTCTAGTTAAATTTGGTGTTTTTTTTGGTGTGTAATAAGAATGCTCTTATACTTATCTTATAGCAACGCCCATGATATGACTGGAAATTTGGCACGTCACACCTTCACAAATAGCATACCTCCACACAGCACATATTTATCCCGAAACAAAGAAACAAACCTTACCTTACCTTCAATTACATATTGTGCACTGCACATCTCCAACTTGAAATTTGCAATAAAATAAACGTGTTTTAAACTAAATTCGGCAGCGATAACCCACGAAAGACACCACTCCGTGTGAATTCTTAAAGAACTACATAAACTAATATAATTTTTTTCCTTTTCTTTTCTTCTTTTTTTTTTTTAAAAACACATTCCTCACCATTTTACCCACTTTGATGTATTAAATGCACACCACTGATGTATCAAATCAAATGAGGATAGGCTCATAGCGTAGTCCATTAGACTGTCTCTCATTTGTCACGTGAAAAGCTGCCGCCGAAACAAGATGTACAAGTCCATTAGTCCATTTGTCACATCAAAAGCTGCCAAAACAAAGTGTACAAGTCCATTAGTCCATTAGTCATTTCATTTCAAAAGCTGCAGAAAACTTTAAGATGCATAAAAGATGCATATAATAGGTCATAGACTAACATAAGTAGAGGTTGATTTAAGATGCATATTTAATTTTCTCAAGAAAGAAAAGGCTTATCAAGTTTTTTGAGAGTCCTGTTTGGTCCATTGCGGGATTCTCTCACGCTCACTAAATGATTTGAATAGATAATTTTAAGAGTTTTTGTCAACAACATAGACCGCACAAAAATCATATTCCTAGTATTGTTTGGTACGCATTTACATTAAAAAGTGGGTTTTGGTTCAGTGTTACAATGTTTATTTCTTTAAAATAAATGCATTTTGAAAATATATCAACCGATATCCGATCAACATAATTTTTAATGTAATTGATTTTTTCAATTGACTAACTCTAAAAAAGGAACAACTATACTTATTAAAGTTGACCCGAAAATAACCCCCAATGGACATAATAGGATGGTCCAATATCTAAAAAGAAACTTGAGAGAGCTATTTTTTCTTTCTTTTTTTGGAATGGTAAGTTATGCATATTGTTCTTCGTGGAATGAAATGGCTATCCTCAAATACGAGTGTCTCTATATACCAATGGTATATTAATCGTGAGATGAAAATTGATGATTTTTCAAAAATTAAATTCATGTTCCGATTTTCTAAACGAAATTATTATTTGTATTATCACTTTCTAATAAAACAAAACAAAGGTCCACACTTAAATTATTTTTTTTGTTCTAAAAAACTAATTTTATTATTATACATAATTTTGAGAACAATTGATGGGCTTGGGTTCCTTTAGTATCAAGATTTCAGCCCATCCCATGAAGAAAGCAGCCCACAAACCTGTCAAACAGCACATTTATTTTTTGATACCGCCACTCCCACCTTCTCTCTCTTGCTTTCCGATCGAGTCTTTCCTGTTTCGTATTCGAAACATTCATCTTCCACCTCTGCAATTGCAGAGGTCCAAATCGAAATCCTAACAATGGCCGATCAGATTGCAAGGGGAGAAGACTTCGAGAGGAAAGCCGAGAAGAAACTCACCAGCTGGGGCCTCTTCGCCTCCACTTCCAAATACGAAGATGCCGCCGATTTGTTCGACAAAGCCTCCAATTGCTTCAAACTCGCCAAATCATGTAAGTCTTTTTGCACTGATTTCGTTTTGACTGGTCGATTGCAATTCTTTAGCCATTTCTGTATTGCAATTTTGTAAAATTTGAAATATGTATCTCCGTTTCTGGTTTTTTCCTTGACGCAAGGGTTTATTTGTATCGCTCTTTAATATCAGAGTTGATTAATGATTGATCGGTCGATTAGGAATGAGTGCATGGCATTTTAATCATTATTTGTGTGAGTTTAATTTCCAAATTTTTTTGGTTGGCTTTGACTCGAGGATTGATGAATAAAAATTGTTTCAGTAACTTCAGTTGCATGGAGAAATGTTTATTTTCGGTTTCTCTTTGCAATGATTGATTAAGATGTTATAGATACGCTATTTGTTTGGCCGCCTTAACCACTACCTATATCATATTCCAGTAATTGGATACAATGTTTTAAAACCCGGACCGGTGAGCGAACCGGAAAAGGGACTGGGTGGACGGGTGGCCTTAAACCACTACCTAATCATATTCCAGTAATTGGATACTCGTGTTATAATTATAATAAAATATTATATAAATATTACAATAATAACAAAAATTAGAATATATAAACGTATAAGTATAAAAAAAATTGTAATATACATAGACCTCTCATTATTTGAAGTGAAAGAGGATGAATATCATCCCTTCCCAGTAAAAACAAAGGAAGATGGGATTTTGCACTTGTAACAAGTTTGTCCCACATCGGTGGGCAAACAAATGAGAAGTATTCCTTGCATATATAAATGCACAATACCACAAAATCCCAGTAAGATTGTCTTTGGATCATCTCACGTGTCTCCAGATCGGTGGCTTTGGCGCCATATCTAGAGCTGAAGGATAAGTTTAGTTCAAAGTTTTAGTCAGGTTAACCTAGCAACGGTTCTACGGTTAGACGTTCAACTTTGTTTGACCGGTTTTCAATAATTAAGCCGGTTTTCAAAACATAGCGTTTTTAGGTTCACAAATATGGACCTTGAGATCAAATGATAAAAAGAGGGAAAACATTGATTGGATACTTGATGAAACAAGTCTTAAGTTTTTTTTTTTTTAAAAAGATGACATTTTGTCCTATAGAATTTAAACATTCTTGTTTGTTGAATATGAAGAGATAAAGAAGTCTATTAAGGCCAAAAAAAAATTGGTGTCAGTGTATTGTTTGTATTATATGGACTTTGTATGTTTTTTTAGAGATGAATTACGTTGAGAGTAGTGTAGAATATAGATAGCTATGCATATCTAGGAGTTAGAGGATTAACCTAGCACCCTATCGTGACTTTGTGCTTCTATGCCCTTTGAAGCCGTTCTTACCCAAATAAGAAGTCCTTGAGATCAAATGATAAAAAGAGGGGAAAAAAAATTGATAAGTAATAAGAAAAATTGAAGGGAAGGCTCTTCCATGGCTAGGTTCTCTTGAAAAAATGATTATGGATTTACTTGCTGTGAGTCATCCTTGTGCTTTGGAAGAATTTTCCTTTTCCAAGAAGGTTTTCATTTCTTTGCTACTAGAAGGAACAGTTCTGATTAAAGTTGGCCCCATTGTTTGAAGCAGATTCATAAATATTACGCGTTTGTGTATTGTGGTAGCTATCTTTATGACAAATTGGATACTCAGGGTCCCATTGTTTGAAGCAGATTCATAAATATTACGCGTTTGTATATTGTGGTAACTATCTTTATGACAAATTGGATACTCAGGGGACCAAGCTGGATCAACATATGTCAAGCGAGCAAATTGTCATCTAAAGGTGAGTGCTTCAACAGTTCAACCTACATGATTTAGGTCTTTCTGTTTTACCAACTGTTTAGTAAGCCTATTGTGACACTTGTTTTACAGGCGGATAGCAAACATGAAGCTGCTACTGCATATGCTGATGCAGCCCACTGCTATAAGAAGACAAACACTAAAGGTCTGTATGGTGTGACCTCTATTATGCAATGGGTGCTTTTAGAGATAAGCCAAATAGTCACGCCGATGTATGATCACATGACTTTTAAACCCCTACTACTGTATCAAAGAACACAAATTTCTGTGGCTTCAAAGGGGTACCATTTTATTTATTGAATGCTGATTAATGTGTGACCAAGCAAAACGGTAACTGTCTTGGATTTGTAACCTTATATGTTCGTTGTAGCTTAAAATACAACTTATTCTGTAGTAATTAGAAAAGATGCTCACTGCTGTGATAACTAAAAGTTCTTTATCCAGAATATACTCTGAATTAATTTAATGATCATTCAAGGTGTGAAGGTAAATGTTTACCTCTAATTTATCACCTGTTCACTCACAATTACCAATAATATTCTCTGGTAGCAAACTCTAGGGTCATGGGTTGCTTACCTTTCCTATGTGTTGCATGCTTTTCAGAGTCAGTATCTTGTCTTGAGCAAGCAGTCAATATGTTTTTGGAGATTGGAAGGCTTAACATGGCTGCAAGATATTACAAGGTACAGCCTCAAACTATTCTGTCAGTAACAATGTTGCCCTTGAGGCAGTTGTTGGGGATAATTGCTTTATTATCAATACTTTGTTACATCTGTGACTTCTGACCTTGTATGTTACAATATTAAATCAGATAATAATGGATGCTATGAACCTGAAGTTAGTGTTAACCTATGGGGCCATTGCATAGAATGGCTAGTAAAGCTGTAATAGTTGGTAACTTGGAACTCTTTTCTTCTTGCGCAGGAAATTGCTGAATTATGTGAGTCTGACCAGAACTTTGAGCAGGCCATTGTATACTATGAAAGAGCTGCTGATCTTTTCCAAAGTGAGGAAGTAACTTCTACTGCTAATCAGTGCAGGCAGAAAATTGCACAGTTTGCTGCTCAATTAGAACAGTAAGCCTGTTCTCTCACTGTTATATGCATCTTATGTGGCTTCGGAGTTTTCTAAATGTATGTGCTGAGCTGAATTACCCATGGGTATAAATCTTTTCTGAAATTAACATTCCACAGAGGTAACATCATATTGTTGAATTTAGTCTACAGTGCATGTACATCTATCCTGTTTAATCTTTCTGTCTCTGCAGAGGAATTGATTGAAGAAGGTAGATGTCCTTGTAATGGATATTTTCCATTACTAGGGTCATATAATATACATACTGGTGTTACTCACTAGTAAGATACGAAGATATCATTTTCTGATGTACTGCCAAAGAACGATCAATGTAGTTTGTAGAAACCCAAAAGCCTAAGCTATTAGGTGTAGAGGTCCTAACATTATATTAAGAGATCACTCATTCCATACCCAAGCAATGTGAGATTGTATTTCCTTAACATCCTCCTCGCGTGCTTACCGTTTTGAGGTTTGTTGTGTGTAGCCTCTTTTTGGGTCTATCATCGTGCAGCCTTTTTGTTGGATCTGTCAATGTGAGCTGTGGATGTTAAATTTTTAAAATGTGGGGTGGAAAGGGCCCCGCTCTAATACAATGTAGAAACTTTATATCCAACCCAAAACTTAAGCTATTAGGTGGAGAGGTCACAACCTTATATTAAGTGATCATCCATTTCATATCCAGGCAATGTGAGATTGTATTTCCTTGACATTGTTAACTTTAATTTTGTTACCAGTTTGAATGGCATCAGTATACAATGTGTAGCATCATAAGTATTTACTCACATAGGTGCGTATGGTGAATTTCCACATTGATTTTCTGTATTACGGATCTCTCTACATGTTATCATTTGGTTGTGCATATGATATCATCGTGTTACATTGGTGGAAAATCTTGAGGAAGAATCAGCCATGTGCTGTTAGCCTGTTCTGGATCTAATATGCTGAAATTATTTGTCCAGATACCAGAAAGCAATTGAGATTTATGAAGATATAGCACGGCAATCGCTGAATAATAATTTGCTTAGGTATGGAGTTAAAGGACATCTTCTTAATGCTGGAATTTGCCAACTTTGTAAAGGCAAAGGTGATACCATTGCAATAAACAATGCATTGGAGCGATATCAGGTATAAGCACAGATCTTATCCAATTCAATGACTTCTTTGCCATGTTGATTTGTTGGATTCTATAAACAGTGATTGCATCTGCAGGATCTGGATCCAAATTTTTCAGGGTCGCGAGAGTACAGATTGCTTGCGGTATGTATAGCTTGTGAAACTGGTTGTTGGTTTTGCATCTGTTTTCTCCAATTTAATTTCAGGATTGTTAGGGTATGATTTCAGGGACTACTTGGAACTTCTTAGCTGATAGGATATTTTTCTTTCATAAGAAGGGCACGATTTAAGACAACTACCTCTTTACATTTAATTAAGCTGCCTCCTTTTATGTCGAATTTAATAGGGGGTATCCATCCTTTTTATCTTGACATGATCCGCATAACATGGATGACTTTTCATCTTTGGTAGGGCGTAGCTGATGCCATTGATCAGGAAGACGTCGCCAAGTTCACTGATGCAGTGAAGGAGTTTGACAGCATGACCCAACTGGTAAATTGTTTTCTTTTCCTATTCAAACTCTTATCGAAGTCGGAATTCTGGTTTTTTTGGTAGCATGCTTGAGTTGAGTGGGTTGGTTTCTGCTACTACTTTTGCTCTGATTGAAAACTACTAGCAAGTTAAAAAGTCTCTAACCCTTCCGACATAGTATGATCTTCCAGTGTTATTCAGCTTGTATGACGACATTAGCATGCTTATTTGTATTTTTGGAGACCTGTCTTATCCTTTTCACTATTTTCCTGAAATCTCCGTTCTTTTTTTGGCAACCCTTGGCCCAGTCGTACCTCTATTTTTGCAGAGATGGTAGTTGATCTTATCGACATTTAAACTCTAGTTTGGGATTTCTCAAATAATAACAATGATCCTTTGATACTGTTGTTCGAAAATTCAAACAAATCATTAAGTTCATCTGAAAGAAGAAAGAAGCATGTTAAGATCGATCAATAGCACAAGGGCAAAAAAAGCATAACAGCAAAAGATAACAGATAAACAAGTAATGAAGGCATACTTTCGAAATTAGTGGGGTTTTTTTTTTTTTTTTGAAAGGCGAAATTAGAGGTTGAACCTACAAAAGGAATGATTTTCAATGGTTTTGCCAAGCGGGTTGAGTTGAATGCCAACAAATCTGAGGCGATGAAATTAGTGCAATGGACAGACGGAGAATATTGTAAGAGCGCTAGCAAGAGAGAGTGATTCATCTATTCGACGATTAGATTTCCCTTGACTAAGCAGTTCTTTAGTGCACCCAATTGCTTTTGTTGTTTTGGCTTCGCCATTAACAGGTTACTTATACAACACCCACTTAGTTATCTCGTTGATTTTGGATGTCGTACTCAATTTCACGACATTATTCCATCTGATATTTTTGTCTGTCTTAGATTCAGAAACCGCATTCCATATATTAAAGTGAATATTTCAATACCTTAAGTTGGTTCCGCATGTTTCACTGCGCAGGATGCATGGAAGACAACCCTTTTGTTGAGAGTTAAGGATGCACTGAAGGCGAAAGAGCTAGAAGAGGATGATCTCACTTAAATCTCTTGTAAATTCATGTTATTTTATCTGTATTCCTTTCCGATGATTGCACTTGGTGAAACTTGTGTCTGATAATCCGTGCTTACGCTCTTTCTTTCTTTCTTTCTTTCTTTTTTTTTTCATGTGTATTTCATTTTTTGTCAATTTGAATTGGATTTGTTTGTCCTTGTAAGTGATGAGTGTGTATTGGAATAATGGCTTCCTTTCAATTCCTGATGTTTCAAAGATTGTGACAAATAGGCAGCACCTTGAAGAAGACGAAGTAAAAAAGGAAAGGGTATATTACGCTGACCACCCCTGAGGTTTCTGATAAATACATTTACCTCCCCTCTGGTTTAAAAAATTATTGTCAACTCCCAGTTTACGAACTACTACGTATACATATAGCCCTCTTGCCATTAATAACCAATACTATCGTATTAAAAGGAAAAAAAAAAGGGAAAAAAAAAACTTTACTGAGACTTTTATTTATCGATATTTCATTTGATCCTAATATTTATTTTGGAGGTAATTAAATAATCATCCGTTTTTTGGACACTATTTAGATTTTAATCTCCCACTATTTATGAAATTATGTTTTCATCCTCTTGTAATGTGATTTACCATTATTACCCTTCCTATATATTAGCAGGTGGAAAATATTAGAGGATGAAAAATATAAGATGGAAGTAATTTTTGAAATTCAAAAGAGGGATGATATTGTTTCAACAAATCAGATGAAGTTCAAAATCCTGATTGAAGTTTACCGAATTATTATGGATGTTTGAAAAAGAGGGGGTAGAGCCTGTGGTGGATAATTGGTTACCCCATGTTTCGGCAGTCATTTTTATCACGAATGGAAAACTTCATGGGTACATTCCATTTTGTTTCATTCCTTGTAATCTTGTTTTTTATGGTTTAACATGCTCTTTGAATATATTTACCATGAAAAAATCATGTATTTAATTTTTACCATGATCAATTTTTTATGGTCACAGTTTATTATTTGTTCAAATTTACCATATCGATGGTTTGTTATGATCATATTTACCATGATTGAGAAAACTTCATGGTTGAAACTCAAAAGAGGGATGAAAAAATCACATATTTAATTTTTACCATGATCAATTTTTTATGGTCACAGTTTATTATTTGTTCAAATTTACCATATCGATGGTTTGTTGTGATCATATTTACCATGATTTACCATGATTGGGAAAACTTCATGGTTTGTTATCGATGGTTGGACCACTGAAAGGTCCCCAAAATCCATCGATAACTCCCTAAAAATAGGACAAACTCCCTACAACTTCCTCCTAATCCCTCTCTCTCTCTCTTCTTCTTCTTTTTCCTCATTCATCCCGAGAGACAAAAAGAAAAATATAAAGAGAGAGAGAGATGGGGAATTGCTAGACCATTAATGCAGCAGCAGTAATGATACATCATCCATGTGAAAAGATAGAGAAGAAGTATTGGACTATAACAGCTAGTGAAGTGACACTGCCGATGACCATTGATTAGGACGACGATGATTACGGCGATGGACGATGTCGAGTGGGACGATTAGGAGACCGGTGCGGCGGGATGATTCTGAGACCATTGCAGCGGTACTGATTGTCACTGGACGTTGAAGAAGACGGTGATATCGACGGGGAAGGCGCCGTACAACGAAGATGGATGATGGCGAGACGGCGAGATTCAGTGGACTAGCGTTGATTTGGGATTTCGGGATGGCGAAATTCAATGGACTAGCTTTGATTTCAGATTTCTGGACTAGTGTTGATTTGAGATTCAGTTGAAGGTGACATATTAGGGATTATTTTGAAGAACAACAAATGAGGGATTGGGTTTTATCCCATCATCCTATAATTGCGGAAGAGGACCACCTAATTTGAAATTCATCCATTTCTACCACCTCCTATATGCAACTTTAATTTTAGTCCTCAATCCTCTAAAAAGCTCAGGATGATTTTCTAATTTCAAGGGAATAAGAGGATGATTATTTAAGTGCCCCTTTATTTTGTTATTCTTTTCATCTATGAATTAGGTCCAACACCAATAAGGACCTAAACACAAGCGTCATCTAATTTGTTGTCTGTACACCAATAAGAACCTAAGATTTTAAAATCAATTTTTTTTTTTTAATTCCATTTCTTAGCTTGGTTGATGTAAATTAGTGATTGACTTCTTTACACAAAAAGTGATTTTCACACTCCAGACATTTTTTTTTTCTTTTTTTCAATTTTATAATTACAGCAGGACAGTTTTTAGGAACAAGCAAATGGAGCAATGGAAGAATAATTTGGTCTTTCTACACAATAAAGACAAAAAAAATTGCATAGGAGAGTGTCAAAGTTATCTTCTTCTTTTTAAATCAAAGTTCTTTCTTTTTCTAACATATCCTGATATAATAGTGATGTATTTTCTCAATCAATTCTTTTTTATGAAATCTTCTGTCTGCAATAAGCAATTGCATTATGGCTGCTCCACACCTTAGACAAGGTGGTCAAGCGAACACCCTAAATTCTTTTCTGTGTTTATAATACATATATGTAATAATTTTAGTTTATACTTGTTTTGAACACCCAATTTTGATACTCTTAAAACACCCAGTCCACACAAACAATTGAACACTTAGATAAAATTTATCAATATTTGATAGATTTTGCTATTTTTGGGGTGGCATTGCTAATATTAATAGATAAAATTTCTGTTCATTTAATTGTGATTTCGAGAGTTTGTAAAGTGTAAATATATTTGAACACCCTACTAAAAATTTCTGAAGCCGCCACTAAATTGCACTTTAACTACCATGAAGTTATGGCACAATAAAATACACTAGGATAAAGAATAATGATGCTTACCTCACCCTTTCTGGTCTTGAGCTGAGACCTGAATTACTAATTTAATCTTGACCTGAATTTACTTTAATCTTGGGCCTACAAAGGTCACATAATTTGAACAAGTGATTTGTCATTCTTTGCCACTTTATGAGGTTCTTCAATAACAAACAATCATACATCATTTCGCACTTGAAAAAATTAATATCCCTTGAAAAATGAAACTAAGAGCCCATATTCTGTGGTTTCAAATTTAGCTTTTATTTCCAAATTGAAAGTTGATACATGCAATTATGCAAACCAACGGAAGTGACAGGCGGCTCCACATAGGTGATCAATTGAAAAAAAAATATTTGTTTAAAATACATGTAATTTTTTGTACTTTTATTTAAGTTTTGTCCTTTTTGAACACCCTAACTAAAAATATTTGAACACCCTAGCTTAAAATATTTGAACACCCTACCAAAAAAATTGAACAACTAACCCCAAAAAATCAGCCCACAAACCAATCCAAGGTAAAGAACCCAATTGAATACTTATTCGTCCATCAATCCAAGAAATTCACAATTAAATACATAATATATTAGCTCAAAACAAATTACATACTCTTAGTGACAAAATAAAAAATATAGAGAGAGCAAAAAGTATATATTGCTATGGATTTCGTGCTCTGGCTTTTCTCCAAACAACAATCAACTTTATATCCACAAAAAATAGAAGTATATGTCAAAAAAAATCTTTGTGAACATATTCACCAGACAATTTCTTACAATAAAAACTAATGTGTTTATGTGCCAACATGCAATTGTGATATATATATTACATATTTTCGTATTATTTGGTATCATTATTCAAACAAATAAAAAAAATTGTGTATATATTGTCAGTTAATAGAACTAATAGAGTTAAGGTAATTTTTGAACCGTAGTCAAAGTTCCTGGAGTAGCCACGGAACCACTTTATGTTACAGCTACTCCAATGCTGATGGAAAACTGGCTGTATACTCGTAATTTGGCACGAATTATACAATTCCATGCTCCAGTGATGATGGATAATCGGGCGTATAATGGCCAAGTTCTAAACTTAGTTTTGTATTTGGAAGCCATCCTTACCACCTCACTAATCCAAACAAAAATCTACCAAAAATGGAGTTCGGAAACAAACCTCGCCGACTATTTTTTTTTTTTTTTTTTTTTTTTTTTACAAACAGCTTTTTGTTTTTTTCCAAATGGTTTTTTTCTCAAATTGTACCATAAAAAATATCAAATTAATTGTGGATAAAACTCGCTCCCTATCAATATTTATCTTGTTCCCCCATTTCTCTCCAAATCAATAAAATAAGTTTACCAATTATGAGACGGAGAGAAAGTTACTTAGAATGTTTGGTTTTAAAATAGAACTCGGCAGTCGCCACTGGAGGGGAGTGCTAAAATTTGGCACAAAAAGCACTATTGGTGCAAAATTATGGAAATAGCAAGGTGCTTTTATAAAGACAAGTTCTTGGGTTCGAATCTCAAAATAGTGTCTCATTTCCTAACCCTTCGATTAGGAAAGAGTAGCTTTCTTGCATTGACAATTTTACAGTATTTTTACACACAGAACAAAAGAATAAGTAGCTGTTAAGTTTGCAATTAAGAACACATAATCATTGTGCTAAAGCAGCAGGGTTTTTCATCTCTCAAGAGAATCGACAAGACTCATACCTGCTCCTCATTATAAAAGTAATTTCTTTTCGTGTTTAATAATGCACTGTTAAATTGGTTCTCACTTTTCCTTTGGTAACTAGCTAGAATGTGTAAGAGCATCTCCAGCCCTATACCCTTTTTTTTCCTCAAATTTGAATAAAATCTGAGTAAAAGCTCCATTTGATACCACCCTCTCCAGCCCTTTACTCAGATTTCAAGCCCTAGCCGCCACACACCGCCTTCCTCCACCAGAAAAACAATCGCCTCCGTCACCAAGATTGCCGCCGTCGAGCTCTAAAACCACCGCCTATCACCACCACCATCGGAAAGCACCACCAACGTCAAAACCACCACCAAGGTCGAACTCTGAAACCACCAACGTTGAGCTCTGAAACCAGATCTGCAACGATGACCACACCACCAATGTCCACCGTCACCAGACTCTGAAACCACCGCTTTCCGGCGACGACCACGGCGGCGAGTGCTTTCCGACCACCACAAAGTAGCCGTTAGAAATTTGGGTTCAGGTTTGGTTGTCCCTTGATTTGGGTAAAATTTTGAGTAAAACTCAGTTTGATATGGGTTTGGTTCAAAGACTAGAGCTTGATTTTGAGGGTTTTTACTCAGATTTCAAATTTGAGTTTGGTTCTGAGTATGGGCTGCAGCTGCTCTAAGTACTCATATTTGGTGGGGAAAAAATTTATGAAGGTAAAATTATTTGAGTTGGGAACTAAAGTTAAAATTTGTTAACAATTTTAAATTCTAATTTCTGTTTATATCAAACCTATTCAGATGTACGTAACAGTTGCTAGAAAATATACTCCCTCCATCCCTTTTTAAATAATACCTTTGAGAAACGTGTATTTTTGTAGCTGCTAAAAAATGCATTTTTGTAGCATGGTTTTAATTTTTTTTTTTGCACCAAATTAAAGTACTCAATGAGCACTTTAATTTGGTATAAAAAATTTAAAAAATTATATAAAGAAATATGTTTTTTAAGGATTTAAAATTGCACGTATTCCGATGGAGATCACTTAAAAAGGGACGGAAGGAGTACAAAATATGAAGGGTGCCGATCAAGACCGCAGCCCCCACTACCTCCACATCTGCAACACCCCTCTTACAGCAAAGATAATGCAACTCTTATGAGGCCAGTACAAGCGGAGTTTTGATCCTCTATTAACTGGCCCGCAGATGTGGATTTTAGGATTAATCCCGTAAAAATGAATCGAGATGTGTGTAAGTTGGTCTTGACACATTGAGTTGTCGAGAAAAAATAAATAACGCGATAATGCACAAGCAACTTTGCTCCATTTTTCCGTGCTTAACTTTTCCTCCACAATCCACTTACCATACCTAAGAATTTTTTTGGTACAACTTGCACCTTTCCTAATTAGGACAATGGAATACTTCTAAAAATGCCACTTGCCTAATTAGTTTAGAGATCAGTCCAAATAAGACATAACTAGCTTGTTGGTTTTGCTGTTTTTAGGTATTGAGATTGATGAGTTTCTAATTTCTTGCATTTTGGACAAAGCAGAGTTCACTGTCATGGCCTAACATCAAAATTGTCACTATATGCACAGCCGCGGGGCCACTAGTAATTTTACAGGGTGTAGTGAGTGAATCTGGACCGTCAAAAGTGTTTTCAACTGTCTAAATTTTTAACAAACAATTCGCGCGAATAGTTTCTTTAAAATCTGAACCGTCCAAAACAAATGGACGGCTGTCAAACTCACTACACGTTTGTAGTGAGTTGTTCACTCCAGGCCCTCCGGTCCCATATATGCATAGTGGTATATGTCAAATCGAATTTCTTTTGGCACAGTGCGAATTGTTTATTTAAAATCCGAACTGTCCAAAACAAATGGACGGCTGTCAAACTCACCACACGCCTGTAGTGAGTTGTTCACTACAGGCCCTCTGGTTCCATATATGCACAGTAGTATATGTCAAATCGAAATTTCTTTTGACACAGTGCGAATAATTTATTTAAAATCCGAACCTTCCAAAACAGATGGACGACTGTCAAACACACTACACGCTTGTAGTGAGTTACTACAGGCCCCCTGGTTCCATATATGCACAGTAGTATATGTCAAATCGAAATTTTTTTTGCCACAATGCGAATAGTTTATTTAAAATCCGAACTGTCCAAAACAGATGGACAGCTGCTTCACGCCTGTAGTGAGTTTGCTCACTACAGGCCCCCCGGTTCCATATATGCACAGTAGTATATTTCAAATTGAAATTTCTTTTGGCACACACAAATTCAATACTTAGTATACTGCTGAAAATTCAGCTTCATTTAATGGATTACGATTCAAAATGTTGACTTCGAATCAAGGCCAGAGTTCTAACATTCAAGTAGCCCCTCCAATAAGTTGGATAATCAAATATCATCACAATGACTTTGGCAATATAATCAAAACTGACCACTTGTTTACTACATAAATCCGTGGAAGAAACATCCACTGCTGACTACTCCGCGGAGTATTAGCTATTGGTCAATTCTTTTTTTTTTTAATAGATAATGATGAAATAATGTCATCAAATTGACAAGAAAATTTCTAAAATCAACCAACAGGACTGTCGTTAAGCTTTAAAAAGTGTATTGAAATTCGTGAAAAGTGTATAAAAGTATGTGAAAGTATATTAAAGAAGTATAAAAATGTACACTGGAAAGTGTGTTTTGGTCTTTTTATTTGCTTATTGTCAGCCCAATAAAAGTACCCACGTACTCCTATGTTTGAGTGGCCAACTTTAACACTTCATATTCCAGAAAGAGGAGGAATTAAAAATGTCTTGCCACAGTACTGTAGAAGAAGAAAAAAGTACTCCATTAGTTTAGAGAGAGTTGTGGTTGGGTCAGAACTTGAACACACTTGCATATCCACTCAGATCGTGTGTAGGTTCCACACACACAAACTCTAAATGTGCTGGAGTAAAATGCAAGTGATTATAGTC
The DNA here is from genome assembly GCA_016920895.1 of Vaccinium myrtillus. Taxonomy (NCBI): domain Eukaryota; kingdom Viridiplantae; phylum Streptophyta; class Magnoliopsida; order Ericales; family Ericaceae; genus Vaccinium; species Vaccinium myrtillus. The sequence continues at coordinate 21,922,841 of CM029280.1, read as the reverse complement.
CTAGCCAAATTGATCCCTAAGAGCATCTCCAGCAGTCTCATTTTTTCGCCGATCTGGACAAATTGTTGAGCCGAAGTGCCCAAATCCGGCTTCCATTGCCTTGCCATTTCTTTCCTTTGCTACAATGATTCGCCACACCCAACGAGTCACCATAGCAATCTACAATGCTCTCTCTCTCATCCACCAGATGTTGCCAGAAAAATGAGTCGAAATAGATCCAGCACCGAAAAACCGAGTTGGAAAACAAGTTAGAAAAATGTGCCGAACAAACGAGTCAGAAAAACTCGTAAAAAAAACTAGGGGAAAACACATTGGAAAAACTAGTTGGGAGTTTTGTGAATTGAATAAACCATTTTGGTTTGGCTTTGGAGTTGTGATTTATTTTCTGGCTTTGGAGTGGTGATTTATCTTAGTCTCTAATATTGATCCCAACCGTTGAATTCCTACAATGTGCAAAGAAGAATATCATCCAATATGGATTGGCAATCTGCATTTTTTACTGTAAAATAGATGGCAAATATTTTTTTAACTTAAACCGACGACAAAAATGTGTTTAACTTAAACCAACAACAAATATGTATAAAACCATCAATTTTATAGAACAAAATACAATTTTTTAAAATGCCTATTGATATCTAACTTATTTTCTCGTAGACGTGGTTTTCTTTGCGAGTTTTACGTTGAGTAATTTGAATCATCGAATAAACCCCAAGGGGTTGGCAAAGTGGTCTTGCCTTGGACTTTTGGGGGTTTGCTCCCGCCTAAAATCTTAGGTTCAATTCTCATTGTCAGCAAACTTCTTGTGTATATATATATACGGAAAACTTCTTATCCACACTCCCGGAAATAAGAAAAAAATGGGTTTTTTTTGTGTTGCAAATTATTTTTGGAAAATCCGATCCGTCCAATATGTTCAGAAGCTGTTTTCAAGGGTCTACGAGGAAAATCTTCAAAAAAATCTTGGGAAGGGCTTGATCCAAGCGCTGCAAAAAAATGTAAATATATATTTTTGATCAACTGCTTGGATCAAGCCCTTCCCGTATTTTTTTTTGAAGATTTTCCGCAAGATTCCCCAAACACATTCTTTTTGGACGGATCGGATCGTCAAAAAAATGTTTGGATCATGAGGTCCTGAATGAAAAGTCCGTCAATGTGTTCAAAGGTGTTTTCAGAAGGGTCCACGCACTTGAAATCTTCAAAAAAAAAAATGGAAGGAAGGACTTGATCCAGCAGCTATCGCAAAAATGTAAGTATATATTTTTTGCGAAAACTGCTTGGATCAAGCCCTTCCCGGTATTTTTTTTTAAAGATTTTCCGCTTGGACCCTTGAAAACACCTTCTGAACATATTGGACGGATCGGATCGTCAAAAAAATGTTTGGATCAGGTCCGGAAATTCGGAAATTAAAAGTCCGGATGTGAAGCAAACCATATATATATATATATGGATAAACTTCCAATGAGGGTCCCTCATTGAAGTTAAAATGCGGACCTCACCTTTCCGAGCCAAATTTCGACGATCCGAACCGTTCAATGTTTTTAAAATGCATTTTTAAGGGCCCCCGCAAAGATTCGTCCAAAAAAAATACCCGGAAGGGCTTCATCCGATCGGTTTTTGTTAAAAACGTTATATATAGCGTTTTTAACAAAAACCGATCGGATGAAGCCCTTCCGGGTATTTTTTTTGGACGAATCTTCGCGAGGCCCTTAAAAATGCATTTTAAAAACATTGAACGGTTCGGATCGTCAAAATTTGGTCCGGAAACACAAAAAAGGCTAGGTCCGCATTTTATTTTCCAATGAGGGACCCTCATTGGAAGCTTATCCATATATATATAAGGGCTCCTTTGGCAAAAAAGCAAAAAACAGTTTTTTGGTTTTTTTGTTGTCTTTATTCAATTTTGTTTTTACATTTTGTAGTTTTGTGTCAAGTTTTCGTGGTTTATGGATTCGTCTCGACGAGACAAATCCAAAGAGTACAAATTTACGGTCAAAACTATTTTTTTTTTAATAAAGCCAAAATTAAACCAATAACATTCAAAATGAAGTGAAAGCTGAAAGGATGAGGTAAGAAGAGGAACCGCCGCCTCCAGCATTAGGAGTGATATAATAGAAAAATAAGGTAGGTCAATTTTTTTGGAATAAATAATGTCATCAAAGTGAAAAAAATAGCATTTGCATAAGTGCACATTTGGTGATAAGTGATCACATCAAACACAACCACTGCTAAAGTTAATTACTATCTTTTTTTTTTTTTTTTTGGGTCTTGACACATTGTAGGATTAATCCTCGATTAAAAAATTAATCGAGATGCGTGTAAGTTGGTCTTGACACATTGAGTTGTCAAGAAAAAATAAATAAAGAGATTAATGCATAAGCAACTTTCCTCCATTTTTCCGTGCTTAACTTTTCCTCCACAATCCACTTTACCATACCTAATCTTTTTTTGGGTACAACTTGCACCTTTCCTAATTAGGACAATGGATTACTTCTAAAAAAAGCCACTTGCCTTAATTAGTTTAGAAATCAGTCCAAATAAGACATAACTTGTAGGTTTTGCTGTTTTTAGGTATTGAGATTGATGGTTTCTAATTTCTTGCATTTTGGACAAAGCAGAGTTCACTGTCATGGCCTAACTTCAAATTTGTCACTATATATGCACCGCAGCGGGGCTAGTAGTAATTTTACAGGGTATGGTGAGTGCATCTGGGTCATTAAAAGTGTTTTCAATGGTCTGGATTTTAAACAAACTATTCGGGCGAATAGTTTATTTAAAACTCGAAACGTCCAAAACAAATGGACGTTGTCATACTCACTACACGTTTGTAGTGAGTTGCTCACTACACGCTCTCCGGTTCCATATATGCACAGTAGTATATGTCAAATCAAAATTTCTTTCGCCACAGCGCGAATAATTTATTTAAAATTCAAACCGTCCAAAACAAATGGACGGCTGTCAAACTCATTACACGCCTATACTAAGTTGCTCACAGGTCACTGTAGCCCCCCTAGTTCCATATATGCACAGTAGTATATTTCCAATTGAAATTTCTTTTGGCACACACAAATTAAATATTTAGGGGCTGTTTGATAAAATTGAATGCTGAAAATTAAAAAACTTGATGTTGAATCTGTTAAGCTAATAAGTTGTTTGATATGCACTGAAAAATAAGCTATTTGATGTGTACAAAAAGATGAAGTATTAAATTCACTAATTTTTCTACTTTACCTTTTATAATTTCATACCGGAATGCAAAAATCAAATCAATAAATGAAAAAAACATATAGTTATCCAACTAAAAAAATAACACAATATTGACAAGATGATGTGAGGGTGGAATGGTGGTGGAATACTGGTGGGAGTTATGGCAGCTGCGGTGGCGGTAGATTGATAGTGGGAGTGTTGGTGGAGTAATGGTGTTGGTGGTAGTGGTTGTGGAGTGGTGGCATCAGGTGGTGGTGGCGGTGGTGGTGGATGAGGCAGGTGATGGTGGGAGTAGTTGTGGTGGTGATGTAGTCGTCGTGATGGTGTTAGTTGTGGTAGGAGTAACGAAGTGGTTGTGTGAGTGGTGGTGGTGGTCTTTGTGGTGGAAATGTAGGCGGCAGAAGAGTGTTTGTGGTAGCGGTGGAGTGGTGATGGAAGTAGCAGAGTAGTAGTGGTATCTATAGTTTTGGTGGTAGTGGCGGTGGTGAAGATGGTGATGGTGGTGGTGGTGGTAGTGGTGGAGTGCTGGCATCGGGGCGGCGGTGGTGGAGTGATGGTGGGAGTAGTGGTGGTGGCGATGTAATGGAGGCAATGATGGTGCTAAGAGGTGGTGGTGGTGGTAGTGGCGGAGTGGTGGTGGTGGCATGAGTGGTGGTAGTGGTGATGTGGTGGTGGTGGTGGTGGTGGTGGTTGAGGTGGTAATGGTGGTAGAGTAGCAGAGTGGTGGTAATGAAAACACACAAATTCAGCAAAAATTAAGTAGCTCAAAGCTACTTAATTTTTATTAACTTTTAAGCTTACATTTTAAGAGGCACTTAATCTTTTTAAGTAATGTAGAATGTAGTTATCAAACCTACTTAATCACTTATTACTTAATTCATTCAATTTTAAGTGTTGAATCTGTGTTATCAAACAAGGCCTTAGTATACTGCTTGAAAATTCAGCTTCATTTAATGGATTACGATTCAAAATGTTGACTTCGTATCAAGGCCAGAGTTCTAACATTCAAGGCCTGTCCTAATAAGTGAATCCTTTTAGTAGAAATGCGCTTTTGTGCAACAAGTGTTTGCGTCATGTTGTGCGGCAAAACTACATCGTTTTGCTCATTTTCTTAGCATATCCAAGGGCCCTGTTTGGAGAGTTAAGTGTGGAGTTTAATTTTGGGGTTCAATTTTAGGGGATTTAGGTTCTTTGGGGTAGGGTATAATGAGTTTAGGCACTTGGATTTTAGGCACTTCAGGTTTAGGGTTTAGGCATTTTGTAATGGTTTTTTCTTCCTTCAAACAAGGCCCTTGGAAGTTTTGGAAGTGTGCACAAAAATCAAGCAAAATGACGTAATTTTGCCGCACAACACCTACCGCATAACACCCACCCCAGATCCCTAATAAGTTGGATAATCAAATATCATCACAATGACTTTGGCAAAATATATATATATTCCTTTGGCAAAAAAGCAAAAAACAGTTTTTTGGTTTTTTGTTGTCTTTATTCAAAAAAAAAAATTACATTTTGTACTTTTGCGTCAAGTTTTCGTGGTTTATGGATTTGTCTTGTCGAGACGAATCCAAAGAGTATAAAATTACGGTCGAAACTAATTTTTTTTTTAATAAAGCCAAAATTAAACCAATAACATTCAAAATGAAGTGAAAGCTGAAAGGATGAGGTAAGAAGAGGAACCGCCACCTCCAGCATTAGGAGTGATATAATAGAAAAATAAGGTCGGTCAATTTTTTTGGAATAAATAATGTCATCAAAGTGAAAAATGGCATTTGCATAAGTGCACATTTCGTGATAAGTGATCACATCAAACACAAACACTGCTAAAGTTAATTACTATCTATGTTTTGAGTGGCCAACATGGGCATTCCAAAAAGAGGAGGGATTAAAGCAAACAACTACCACACTTCGGGGGTGTTTGGGAGCCCCTTTTCTACTTTTCATTTTCACATTTTTTAGTTTTGGATGTTTGGAAGACTTGGGCCAAAATGATTTCTAAGAAAATAAATTTTTCATTTTTGACTTTAGAGAGGAGAAGTGAAAAAGAGGTGGTGAGGAGCTTTTTTGTAACGCCCCGACTTTCGGAAGCATTATTTAAATTAATAAAAAGATTTATTCAAAAGAGTTTCATTCATAAAGCAACGGAAAATAACATAAATATCTTGAGTCGATTACAAACCGAAATAGTGCTTTGTTGGGAAATTAAATTACAGTTTTCCAACACAAAAATAAGGAGGATTGGCTCTACAGGTTAAGGTTGAGATCTTGATCCCAATGCTCCTCTTGAGCCTGATCCGCTTGAAAACCTTCTGTTCCAAAATAAGCATCGCCCTCGACGCCTACACCTCCTCGTTTGATCACACGGCATAATACGTCCGAGTCAGGTTTTGGCAACATCATGGTATTATACTGGGTCACACGTGTAACACCGTGAGCGATAAATCACTCAATAGTCACTCTAACCCCCAACCCTTACATAACATACAAGAACAACATATATGATTGAAAAGCAGTAGCAGGAAATAAATCGTAAAGCAGAAATTAAACACATAGCTGATTTCATTACTAGCCATTAACTTACATATTCATCTAAGTTCTCAACCTAGAGAACTTTCCTCCCAAATAACCACTAAGGACTATGAGCAATCCGTGATATACTCCCCCTTTGCCACATAATGGGAGCCCCGACGGAAGGTATAAGTTACTTACTTAATCCAACCGTCGGCCGCCTCACAAGGATGAATTTCCCAGTGGACCGATGTGGGCTACGAGTGACAACCTGATCCCGTAGGTATATAGCCGTGACTCGATCTATAATACATCCACCCTTTTAACGCCTCGAATTCAAATGAAGTAATCACAGTTGTCATATCCTAGGGTTTGAAATCTGGCAGTATAAAATATTCCTCCAAAACGAAATCACTTGGCGATCGCCATTCAACAAATCTCGGGGTGACTCCCCATAATCAATTCATCACTTGGTCAGATCAAACAAATCTCGAGGTGACTCCCCAATAATCGATTCCAATTCACTTTTCCATTAACCTTATCGTCTATGTGATATCCGCGTCACGATCACCCAACCCGGAACCTAGTTGTCCATTCTAGCATTCAACAATCTTTACAAATTTCATAATCTCAACATTTTCGTAATGCTTGCAATAATAAAGTAAGGACAAAGTGATATTAACAACACACACAAAAATGCAATCGTGGAATAATAAGAATACAGTCTAACAGTCTAACATTATGAAGTTCTGAACTTCCTGACAAAACTTTGATTAGCACTAGTAGGCAACTAACACTTTAATAATAAATTTATTAGTCACTCATATTTATTAACTAAAAATTTACACTGTGTTTAAATGAAATTACATAATAATTAAATCTGTAAATTTTTAAACTTGTATTAAGACAATAGATTTAAAATAAAACTTTGTTAACCGAGGGCTTTAATGGTAATCAAACATAACCATGTTTTAATTATTTTGGCCGAACATGATCTTTAATAAGCTGGTGGCTTAATTAAAATAGTATATAAAATACTTAGGTCAAAATATAACACATATTAACTAGAGGGGTTTAAAGTGTGATTTTATAAAAGTAACAAGATTCCCACATGGTGGGTCACTGATTGACCGAGCAAAGAAAAAAAAATAATAAAAAAAATATGAATAGCCATTTGGCCGACCAACATATGAATATAATAATAAAAAATATAAAAAGAAAAGGCACAGCACTTTGGCCGATCAAAAAAGTAGACCACTGTTTGGCCGATCAATACAAGACTGTTTAGTTGAGTAGGAAAAATGTACTGTGCCGAGGAAAAAGGTACTGTTTAACCGAGCAAGAAAAATGTTTAACCGAGCAGAAAAAATGTACTGTTTAACCGAGCAAGAAAAAAAATATAGTACCCACAGTTATACTCTTTACTCTACATTAGCAAGTCACATACATAAAAATAGATATATTTAGGGAGTCACATACATAAAAATAGATATATTTAGGGAGGTAAAATTTAACTACCTCTCCTCCGAAGACAAAGCGGTGGCTACAGTTGAAATGGGAGACTTGCAAGTTTGAACGGCACGATCGTCACAATGCTAACACGCTAACAATGGCTGTTTATGGAGCTGAGTGGGCTGGGAATGGACAAATATGGAGTATATTTGAGTATCAGTCTCTCGTCTGTCTGTAGTGTACCGCTCCCTCTCTGTTTGTTTGTTTTTCCAAAAATGAGAATAAAACAAAGACCACGCTTTGTCTTTTAAGGGTGCTGCTTGGTTGGTAGGACAATTGGAGGGGGTGAAGCCATGTACTGGAGAAAAGAAGGAAAGGTTGGGAGACGTTAACAGGTCGAAGGGTCACGTAGGGTCAGTTGGCATACTCGTAGTTCCTAGGTTATCATTAGGATTTTCCTAGGATTTTCCTAGGTTGTACTGCTATTTCTATCAGAAGTAATAAGTAAATAGTCTGGGTAGTTGGCAAGTATGTATATGTACACATATAAAACATATAAAAGAAACGTGCACTTAATTTTACAGCTGAGTACTAGTAGGGGTAATGGGTACATAAGACCCACTCGTGCACTCACACATACAAACGCGTAAAATTTGGAGATAAGTTATAAAATAAATAAATAAATATGTTTAACTATAAAAATAAAAATGTTATTATAAATAAAAGAAAATTTTCGGACCATTACATTTTTGATTTCTCATTTTCTACTTTTCTCATTTTCATTAACAAAAAGCCCCACAAAATGGATTCTGGACATATCTCTCAAACACTACTCCTGTTGCAAATTCATTCTGCACATTTCTCTCAAACACTCCTACCAAATTCAAAATACATTCTGACCATAATCCAAAAAGTTGAAATGCCAAAAACTTAAAAATGAAACGCTGAAAATAAGGTTCCCAAACGCCCCCTTCATATTCCAAAAAGAGGAGGAATTAATTAAAAATGTCTTACGAAGTTCCAGGCTAGCACAACTGAAAACTTCACCTGCCTCCTCAGTGGAGGCGTGGTTTGACTAACTCACTAACATTACTAACCCCCCTTCCCGCTAATATATATCGTCTGGCAAAAAAAATTTAAAATTAAAAATGTCTTGCACAAAGGGTTAAGGGAAAGTTATTATGCTGGTGCAGACATCAAAATTCCATTAAAGAGAGAAAAGAAAGAGAAATGTCGCCCGCTGCTTGGGGATTCGGGGTGTTGTAGGGAAGAGCTTAAACACATCAAAAATGATATAAGATTTCCACTGGCACTGCCTTTCCCTCTCACATGTGGGGTGGGTCCCTCCCGGGTGGGTCCTCACATGTGAGAGGGGGTGTGGCGGAAACACTGTCAGTGGGTGTGTATGTACATTGTTCTAAACACATTTGCACATTGTGTGTGACTTTTGATTTAAGATTCATCTTAAATTGTTTGGATTGACAATACGCCTTGACGTGAAGAGTCTAAAGAGTAAAAAATTACAATCAAAAGCAAAACAAAATTCATTAAAGACGAAAAAATACCAAATAGCTGTCTTTTTTGTCTTTTGTATTGTCCTATGAATTTTTTTTTCAACTTTAGTCCCCATTTTTATACTTTTATTATTCCTCTCGACGAATAATAAATCTTAGAAAATTTTCATCTAAATAATTACTCCTACAATAAGCAAATAATACCGATAACATTACCAGAGTGCGTAAGTGTTTGTAGTACTAGCAAAATTGATCCCGGACACCCCTCCCCTCCTTGTGCAGGAATTGGAATCTAGTGATGGGAATTGACTCCTCCCCCGATTGGGACGAGTATTCGTCAAATTTCAGAGTGTTGGGCGAACATATTATGAGCGGTTAGGCGAACATATTATTGTTATTTTCCGTTAGAAAATTTATTGGGCATTTTAGTCCCGACAATAAGAAAAATTCAAATTATGTGTAAAAAAATTACAAAATTTCATTACATTTTTTTTTTTTAATCCAAGGGGTCTCTTCGTATGCTAATACCGCGACCCCAGATCCTTACCGCGACCCCAGATCCTGGGGTATCGTCAAGTGGTACTTCAACACCTCCTAACACCCCATATTTCTATAGACTTCACCCTTAAGTATATAGATCTTACAAAGTTATATAGATCGCGCCTGTTGATACACCAACATCACTGAATCGTTAATCCTCCTCCGATCCCTTAACAGCCTTATTCAGGCTCACTTCAATAGTCTAATCATCACTGCTGAAATTTTAAGAATCACCGGAATTAATACCTAAAATTTTTAAACATTCTCAAAACAAGTGGAGTAATATAAATGGACCGTGATAGGGGTACAGAAAAAAAGGGACCCGAATTTGTACCGATCGCACACGGGGAACGGTGGGACTTCGGTTTACACAGTTTTAACCGTCCGATTGAGCTGAAATTTTTTGGGGGCCCTCGGAAATTGTTTTTAAGAATAATGAACGGTTCGGATCACTCGTGTGGGACCCAAAAGTGGGTCCCCGTGTGCGATCGGTACAAATTCGGGTCCCTTTTTTCTGTACCTATATCTTTATCCAATATAAATTCAGCTAAGTTTTTAATATTCTTAATTCTATCCTCTTTGTGGGGCATACCTCAAAAAATATCGAATCACTCCACTTATTTTAATGCTACATTGGAGTTGGACGGGTTCGGTGTTGGTGTTGTGCACCGTGCACAGCATGCGTGCTGTGCACGATCCTTGCCGTCCGTTCGGCGATCCAATGGTCCAGATTGAATCCGAGCCTTGCGACATCCGAGCCGTTCATTACAATATTTCATCTGGACCATTGGATCACCGAACGGATGGCGAGGATCGTGCACAACACGCATGATGTGCACTGGTGCACAACACCAACTCCAAACCCGAGTTGGACCTATAAACTCTCTTTTACTATTCCTAGTAATTTGGTTGCTGATGTTGGAAAATGTTTGGGGTGTAAGGGCCGGTGTACATGAGACAAATGGAAGATTGTGGTGGCTCCACGCATGGCTGACCACTGTTTTTTGGACACTTGTTAGTAGATAAACCTTTTACTTTTTTTTTTTTTTTAACAGTTCTTTTATAAATTTGGCTTTTACATTATGCCTTAAGCAAAAACTATTTGGTGCTTCTGGAATATTCCTTTAATCCTAGTTCCCCTTTTTTTTTTAAATCATTTTAGCCTTTCGCCAGGATGCGTGGAGAATTAAATAAATATTGGACGGTAAAGATCATTCACGTTATATATAGATAAAAGCAGTGGCGGCTCCAGGATTTCTCGTGAGGGTGTTCAGAAATTCTACTACGGTCCTTTAGAAATAATAACTGTGCATATGCAAAAAAAAAAAAAAAAAAACCTTCTAATATAAAAAATGCCACCAAAAAAAAGCAAAATATTTAGTATATTAGAATTTTTCCTCAACGACTTTTCATATTACGAAACCGTTCCATAATAGCATCAGTATCAAATGCATCACTCTTCATATAAGTAATCATGCAATCGTTTATCCACTGATCTCCCATTCAATTGCTCAGAATTTCAAGAATGGAAGATCTTCACAACCCTTCACAACTTGGTTATGAGCACTATTGTTGCCTCCCACATGAGATTGCAACTTCTACTTCCTATTCCAAAGTTTAAAACCATCTATGACAAAAGCATCACCTCTCGCTTGCTTACTGAAATCAGGATGAAAAAATAACAACGTAGACAAAATGTTGCATCCTTTACTGTATTTCAACCAATTTTTGTACTCTTTGAACCAATTGGGATTAAACTGACAGAAAATTACACGGACATCCCATAATGTTAGGAGGATGAGTTAGAGTAGATAAATATTGGTGAATGTTGTTGTAGACTCATTTGGTGAGTGTCACATGCACATTTCGTGCAAGTAATTTGTATAATAGTTAGTATCTAAAGTATTTCTCTACAATTTTAGTAGTTGAGATGGGGTTAGATTCAAAATTGAGCCATTTAGAGGACCGGAGTAATTAGACTATTTTCATACTCCAATGAAGTACCATAATAGAATAGTTCCAAAATGTTTAGGAGGATCTGGGGGTGACCACAAAGAATTAAGGTAATAAAGTCGATGTGTGTGTGTTTACTGATCAACAAATCAATTCTTCACAGAGAGAGAGGAGAAGAAATCCAGGGGGAAGAGGGGAATTGAAGAAAGAAACGGTGGCAGGGTGGGGGGAAAGATACGAAATGGTAAAAGAGTGTGTGAGTCTCGTGGGAAGAAGTCACTTTTTGAGATTGGGTGTTCAAACATTTTAGGTAGGGTGTTCAAAATGGTTCAAATATATTGGTTAGGGTGTTCAAACATTTTTTTTAGGGTGTTCAAAATGACAAAAATATTGAAAATAAAAATTTTTTACATGTATTTCTAAAAAAAAAAAAAAATCCAGGGTGTTCGGGCGACCACCCTCGGCTCAAGGTGGAGCCGCCTCTGGATAAAAGTCCAATACATGCTGCATGTACGTGATCTATGGACACTACCGGTCCGAAATCAAGAAACAAAAAACAACAACAAAACAAACCAAAAAACCAAAACAGAAAAACTGCTTAACATAGATGTTCTCAGACTCCGCTCGAGGAGGTGGGTGGATGAAGGACCAGGTCATACTTTGGGCGTAGTATCCTACTAGATCTGCACCTCTACACCTTCCTGGCGCCTTTAGATAGCTCAGGGACCGCCGCTCTAGCAATAGTGAAAAATGAATGTAAAAATTGATGTGAAATATCTAATAATGATGTTTTCTTAATAAGTGATATGAACGGACGAGGTACTATTTTGGATATACCTAAGGGTACAAATCCTAGAGGTACATAAAATGTACCAATGGCTTGTGGGCCCACTTTTGGGTCCCACATAAATAATTCGAGCCATTCAGTAATTTTAAAATAATTTTTTGAGTGGCCCTGCAAAAATTCAACTCATTTCGATATGCATATAAAATGTACCAATGGCTTGTGGGCCCACTTTTGGGTCCCACATAAATAATTCGAGCCATTTAGTAATTTTAAAATAATTTTTTGAGTGGCCCTGTAAAAATTCAACTCATTTCGATATGCACAAGTGGATTATCCAAATTTCAAATTTTCTTTCATAATTCAAGATTCTGATTTCTAAAATGAAAACTTGAAATTTGGATCATCACTTACACATATCCAATTGAGCTAATTTTTTTTCGAGAACACCCAAAAAAATTTTTTAAATTATTGAATGATTTGGATTATTTGTGTGTGACTCAAAAGTGAGCCCCATAAACCGCCAGTACATTTTATGTACCTCTAGTATCTGTATGCCTAGCAGAGTCCTATTATTTAGAAGGGGAAACTTAGGAGGGGGATTTGAGGGGTTGGATAATGTATAATTGTGCGTAATTCCAATTTTGTCTCAAATAAACAAATAAAAAAAAACGGGAAAGTGGTGGGCTTTTTGTCTCTCTTTCCTGACGCACCTCTCTCCCCTCTCTCTCACTCGACAAAGGTAGTAATGGCAGCCGAGGGGTGGGCCCACAAGGGGATTGTAAGCTCCAAAAAGTCAAGCTTCTTTGTGTTGGCAATTCCATCAACAAAACCCACATTTTGATTTGTCCTGTTTTATCAAGTCGTATTTTATTTTTCATTATTTTTAGAGTTTTTTTAGGGTTTACATGGAAAGGAATCATATGGGACATGTATTGAGTGTTTGAGTGCAATAGTATAATTGTTTTGTGATCCGAGGCATTAATAAGAATCAAGTGGAATTAATCGTGAAGAGCCAAACATCGTATTATGTACATAATTTAGTTTTTCAGAAGTTGTTTGAGCAACTTTTTCTTACTCGAGCAAGTCTAGAGATTTTCAGCAACTATAAATATATCTTCAGTCAGGGTTTGGAGAAAAAGACACATATTATAGTTGTCCCAGAGCATACTTGAGTTGAGAAGATTTTCGAGTGGGGTCCTTACTTGTCTTGGAATTCAAGTGCAATAGATGAAACGATGAGTAACATACACAACTTCAAGAAGTTTTACATCTTTGTTCTCAACTTACTTGAGTTTTCCGTTGGTAGATTTCCTAAGGGTATTAGAAGGCTTGTGGATTAAAGGGAACGGCGAATCGACAAGTAAGAGTCTTAGGGCGATTGTGATGATTCAAATTGTAGGGTAAGATTACTTTTAACTATTCAACGAGTATAGTGCATTAATTCATTCTCGTGATTTTTACACATTCAAGGGTTTTCAACGTATATCTGATTGTTTGAACTATTGATTGATGGGCTATTTTTTATTAAGTGTTCATAAATAGCATATCTATAAACTTAGGGGTCTTGCTATCGCACACAAAAAAAAAAATAGAAAAAACACACTTCGGTACACATTTTATATTTTTAATACAATTATACCTACTTCTTTACATTTTTTACACAATTCAATCCTTTTTTTCAACCTTAACATAAGCTCATTGGGTATAATTTAGGGAAGGACCCGGGAGGTGCTAGTAAGGCGGTCGCCCTTACAAGAAAAAAATCTCTAATTTTATATAGGAAAACAAATTTCAAAAATTTTCTTATGAATTATATAGGCTCACCCCTGCATAGTAAAAATCATGTCTCCATCTTTGGTATATGTTAGTAGCATTTTCCAAACCGGTAAAAATATGGGTACAAGAGGGAATTGTCTAGAAAATCTACCGATCGTGTTCGGGACCCACTTTTGGGTACCACACGAGTGATCCGAAAAATTTATTATTCTTAAAACAATTTTTCGAGGGGCCCCACAAAATTTCATCTCAATCGGACGGTTAGAAGTACTCGAACCAAAGTCCCACCGTTTCAATCAAAAAAAAAATTTTTTTTTTGGGGGGTGGGTCCTTTTCCAAACTTAGGACATCCTCCCTTCCCAACTGTTTGATCAGGAGTTTAATGATGTCAATTTGTCAAAGCTTTATCTGTTTTTAAAATAAAATAAAAAAAACTTGTCAAGCTTTGGGACGCTATATTTTTTGAATTTTTCTAGAGGGAAAGCTTTGGAGAGAAATAGAGGAAAAAATGAAGAATTGGGTTGGAGTTAGAAACAATAGTGGCATTCTTCAGGGCATTTTCTACCCACACTCCATAACTCCAAATTTGCCTCCATTCCTCCATTTTGGAGGAAAACCTCTCCCCAACGTACCCATCCTCCATTTTCTCCTCCATTTTGGAGGATTGTTTTTCACCCTCCAAATATGGAGGGTCAAAAAATTTATGGAGGATCACCTCCATTTCACTATTCATACTTGTTAAATTCCTCTCAAGTCCTCACCTCCACTCATACAATAAATATGTTTGAGTTTACATCAGCTTAACAACTACCGCAAATAAATGGGTTGATGAGAAACATAAATTTTCTCACCAATAACTCACCCACGTTAGTTGTAAATTCAATGCAAAATAATACCTTTCCTCTACAAATATCTGTTTCTCTTCCAAATAAAGTAATCCATTTTCATTCAGAACTTGTATTGCTTCTCTGCTGAATGTCTTCAAGCAAAGAATTGGGTGGAAGGGCTAATCATGTGCAATTGACATGTTTCTCCAAGTCAAAACAAACAAATTGAAGGGAAGTAGTTGAAGATCACTTGGGAATTTACTGTTTGAGGTAGTACCAGAGGGAAATTTTTGGAGGGATTGATGTTTGAGGTCGTACAGAAGGAAAAAAGTTGGAGGGAGTTGATAGGTTACCTTTGGAGGGAAATAGTTGGAGGGAAATGTCTGTTGGTGGTAAATTGGAGGGAAGTTTGGAGGTTTATTTTGGAGGGAAATTTTTAGGGATAAAATAGAGATGTGTGGATTGGAACTCACATAAATAGTGAAGTCCTCCAAATTCACTTTTTCTACATAAAACTATATTTTGATCCTCCAACATGGAGGAATGGAGGTGTGTGGGTTGAAGATGCCCTCAAAGTCACCTTTTTAATAAAAGACATTATTTTGGTTTTTCAAATTGAAGAATGTTTTTGGAGATTCTTTTAGTAGCATTTTCCAAACTTAAGACATCCTCACTTCCCAACTGTTTGATCAGGAGTTTAATGATGTCAATTTGTCAAAGCTTTATCTGTTCAAAAAAAAAACTTGTCAAGCTTTGGGACTCCATGTAGGGAGGGGTCAAAAAGGGTTGGCTTAAATCTTATGAACGAACTTCTTGTAGTGGGTCCACCGACTCCACCCCCTCGTTGCCAATACGCATTGTTATCAACCTGGTCTACATTGACTCGAGTGTAGAATACGGTTACGTGGTGCTCCAAGACATTTTAAAAACACATATTTTCATTAGTTTTTCTCCAACCAGGCTGGAAAATCCGTGCCGGGTCTTGTGCTAGCTATATAGTATACTAATAGTAATGGCAGGCGAGGGGTGGGCCCACAAGGGGATCGTAAGCTCCAAAAAGTCAAGTTTCTTTGTGTTGGCAATTCCATCGACAAAACTCACATTTTGATCTGTCCTGTTTTATTGAGTAGTATTTTATTTTTCATTCTTTTTAGAGAGTTTTTTTAGGGTTTACATGGAAAGGAATCATCTGGAACATGTATTGAGTGTTTGAGTGCAGTAGTATAATTGTTTTGTGATCCGAGGCATTAAGAAGAATAAAGTGGAATTAATCGTGAAGAGCCAAACATCGTATTTTGTACATTGTTTACATAATTCAACCCACTTTTTCAACCTTAACATAAGCTCATTGGGTATAATTTAGGGATGGATGGAAAAAAACTCAAATTTTATAGAGGAAAACAAATTTCAAAAATTTCCTCGCGGTCCCGTCATGCAAAAAAAAAAAACTCAAATTTTATATAGGAAAACAAATTTCAAAAATTTTCTATAAATTATATAAATGGATTCCCCCGATAGAAAATTCTTGCCTCCATGCTTTGGTATATGTTAATTTTTGAAAAAATTTTTTTTCCAAACTTGGGACATCCTCCCTTCCCAACTGTTTGATCAAAAATGGTGTTAATTTGTCAAAGCTTTATCTGTTCAAAAAGAAAAAAAGAAAAAAAAAAAAAAAACTTGTCAAGCTTTGGGACTCTATGCAGGGAGGGGTCAAAAATTATTTTGTAAATACTTTTTTGTGAACGAACTTCTTGTAAACAAATCGACATGTGGGTCCACCGACTCCACCCCTCGTTGCCAATGCGCATTATCAACCTGCATTCCAAACTTAGGACATCCTCCCTTTGTTATCAACCTGGTCTCCATTGACTTTGTCAAATACGGTTATCTGTTCAAAAAGAAAAAAAAATATTTTCATTAGTTTGGGACTCTATGCAGGGAGGGGTCAAAAGGGTGCTTCTTGTGAACGAACTTTTGTGGGTCCACGACTCCACCCCTCGTTGCCAATGCGCATTGTTATCAACCTGGTCTCCATTGACTCCGTGTAAATACGGTTATGTGGTCGGATCAAATCATTTTAAAAACAAATTTTCATTAGTTTCACAACCAAAATTTAACGTTTTTATTACGTACTTTTTAAGTCTAAAACATTTTAAGAAAAAAAAGACCTGCAAAATTTACTTTTTTGCCCTTTTCTAAAACTTAAAATAACACAAAAACTATTTTTTTAAATAATGTGTTTACATTTTGGAAATTTTTTTAACCTTATTAAACTTTAATGAGATTTTTTCTCAAACAAGATCCATATTGATTAAATTTTTATTTTTGTAACTACATTTTTTTATTTTTTAATTTTGTTATTTTGTAAATGGAAGGATTGGGGAAAAATAGTAAATTTTTATTTTGCAAAATTTTGTAGTCAAATTAGAATGGAAGGTGTAAAATGGAAGGATTGGGGATAAAATAGGAAATAACAAACTCAAAAAAATAATTAAAAAAGTTAGAATCCGGCCTTTTTTATTTTTTTTTTTTCTTCCGGATGCGTATATAAAATGGGCAGAAGAAGAGTCTAGGGGCTTTGAACACGTGGCTATCTTTGTTGGGAGAAACATTGCTTTAAATCGCCGGGATCCTTCATCAAGCCCCCGATCAACATTTTAATATGTCCTTTTTAGGGAGAATTTTTAATATTTTTTTATAGATTTACGAAAATCATAAGAAAAAAATGACTTGAAAAGACCTTATTCGAGTAGTTTCGATTAAATACAGCTTTGGATTATCAAATTTTAATCGGAAAACGTAAGGTGGGAGTGGATTTTAATGTGTTTTTTTCTTTGATAAGATGTATTGTGAATTTTGGTAAAGGAAGGCTGCTTATATACTGCCAATAGTACAGAAAAAAACAAAACAAAAATGTCAAAATGACAATCCTACCCCTATCTCTGTCTATATAAGAACACAATACACCCCTCCCCACATTCCACCCCCCTTCTCCAACACCCCGCCCAAATCCCTCCAGCTTCCACTTAATAAATCTCTCTCTCTCTCTCTCCCTCCAAATTTCCAGAGGCTTTCCTCGGGCCCGCTCCACCAGAACTGGCTAACCCACAGCAAATTAGTCTGGAGGAATCAAGCAACCAGAGGGTGGTCCGCGCCCTGTATGAAGCCCTGAGCGCTCGCGACGTCGACACGGTGCACAAGCTCCTCGCCCCCGACCTCGAGTGGTGGTTCCATGGCCCCCCTACCCACCAGTTTATGATGCGCCTCCTCACCGGCACCGCCACTTCCTCCTCCTCGGATACCTTCCACTTTGCCCCGCAGTCAATCGCCGCCTTCGGATCCACCGTCCTCGTCGAGGGCTGCGACCACGCCCGCTCCATCTACTGGGTCCACGCCTGGACCGTCACGGATGGGATAATCACCCAGGTCAGGGAGTACTTCAACACTTCCCTCACTGTCACCCGCTTCGCCAACACTACTGACCAATCCTCGTCGTCCATCACTTCCGTCCGTTGTCCCTCCCTTTGGGAAAGTAGTCTCTCCCACCAGGCCGGAAAATCCGTGCCGGGTCTCGTGCTAGCTATATAGTACTAATATTAAGTGTGCGTAAATTAATTCGGACTGTCGAATTATAAAAAATAAAAAATCCCAGTGCAATAAAGTGGGGCAGCAACACGTTCGTTACGTGTGATAAAGTGTATGGGCTGAAGACTGTTTTACGTGGCCCATAGGGTGTGGTTACTGATTTGCCCTTTTGTTTGGATTTTAGTTGTTTTTGTGTGCGTCTGCGTGTTTTCCTCCGTCTGGGGAGTGTGTGGTTGTCGTGTTTTTAGCGTTAAGATTAAGGTAAACCGTAATGTGGACATCTCGTGGTTTCTGCGTTGTATGTTTTGTTGGTCATGAAATAAAATTACATTCATGTGAAATGGCTATTTATTTTTATTTTTTTGGAGCTGATGTGAATGGCTGTTTGGCTTATTGATTTTTAATATTAAATTTAACTGTCTTATAAAGCGAGAGCACCATTTTAGAGAGGACTCCTTTTTTTTTTTTCGGAAATGATTTGGGTATACCAACAAACAGAATTGATTCGCCCAGACTTATCACCATTGGTGTCCCAAACACTTTTTGGGCGGTTCAGATTTAAAGTGTTTATGGCGACCGTCGTAAAACACTTTAAATCTGAACCGCCCAAAAAATGTTTGACGGCCCGAAAAATGGAGTGCAATTGGGGAATCCATAGCAGCGTTCTTTTTTTTTAAACCACACTTCCAAAATTGCAACCCCCCAAAAAAATATACGTATTCAACAATTTAATTGACCTCTGCACGTATAACAGTGCAGACAAGAATATAAAATATCCCGGGTGACTACCCCACGTATAATAAATTTCGTCCACGTACTTTGTCCACCCAATAATTCAAAAAATAATCTACTGTTTACACAAAATCCAAAAAAGCACAGGTACCATCTTTTGTTCTTTTGTTCTTCTTAAGCGTGCTCTGTCCATGTAGGCATGCATCATCATTGTTTTGGTCATATAGGCATACATTTTCAATGTTTTGTTTATGATTACTTTTAGCAAAAATGTAATAAACCAATTTTTTGAATTATTCACATGGGCGAATATATTAGAATTAACGAATGACAAAAAAAAAAAAAGAATTATTTATTTTCTCTTTATTTAATTTTTTTTTAACATTTGATTTTGGCTTTATTAAAAAAATTAGTTTTGACCATAATTTTATATTTTTTAGATTTCTTTCGTCGAAACAAATTAATAATCCACAAAAACTTGACGCAAAACTAACAAATTAAATTTTTTTGAATAAAGGCAAAACGAATACACCAAAAATTCAGTTCAAACCTTTTTCCATAGAAGCCTATCTCTCTCTCCCATAATTACTTTCCTTTTGCCCACCCACCTGATTCCCACGACTAGAGTAATTCTCTTTTGAAAAATAGTAATAACAATCCATTGGGAAATGCTAATAACAATCTATTGAGTTGTGAATAAGATAGAAAGATGATAAAAAAAAACACAATTTTCGATGCATTTTAACACTTTTCAAGGCACTCTTTTAACACATTGAAAATTGTGTTTTTTTTTCCTCTTCCTCCCTTGTTTACAATCCAATGAGTTATTAGTATTTTTTTTTCTCTTTTTGGAACCATTTTAAAAAGCAGACAATATAAATTCAATTTTTTTGAAAGAAAACTCTAAAAACAGCCAAATGAGATTAAGGTTTAAAAAATATATTAAAATGTGTGATAAATGTATAGAAATGCCTGAAAGTGTGTACAAATGTGAAGAAACTACACGAGTGTGTTTTTTTTTCCCTCTTCTTCTGCCTTGGGCTGACAATAGAGGGACTATTTTTTTGAAACTCACTCTCTCTCCAATTCAACCCCTTTCAAAAGAGGGTCTTATTAACATGTCTCCTTCGTATGATTCTTTTTATCAAAGTTTGACTTGCACACGTATCACGTGTGCTCCGGCCTCTAGTTCTAATATAAATATTCTGTGAGATCATGCATGTAATTAAGTGATATAGTATCATGCTAACGCCATTGCCGCCGTCGTTTTTTCCACAATCTAATACCTAAATACTCTTTCTATCAGACTTTGTAAGTCAATCATGTTCACTCTAACGTAGCAACATCACTTTTTGAGTAAAACAATGCTATATATGTTCCCTTTTTTGTTACTGGAGGGAGATACTTGTGATCAGTGTAAAAGAAAATGGAAAATGTGATCCCGTATAACGAAAATTAGTTTGTTTCAAAAAAAAAGAAAAAAAAGGGCCCAGCTGGTAAACTGTAATCCCGTATTGCCTTTCCAAAATTTTACAGAAAGGAAAAGCTAGCATACATGATACATCTACACACGTTTTTTAAAAATATCTTTGCAACATCTCTTGCATGAGGGCGGGACCTGCATGTGGGGCTTATTTGGATTGGTTTATTAATTTCGCGATGAAATTCAACCAAAACGAACGTGAACTTGCTTGCTACTGACTTTTATACCTAGAATTGAACTCACAAAGCTTCAGAACCTCAGAAGTCACACATGAAAACAAAATTCTTTGGGTGGATACTTTTCATCGAATCATATACTTTGTAATACGAACAATTTCGGTAGCACGTTTTGAAAGCATTTTTGACAAATTAAGTACACACGTAGTGATTTGACAAATTTGATTGGATCATAGACTTTATTGGCTTTTAATTGTTGCTATATTGGCTAGCTACCCTATGCTATGAACTCTGGGAACGCACAACTACTTCGGCCATCACTTTACAGTTTACACCGTCCTAATAATGGATCCAACTATTCAGACAACCTTTGCTTACGTAGCTAGTTGCCTACTTTTTGTCTCTTTTTTCAACGGCGGGACTTTCAAGGGCAAAGTCGGTGCTTTATTAGACAAAAAGCTTATGAATTGTCTTAATTAGTAGGTATTCAAGAGTATACGCTGCACAGGAAAAATTATTCACGTTTTTTCTAGCCAACCACTCTCTTTTTTTTTTTTTTTTTTTGGTAATTCAAGTTTCTACTAAAGTATTAATGGTAAAAAATAGTATTTTTTTATATTATTTGGTATTATCCTCCTCAAACAAAATACTAAAGAATACAAAAAATACCGAAAATATTACTGACTTTTTGGGAATGGTAATGTACCGCAAAATAACTCAAACAAAATACCATATCTTTAATGAAATTTACCCTTTTTTTGTACAAGAAAAATACAAAAATATGTAAAATGTTGTAGAACTTCTAAAAGTTTAAATTCTAAGATTAAGCTCAAAGGATAAGGAGAAGGCTCAAGATTGAGGAATTGAGAGCCTTTAACCCTAATATCAAACACAATTTTTTTTTAGAATAGAAGGGCCTTTGGGTGCCTTGGAATACTCTAGAGTTCTGTTCATGCCAACCCTCTCAAGTCTCAACCATACATTGGGGTGTGATTTAAACAATGATGTGTTTGTTTAAACCTTTGAGATAAAATTTTAGAGAGTGCATTAATTTAAGTAATTTCTCATGCACAAGAGAAGTACTCCACCCAAACAAGTTACTATTATAATTTGCACGCGCAACAATTATTGATAGGAAAGAAAATGACTGAAGGGGATTGTTTTAGAGGGAGTTTGGGAGGCAACCTATTGTGTTTTCGTTTTTTATTTTTGAGTGTTTGGCACTCCACACCAAAAACACATTGCACGGAAATGGGCTTTTGGGTGTTTGTTGTAGAGAAGAGAAGCCGAAAATGGGTTGAGAGAAGTTTGTCCCATTCCTATTTTTTCGTTCTTGTTTTGGGTTGAAGTTCAGAGACCCAACAGGGTTCGAGGAGGCCTTCTTTTTTCTTTTTTTTTTTTCAAGGGTTTTTTTTTTTAAGGATTCTAAAGCAAATTGAATTACGAAACTGTAGAGCGTTTGAGATATATGCAAATAATATATTTTACAACAGAAGTACTATTTGGGAGTATGGTAATTAATGGATTATGGGTTGGTTTTTTTTTACCATGTCACCCTTTGTCACTATTTATTATTAATATTGTGTCAAAATATGTATGAATAACTATTTTAGAATTTTTTTTAGATATTCTTGATTTGAATATTATTTGATCTTTCCACTTCAACAAAATACTTGTTATTGTCCCCTATTTGAAATTATCTAACGTTTTTGTTTTTCTAAGTTAGAATTATCAAATATTATCGAACTATGAGAAGGGAAAAAAAGGCTTTTTATTGAATGAAAGATGAGAATATGAAAAAGCTCCTCTTGACTTACTTTTGACTTTTGGCCTCTATCACCAACTCTGAAAATGTATTTTGTGAGAATGCATTTTTGTGGGCATGCAGTGAGCCAAACACATAAGTAGTGAGAAATGAGTAATGGAAAATCCAAAAACTATGAATCCAAACATGCTCTTAATCTATTTTGGTAATTACAAAGCAGAAATGCTATATGGAAGGAATAATTTAAACAATGATGAAAGAGTGCATTAATTTAAGAATTTCTCATGCACAAGATCCCGAAACTCGATCAATTTAGTTACTAATAATTTTACAAGAAATTTTAATAGAAACAATTTCTGAAGGGGATTGTTTTAAAACCTTTTAGGCAACCATTGAAACAATTTGTTTTTGCAGATGTTTGATCCAAAATACATTCATTTTTTGGGTTTTTTGTAGGAAGAGCCATTCAAAAATGAAAGTTTGGATCAAGCATTCCTATTTAAGTTCGTTCTTGTTTTGGATGAAGTTCAGAGACCCAAAAAATACTTCTTTTCGAAATGTGTTTTTAAAATTTTTGAGCGGCTTTGATTCACCTCATTGAACTCACAAAGCTTCAGAGAGTTTGAGATTCCTATGCGTGATATATTTTCAAATCTTTTGAGTATAGGTAATTTGGATTTTTGGTTTTTTTTTACCATTTCTCTAATTTCTTTTAATATTGTGTATTATGATTGGTTCTTATGTATTTTATGAATAATTTTAGATCTTCTTGGATTTGATTTTAATTTCTCTTTCACTTTAACGTATTGATATTGACAAAATTCAAGGTAATTACATTCTTTTAAGTTGTCCCATTCCTATTTTCTTTTTTGTTTTGGGTTGAAGTTTTTGAGACCCAAAGGGGTTATCAAATATTTGTCTTTTTTACTATTCCTGTTTGAGATATATTAAAAAAATTATTCAAATAATATATTTTAGAAATGAAAGTACTATTTGGGAGTATGGTAATTTGGATTATGGGTTGATTTTTTTTTCTATTCTTGATTTGAATATTATTTGATCTTTCCATTCAACAAAATTAATAATTGTTATGAATAATTTGAAATTATCTAACGTTTTTTTTATTCTAACATGTTTAATTATTTTGGTATTATCGAAATATGAGAAGGGAAAAAAATTTTATTGAATGAAAGATGAGAATGTGAAAAAAGCTCCTCTTGACTAAGAATTTTGACATTTGGCCTCTATCAAAAAAATCTGAAAATGTATTTTGTGAAATGCATTTTGTGGGCATGCAAAATGAAAGTTTGGAAACACCTAAGTAGTGAGAAATGAGTTTAAAATTTTTTTGTGAAAATCCAAAAACTATGAATCCAAACATGCTCTTAATCTATTTTGGTAATTACAAAGACCCCTTTCTCTAATCTTCTTTTAAGTTGTGTATTATGATTGGTTCTTATGTGATCTTATGTAATAATTTGATCTCCTCCTCCTATGATTTTAATTTCTCGTTTCATAACGAAATATTGATAATTACATTCTCTCAAGGTAATATTAGATAATTCCTAGTTAGGCAAAAAGTATTGGAGAATTTCAAATATGGGACAATAACAAGTATTTTTGTAAAGTGGAAAGATGGAATGATATTTTAATTAAAAATATGTGGAAAAAAATGTCTTAAATGGTTATTTGAACACATTTTAATACGATAATAAATAACAAAGGGTAACATGGTAAAAAAAACCAACTCATAATCCATTTTGAACTATTCTTATTTTACATTATGAAACATATATAATCCAAATATATATATATAAAAAGAAATGGGACATATATAATTAAAAAAGGGCCTAAAAATATAAAAAAATATAAAAAGAAAATAAAAAAAGTTACAAAAAAAAAAATGGCCTCCCAAAACCCATTTAATTTTGCCTTAGATAAAATCTTGAAGGTTCAACAGGCTTTAGTTTCGTTGAATAACTAATTATGGATTTGTATGAGGTTCAACAACGGAAACAATTCATCTCCAAATTGGCTTTCTCCTTTATAGTGGGCCAACCAATCGACGATAAGTTTTCGGCCTGACAAAACAGAATATTCTTAATTTCGGGAGAAAAATATAAGAAGACCAATGTGATTCAAATATGTTGATAAGAATGTGTGCGAGGATTTGGAGAAATAAAAAGATAAAGTTGCATATTATTCTCCTTTTTCGGGGAGTGTCCACATTATCCAGATATATTTCTTATAAATTAAGTCGTTCGTGTTGGTTCTTTGTGATCTTCGATTATGTAAATGCTTGTTCGAGTTTGAATTTCGTATATTTTTACTTTGCACTAGTTACACAGTGCAAAAAATGTTAAATAAAAACTAAATTATATCTCAAAAAGTATAAAAAAAAAAAAGTTCGAACTTTTTTTGAAACCATCGAATGCACTTGAACCCCCTCATTTGTAGGTAGAGCCAACCCTAATTAATTACATCACTTTTTTAAGTTAAAAACCAATTTCTCAATGAAAAAAAAGGTTGAAGTCGACCTTTCACTAATTTGATCTATCTTTTTCATAACTTTTTTAACTTTTTCACATGGAAATTATATATCTCCACCAAAGAGAGACAAAGAAACCCCTCCCCATTCCACCCCACCGAGCGAATCGGGCGATGGTGTTGTCCCTAAAGCCAACAACATCCATATTCGTTGAATAACTAAACTCCAATCACCTTAATTAATTTTTCGTTTGTTTTTGAGATTTATCAACACGGTTTGTTCAATTCGTTTGGACAAAAGATGTGATCTATCGGAAACAATTCATCTCCAAATTGGACTCCTTTATAGTGGGCCAACATGGATGTTGTCCCGGCCTGGGAAACAGAATAAAGGTCAATTTCGGGGTCAAATTCTTAAAGCAGAATAATAGAACAACAAAAACACTAAAATGCGAAATAGAAAGGAGTTAAAGTAGATATCTATTAATAACATATAATTCCATTTACAATTGATCTCCCAAAAGATAAACTGAAATGCCAAACAAAAATTAGCTTAGATATACAAGCTTGCTATAAACAATCATCGATTTGATTGTGTAAAAGTTTTTACACTTGAATGCCAACAAAAGTAAATAAAACAGTTATATCGATTTAAAACCTACAAAAAAATAAAGTGATGCCGATGATTTTTCATATTTTGAAATCGTAGCATAATAGCATCATTTGTGATGCTATAAAAAATCTCCCTCTCAATATACACAATCAAGCTATCATGCAATCATTGATCATTCATTCGGTTACGAAGTCGACTATTCACAATCTTCATGACAAATTATTTGGTGTGGTTAGTGGTAAGGAGGAGGACAAGTAGTTGGGCAAAAAATTACCATATACAAGGGTAAAAGTACAAAATTCTAAAAAAATATTATACCCATCCAATTAAAATTTGACACCTCAGTGGAGTCAAATGACCCCGCTTGACCCCCAAGGAGGAGGGCAAGTAGTTGGGCAAAAAATACCGTATACAAAGGGTAAAAGTACAAAATTCTAAAAAATATTATACCTATCCTATTAAAATTTGACACCTCAGTGGAGTCAAATGACCCCGCTTGACCCCCTTGGCTCCCCTTGGGGACAGCTGATGAAATCGATATCAAGTGTCAAATTCTTAAGTTCAAATCAAGAAGAATATCCGTTGCGATATGGATATATTCAATCAGAGTTGTAATTTTCTACTAATGTTTATCACTTGTATATCTCAGTGTAAATATCAGAGGGATATTGGCTCAAGTTGGGGATCACTACACAATTCCTATGAGCATTGGAAAACAAATTCCATTATGCTCTCTCCGATAAATGAGAATCTAATTTTCAGTGGCATGCAAATTGCAATAAGGACCTTTTCATATGAATGAGTAGTTGCACATCAAATTGGTGACGGTATGTCTTTTTTTATTTTGACCTGTAAAAATTCGTAAACCACTACAAAATCCAGTAATTGAATACAAAAAAAATAAAATTATATGTTGGACCTGAAAAATTCATAAACAACACTGTAAAAATTTATTAACACCACCACAAAAATCGTAACTAGCACTACGAAAGTCCATAACTTTGAGCCATCTTTTTTGACCTTGTGCCGTCTTTTATGGCTGTAAAATTCATAAATAACACCACAAAATTCTTTAAAAAAACACCACATAAATTCTTATCTCGGACCACAAAATAAAAATAAGCCACAGAATTTGAAAGGAGTGCACTGTACAACCAAAAAAGAAAATGAGCCACAAAAATGCATAAAATAAACCACAAAATTTCATAAAATGAGTATAAAAAAAAAATCGTATGGCGGTGTGCATGTATCAAATACTTTCCCTCTTGAATGTTATCCTCGCCTCGAACCCTCAACCTCCCTCTTGAACGTTACGCATGTTTCGTGAGGATTGTTAAAAAAAGGAGTAATTACATATATAGCGTGATAGTACGTTGAAATTGTGTTAGTGTTTTTGTCATACTTTTGTTTTAAAAAATACTCCTACATTTTTACCAAATTGGAAGCATGAATAATTAATAGAACTACAAAAGTCAATAATATTTTCTTGATTCCTTATCCGATAATTTCTTCACGAACTTGTTCCACAAACTTCATTTTCCGATCGTTTTGTCTTCTTACCCATTGGATCAATTATTGACTGATTTCTAATTCCACCAAACGTTGGTATTGATCAAATGTCATCACTATCAATCGGAATGTGACTTTTTTGGGAGAAAAATAAAACTTTTATGTATGTCATGATCATATGATAACTCATTTGGAATGGAATTCTGAGGACCAGTCCATCAAAAGTGGCTTTTGTATTCTGTGATTTGAGATGTTGGCAATGGCATGGTGGAGTCGTTTTAATTCATCAACCTTTTTGGAGATATTTTCGTTAATGGCCGCGGAGGCACTTTGTCTTTCCTATGCGTGTGTGTGATGGTGATTTTAGTTACCTTTTCTCATGTTGACAATCAGCCCAAAATCAAATACTCCCTTCGTCCATTTTTAAATGTATTGAAATCAAATGTTAAAAATATCATCATTACAATTTCACATCAACTTTTTGGGAGAAAAATAAAACTTTTACATCTACTTTCCAAAATTGTCCTTCACTTTTACCTATTAACTCTTTACACTTTTTCAAAAGGGCAAAATGATAATTGTCTGAACTTTTACCCATTAACTTTTCAAACCACACACTTATTTAGGGACAGCCCAAAATGGAAAGTTAAACACTTAAAAAGTGACGGAGGGAGTAGCTGTTTGTGTGTGAGAGCTAGAGGGGTTTATTCTAAAAATTCTATGACTAGTTATGCCATATTTGCATTTTCCATACAACCCATCTGTTTGAATTTGATCAATGGTTTTCAAGGGAGAGGTCGATCTAGAGCTTGAATTTATAGAGAGACGTCGAGTCCCCTTTGGTTGTTACCCAACTAATTTATCCACTAATCTCCATTGATGTATACAATGTTGACGAAAACGAAACAAGGAATGGGAACCTAAAGCTGGTGAAAATTGAAAGTGACACAAAAGTGTAAAATAAGTAGAAAGTTCACCAAGGTTTCAAGTTCGAGACTTGGCATCTACTAACTTACTAACCTTTCAACCTATATTGTCTGAGATTTTGCCTTTTGTCAAAAAAAAAAAAAAAAAGGAGAAAGTTATGTGTACCATATGAAATATTATGCATTTTATTAGTATAGCTGTTAAGAGACAACAGGGGTCAGTTGACCCCCCTGACCCCCAAATTTCTATAGGGATTTTCCTAGTATACCTCACAAAATTGCTAATTGACCCCTCTTTGAATTTTTTTTCCCCAGGCCTATGTTACATTTTGCTAAGAGAAAGGAACACGTCTAATTCTTACCCCCCCTGAACCAAAATCCTGACTCCACCCCTAATTATATGTGCATTTTTTGTTAGTTATGCTAGTGTACCTTGGAAGTATATGGTACTTGTAGTTTGAGATGATGGGATACTTTTTTTTCCCTATGGTATGCATGTTTTTAGTGTATGGTACACCTATCATTTGGTTTGGGATTTGGATCCTCTCTGTTGAATTTGATCAGATACTTTAAATGGAAGAGTTAATTCTTATGCGTAAGAGTTTATAAACAAATTCAAACCATTAATTGCAGCAAATGGACGGTAGGTTTCTCAGTAAGTTTTATGTAGGGAGAGTGTAGAAAAGACTTTCAACGACACAAAATGATCTACAAATGATTTGAGGGGGGGTTAGCAGGTAGTCCACAGGGGTGTCAGAGGCCACCCATAGCCCTGAACACCACACGCCCGCAACGGGGCTCGAACCCTGGTCTTCCATAAGGGGAGAACCAAGAGTTGCCAATTGGGCTACAAGCCCTTTAGCTTACAAATGAATTTAAGGGGTTATCATACGAGAATAAGGGTAATTGATTTTGACACTTCACTTTTTGATAATAACACTCCAATGTTTGTTTTTTAGTATTCAAAATACACATGATATGGACACTAAAAGAAAAATATTGGAATGTTAACATAAAAAAAGCGGGGTGCGCCAAAAATATTGGAATGGTGTAGAAGAGAGTGTAATAGAGGGGCACATTGATTAGCTTTTAATGGTAGAGTTCAGAATTGTGTTATTTCTACGGGTTGTATTCCACCCGGATTAGAGTCTGTATTGAGCAAGGAATTTGTCTTAGCGTTCTTTATATATATCTTGACGTTTTCAAAAAAAAAAAAAAATGGGGTGCCAAAATCATTGCCCGAGAATAAGTTATGTACTTTATTTCTTTTTATGGCTTGTGTTCATTTAATATTTATGTTTTTTCATACAAATCCAATTGCCTAATTACTTCGAGTAAAAAATACGAGTGCAATTTTGTGAACAAAACCCTCCGTCCTATTGGTTGAATTAGTGTGGATCCCACTACAAAGTGATATCAGCTATGCTTACATCTGCAAATACATTTTTTTGTAAGCATGACATCATTTTGTGGTGGAACCCGCACATTTCAACCAATAGGAGGGTGAACAAAATTTCTCACGCTCTTTTAATAAGGGTGAACAAAATTGCTCTACAAAAGTACAGTTCACCTTCTTTACTGTTGGAACATTTGGAAGGTCGAATTCTTGTGTATTTTGGGCCTGCAATGAAGTTGTTCTTTTTGTTTAACTTTGGACAAGTTGTGTAAAATTGTTCTTTTTGTTTACCTTTGGACAAGTTGTGTGTTTTACTCAGCAACTATAGAATTTGAGCCTGTGATTCTTATTTCCACAAGGCTTTTTAGTAAGGATTTTAATAGGTCTTAGACCATTGGGCTTTAGCAAACACGTTGGTCCTTTTTTCAGGGCGGGCGTTCGGACAAGGATCAACTGTCGGGGCCCATTTTCACCAAGCGCACGAGTTTGAAAGTGACGGAAATGGAGAGTTGGAGGTAGGGGTGAGCATCCTACCCGGAACCTGATGTCTCGACCCGACTGGGTATCGGGCGGTTTCGAAACTATATCGGTTCGGGTCACGGGTTAATTTTTTGGAAAATCCGGGTTTTGGATCGGGTATCGGGCAATTTGAATGTTGATTGAATGATTGTTGTGGGCGAAGTGTATGCAGTGCACAACAGCAGGTTATGGGCAGGAGGTTAAATTTGAATGTTGATTGAATTCTGTTATCATTTTTTGTCGTCCTTAGAAAAATTTCAGCCAAGTCTATGGACAAGTTGCTGCTGCATTTTATATTCTTTGCAAATGAAAATTTTCAGCCAAGTCTGTGGCAGAGGCAGAGTCTCTTAGTTTGTATTCTCTTGGATGAAACTAAGTAATTTTTTTTGTGGAAATTTGCCTATTGGGCTTGAATTTTTAGCTTATTCATTATTGGGAATGGAATTTTAGTAGCTAATTTATTTGGGCTTGGTTGAAATAATTTTAGTGGAAGCCCAAAAAGTGATGGGCTTCTTTTGCCATTCTTATAAATACTCAATCTCAGACATTCAAAATAAAACATTGGCCCACAAATCAAATGGAATTTTTGGAAAGCCCAATTAAAGAAAGCCCATTGCCCTAATAGCCCAGACTGGCCGGCCCGAACCGTCAACCTGATTAACCCGGTCCGATTGGTTATTGACTGTATTCGGTTCGGTTTCGGGTGTAGTTATCTGTGACCCGATTGTAATTAACCTGACTCAAACCCGACCGAAAATCGACCGATCCGACCCTTGCTCACCCCTAGTTGGAGATAGGGCCCCAAACAAGCCGAGCTTTAGAATGTTTAGGTTCGTTTATTTAAGTTTTAAAACAAACTTGAGCCGAATTCGAGCCAAAATTGCTTAGGTTTGAGTCAAACTCGAACTTGTTCACGAGTCATAAAAAGTAAAAAAAATAGATATTTAATGCTCTCATACAGGTCTAAAATCTTAATTTTTTTTTATTTCATTTCCTACATGAATAAGTATATATGTATATAAAATTATAAAAAACTTATTAAAATTAAAATTTATAATACTTTTATTTAATGATTAGTAGAATTCATACATATAAAATTTATAATACTTTTATATGTATGAACTTTTATGTTATTATTTAATGATTAGTAGAATTTTACATTGTTTTGACTTTATTGTATTGTGATTGTTGCTGAAAAATTTATTAAAGTGTTGTACTCTTAGGCACATTTTTTAGACTAGGCCTAGGGTACTCCACCTTTGGGCCGGACAGCTAATCGAGCCGAATACTGTCAGGTTTAGTAAATGAGCCTAAAATTGAGATTTAGGTCGGTTCATTTAGTACTTGAGTCAAACTCGAAGGAACTTTTATCGAGTCGAGCTTCGAACAGTTCACGAACGGCTTGCTTCATTTGCAACCCTAGATGGAGGGTAGAAAAACTTGGGTGCAAATAGGGTACATCCGACGTGGTGCTTGATCGCGCATCTCGACCTTTCAAAGTGTTTTAGATGGTCGTATTTCTCCCTCTCTCTTTCCTCTCTATAAAATCTGGACCGTCCAAAAATCTCTTTCCCTCTCTCCTCTCTATAAAATATGGACCGTCCAAAAATCTCCCTCCCTCTCTCTAAAAGTCGGGCCGTTCAAAATACTTTTGACGGCGCTCTAGGTATCGTCACTCGGAACTCAGCTGTCACCCGAGTTTTTCTCAGTGGAGGGGGAAGGAGGAGGGAGATTATGGGTTGTTTGCGTGAGAGAGGCATGAGGCTCAAGTCATCTGAATCGTCCGTTGTTCCCAGGTCACCGTTGGATTATCTCTACACATGATCCAATGGCAAAAATTATATGAGAACATGGGTACACCGCAACCTGCGTTACAGAGGACTCGAACACTTTATCTTATTTCCTAATTTGCCCTCGGGTTTTCCCTGGTCTTTTACTTGCTTGCCCTTCTCTATATATTGATTGTCTCCCCCACTCTCTCTCCCCCCATCTCACGGCTCTGCTCTCTCTTTCTGCGAGTCAGTGACCGAATTTAGGACGTCCAAAAGACAATCTCTGTAGTCTCCTCTTCTCACCAGAACAAGTTTTTGACACCCTGTCTCTCTCACTTGGATCTCTGTCTGTCTCTCTATCTCTCTCTCTCTCATTGTTATTCAGGTTCTCTCCACAGTAATTGTGTGCAGTTAG